>CM002483.1:12083541-12100108 GCA_000325765.3 Leersia perrieri
TATATCTCATACAAATAGTACCAACATGAAATTTGGCTAAATATATATATCTATATATATATATTACAACATTTATACAAATCTCGAAGGACTGTCGCCATGAAAATTAGAATTATACGCGTACGGCTTCAAAGTCGAAGGGCGAACACTACGAATTTAGTCATCAATGTAGAATTCTCCTACGGGATCAAGAATTTGTTCGTTGATAAATCCCATCAATTGTTCTTGAACGGCCCTTATCTTATCATCTTGTGGTTTTTTGCCTGCCAAATCCATATACTATCATTTGGAACAGGAATAAGATATAAATATATAAAATAAACAAGAAATCGAGACATAATTAATGTATGAATGATTTTTTATGTACTCTGAAATCATGGAAAATTTGTGTTGGGGCTAAATTATGAAGATAGTGGCATACGAATTAGGCGCACAAGTTAGTCCCGATTTTCTGCTTGTCAACCTAAAGTAGAAACAACGAGAGATTCAATATATTGTAAATTAAAGAGTTAACGTTTATTTTGGAGGATGCATTACCTTAAGATTATAAATCCATTCAAGTTTTTCTTTAAAGCTGCCGCAGATCAATTTTTGGAACCAATCCCACGCCCTATGTAAAGTAGCAGACTATGTTAATTAATATTTGTGATCCATATAGTAGCAATTGCAACATTCGTAATGACAATGTTATATATTCGTAATCCCGGTTTGAACTTATTCGGGATTAGAGATGATCGGCCAAAGATCCTTTCTCCAAAAGTGCATACATCCTCCTTTATTACCACATTGTGGTTGCCCTGAGTTGATTTCTATACATACCTCTGCTTGGTATCCAAATTGAGGTGTTTAGTTTTCCCTATGTATAAATATCTTGCCGATGTCAGGTCTAAACTGGTCATATAGTATGTTTCATGTATTATAAAGTACAGACTTTCCCTCACCATTTTGTGAAGAATAACACTATTTTCCTAATGTTTCTAAAAATACAATTCCATTTCGTATAGCAACTATAACGATAAGTTTCCACCCTTATAATCTGACCACCATCATGATTGAATAGTACGTCTAATATTTCGATATTTTAGGTTTATAGAGTGACTGGCCCCTTTCATACGAAACTAGAGAAGTCTCGTCGATGAAAGCAGGGATCTCGGCTGTAATGCCGAGCTTCCCCACAACCTGGTGGAGGCGTGTGAAATGTTCTCGAACTACGAGCCAAAGGGCCGCCATGTCCTCCTGGACCTTGGACATCTTCTGCTCCAGCTCCTGCGCCGCAGCTCATCCTCGGCCATGGTAACCTTCAGCATGTCGAGGCCCTCCCGCGTCTTCGTGAGTTCTCTTTCGAGTTCACTGGCGCGTTTAACCGAGGACGCTGCATGTGTGAAGGCTTCATTAAACTTGGCCTCCACGTCCCGCGCACTTTCCAGGATAAGACGCCTCCCCTTTGCCAATATCATTGCCCACTTAGGAGAAGAGGACATCGGAGGGCGAGGCACGCGCTTTACAATCATTGGCAGAGGCAAAGCTGCACCGTACCAGAGCCCGACGATGCCGTACGAGGGATCGTCATCTCCTTGGAGGACTTTAAGGAGGATGGGAGGACTCTGAAGTATTCACGAATTAGGGAAAAGTAATAGGTTCGACAACAAGTTCTTTCAAAGCTTGGAGGGATTTCACTTACTTGGCCTTTCCCTTGCGGAGCTTGGTGGCCCGAGGGACTTTGGCTACGACCTAAGTAAGAAAGAAGATCAAGAGCTTTGAGCAACAGAAGCTAAGGAGATCCTGTCAAAAATCTTTAAAAATTTATTTTGAGAAGGTGCGTCATCATTGGAGCCAAGGACGATTCCCATCGACATCCATTTGGACGGCACCCTCGTAGCTTCCTTCTCGTTCTTCGCTGAGGGTCCCGCAACCTCTTCTAAGGCTTCATCTTTCAACGAGGAGGCAGCCTGGTGGTCGATAAGAGGCCCAATGGTATCGACAAGATGAAGAGCCTACAAAGATGATGGTTTCTCATTTCCTTGACAAGAATGAATTACGTGCTCAGAGCAACTAAGGGAACTCATGTTGATGACGGTCGTCCTTGTCGGGGCGTCTAGATCACAAAGAGAGGTGGGGATTTCCTCCGAAGTAAAAGATGGGCTTATCAAATTTTGGCCTACTCGGAGGGCCACTACGCTATCTTCAAGATCTACATTAGCTCCGAAGATCATTACCCAGGTTGACAAACGATTACGATGTCATTAGAAATGGGTAGGAGATTTAATAGCGGATAGTAAAAATACAATTACTCATACCTCGTTTGGAGATCTTTGTTTGGTCTTCTCTCCCATAGTACTCGCATGTCAGGTGACCGCGGGCTTGCAGGGGCTATAGTCGCCTGGTGACAAAATCTTTGGCAACTTCATAGCCTGTCAACCCGTGATTTTACAGATTGACTACAACGCCAACGAAGGCCTGAAGTGAAGGCGTCATCGCGGGTTTGGACATCCAATCCGATGTGCGATTCGGCTTCTCTTCCGGGACGCTGAGGAGTGAGGAGTAGATCTATTTGGGACTGCAGAAGGTAGAACCACTTTGACCTCCATTGCCCTTGCGACAAGGTGCTGGAGAGGAATGTATTCCGCCTTCATCCCATCGCGGAGGCGGAATCCGCAGTTTCTAGAGATTTTGCTAGATTCCATCCTCCAAAGCTCGTAGAAGTGATGGAGGAGATCGAAGAATGGAGTGACCCCATTGTATGCTTTACAAAGATGAGCGAAGATGCTAAAAAAGCAATAGAGTTGGGGTTGAGGTGTAGAAGGTGGATGCCATAGAAATTGAGGACAAGAAGCGGGGACTCGGATGGGGAAGGAAGGAATCCACAGCGGACAAAGTCTTCGGTTATGACTAGGCGATTGGGAGAAGGCGAGAGAGTATCACCCCCTTCTACCCGCTGTATGTTGTCGGTGCCTGGGAGAGCACCCTCCTCTTGAATCCTCGAGAGGACATTGGCGTTTACGACGGAGACGTTGAGATCCATCAGGGAAGATCGCCGGAGGAGAGCGAGGGAGAAGAAAGTTTGGAACTGAGAAACAGAGAATCTGAGGGTAAAGGAGTCAGAACAGTTGCCCACGATCTGGTTTTATGGATAGGCAGCATGCCAGTTCGGTTATCAAGGAAAGGAGAGAGATTATCACCAAAAATTTCTAGGGCCCATTACTGCTCATCAATTAGACTTCAATTTAAATTCATCTATGGACCAATGGACTTCTTCTATGATCTCGATGACTCCAACTCTTCTCGAAATGTTTCAAGAACGATCAAGTGAGAATGATAGATTACAGACAAGTGAAGTCGGGTTTAACAATGTGGGTTCATTTAATCCATAAACAAAATATAAAGTTTGCAATGTTCTAATGAAAACATTTTCATGGGCTTGGAGGTTACGGAATTCTACTCAGAGACGAAGACCAGGGCTTGCCGGGTTCTATATCTTCGAGTCCTACTCAAAGACGCAAGTAACCTACGGTATAAAAGGCGAATCCCCAGAGGGGTTTAGGGGATCGAATCAGCCACCAGGAAATCGGCCATAGCCGGTGAAGCCAGGATAGCCAGAAGCCAAATCACCGAGATATCTAGTCGACTTCCCGACTAATGTCTCGTCGACATCGTTTAGATCCACATATACATCTTGTTACTATGTGTTCTACAAAGATCACTCTTATATAAACTGGAAGTAGAGTATTATCTATATCGGGGCCTGAACTAGTATAAAAATCCCTGTCCCAATTTTTCTACAATGTCGTTTGTGTAGATCCTTACATCAACGTACCCCCATACCCAATTTATCCGGTCTATGGGTATCACCCATCGACACTACACACATGTAAGTCTTGGGGTGGGGGAGTGCATGGGTTTAATAAATTGTGTATGTGTGTGTGGTGGTCGTTGAGCTCCAGGCCGCCAGATCACACGGCAATGACGAAGAAGAGTATCGGTAGTGCTGGTGATGACAACGTAGATGATTTATCAGTGGGCAATGACGATGAGGAAGTGGCTGCCCCAAAGCACTCCCGCACCTGCCCTTGCCTCTCCCCTCCCTTCAGAAGTCAATGCAGCGCTGCTGATTAGGAGCAGTGACGAAGGGGGACGGGATCAGCAATCATGATCGCCGGTAATAGATTGTGACATGGATGAGCACTTAGAAATTTTTCCACCGATTACAATTGGGCCCGCTTCATACTTATCCATCATGGATAAATAAAAATTAGAAAAGAGTGTTTTTAATGAATCAACACAAATAATTTGTCATACATGCCATTATACACCCGCACCATGAGCTCGTGCATCTTCCCAAGGAAGACAACTGTCCGGAGCTTGTAGCTAGGAGACACCACTACATTGTCTGCCATTGCAAGACTGACTAACAAATATTGCACGAAAGAATGTTTTGTGACTCAGTCTCACTCACTCTATCTATAGGAGATCAGACCTAGCGAAATACAACAATAGATGTTCAAAGAAGCGGCTTGCGTCTTTATCACTATGACAAGGCGGTGGTCAGAATGTCGACCTATTGAGTTTTTTAGTCAATAGAAGACGAGTAATTAGCTTCGTAGATATATGAAGAAACAAAATGATTAAATTAAGATAATTGGAAATTGATACCCATGCACATTTTTTGTTGCTATAATATTTTAGGAACAATGCATCATACACATGAATATGGTCCACCATACCTGCCAGTTACTCTGAAGAAAAAGGTAACCATAAATATGTGTGTGCGTGCGTGTGTTAGGGGTGGGAGTGAGTGTGTTCAATTATTTGTGTGTATGTGTGTCGTATCGGAGGGATGGGTTGTGTGTATGTGTGTTGGGAGACTGCGGGTGCTTCTTCATTTGTATGCATGTCTTATTATTAATGTCCATTATAGTTGTAGTACACTAAGAATTGAATTTTTTTTAAATCTTGTATATACACTAAATAAACATGTACACTGCAACCCTTTGCATATCATTGTCTTTTGGGGGTTTTTTTTTGGGGGGGCTTTCACTTTGTCATATTATCGAATAATAGAACAACTCAGCTTTTCATAAATAGATGTTGGCAATTAACATAAAATATTGTTTGAACAATATAATCATACCCACAACAACGCGTGGGTGGTACATTTAGTTTGTTCTAAAAATATTGGAAAAGATGGCAAACTATTTAGGAGGACATAATATATCACACTACATTTCCTGGTTCTCATCGTCCTGTTGGAGGTGTCCATTCAAAAGGCTGTTCATCAGCATGTCATTATCTTGCAGATCATCTAGAGAGCCGAATTCAGGCCAATCCACATTGTTGTCATACCCAAGTGGAGCTGGAGCAGCTCGTGGAGCAGACATTTCATGGGTCATATGGTTTGAATCATTGATAACCCTCAAGTAATTGGTTGCACAGCTTTGACTTTGTTCTATTGGCTGTCTGGTTTCCTCAGATCTTCGATGGTTGGAAATGAAATCCTCAATTTGAGTACATCCTAGTCCCACATAATTGCTTTGGACAGTGAGATGACTTTTTGATGCGGCCATGGGATGAACAGGGCGGCTAGAAACCATCCCCGCAAGAGGTCCTTCAGATATAATTGATTGTCTGCTCCATTGATAATGTCTCGTGTCTTGGCTTTTACTCAATATGTTGTTCGGTGAGCGGACTGCTTCTTCTTGATTACTTGCGGTCTCTAACCAACGTCTGAATTTCTGTAACATCAAACAACAAGAAGAATGTCAGTAAGAGTGCTGGAGAAAAAAAAATCAATATATATATGGGGCCAAATATGTGTTCTACTTTACGATTTCCCTCAGAATAACAATTTCGAAATAATTTAATATCATACATTATATGTCACCTTTCAAAGTACCATCACTACCACACTCGAGACCTTTCTTGGCGGCCAAAAACCGCCAAGAATAGCAATAAAACCGCCAAGATGCACATATAGTTCAATTTTGAATTAATTTCAATAATCATATAGAAATTAATGTAACGTATAGAAAATAGTAAATCACATTAAAAAATATTTAAACTTCTACCAGACAATATATACATAGTCTATTACATATGAAAAAATATATTTTGTATAGAGTACAATTATTTTTTGTGTTACTTCACAACGGTGCAATAAAATTAAAAATAAAAAAGAAACACTCTTTTGGTACCTGAGGTACCAGTTGGTACCTCAATGTACCAATTATGGTATCTAAGGTACCAGACCGGTACCTAGGATACCAGGTGGTACCTCGAGGTATCAAGTCTGATACCTAAGGTACCAAATCTTTTTCTTGGCGGTTGTGGACGGCAAAATTATACCACCAAGAAATGAAGAACTTGCATTGGCGGTTTTTCAATAGACCGCCAATAAAATTTTTGTATTCTTGATGGCTAGTTAGAACCGTCAAGGTAATGTATAATATTGACAGTTCTAAGTTGGCCGCCAAGGTAAGTCCGGTTTGGAGTAGTGCATGCATGAGTTTGGTTTATGTATTTGTTGGAAATCATACAGACCTGCAGATGGCTTGAGACTTGAGCTACGGTTACAAATATTCCTTCACGCTCCATCAGTTCTTTTATCCTCTTTGGACCTGCATAAGAAATCAAGATAATAGTCACAGAAAATATTAAAAGATTAAAGTCCATGAAAATGTAATGGGATTCACATAATCTTCTTTCATACTTAACAAGTTCAGATAAAAATATGTCCGACGCAAAATGAAATACAACCAATTTGTCTGACGCAAAATACAAATGAATTGAAGATTAAAAAAAAGGAACAACACAAAATATTGCTGCTATACATTGTAAAATACAAGTGATGCTATTGTGTTGTGAGAATTATGTGTTGTTCCTTTTTTTGTTGTTACAATATTGCTGCTCTATATTGTAAAATATTGCAGCAATAATGGTTGTAATTGCTATACATTGTAAAATACAAGTGATAATTGATTAAGTTAAATATTCAGATGCAAGAAAGCAAGCAGGGATGCATTAATGCATAGTATAAATCACAATCTTGCTAATTTGATCAAAGAGGTCTCAGAGTCTTACTTGCTTCATCCTTCAGCTGGTTGTACGCATCAAAAAACACCGAGTGCGACGCCCTGTTCCAATTGAACCTGGCCCTAGCCTTCTTCCCAGTCGGCTCGCAGTTGTTGGAGCTCTCGTCAGACAGTACTACCGGCGACCCCCTCTTCTTCGACGCCCTTTTCCCATGGCCTCCACGACGGCTACTCCCTGCCACCGCCACCACCGCCGCCTTTGCTGCCTCTTGAACGTCACCACGCCCGTTCTCAGCTGGCGCCAGAAGCTGCGCCAACGCTGCCTCTTGAACGTCACTACCCGTATTCCCAACCGGTGCCGGTGCCGGCGCCGGAGGCTGTGGCAACAACGCAGCCACTTGACCGTCACCCCGGCTGATTCCTGCCGGCAGCGCCGGGGGAGCGAAGCGATTGTCCGGCAGCGGTGAGGGCTGTGGGTGGGTGACGCTGAGCCTCCGGCGCATGACATGCATCCAGATGCTCTTGATTGCCTGTGACGTCACCGGCTTGACCATGTAGTCGCACGCGCCGTCCATCACTGCCCTCATCATCGTCAGCACGTCTTCGGCATCCGAGAACACTAAAAACATATATATACACACGTGACACATCCGTCGTCGTCCACGCAAATTAAATCAGCGCATATGATTTGTTTTGAAACAATAAAGCAGCAGGCATTTTTTTTTATCAGAAGGAACATGCGATTCATCGGTCATATCGATTATCGATCGTTCGTTCGTTGATGGATCGATCAGGGTGTATCGACTTAACTGATGACGGGGAACCGGCCCCTGACCCCGCGGAGAAGATCGAAGCCGTCCATCCCTGGCATGTGGACGTCAGTCATGACGACGTCGAAATACCCCTCCGAATTGCGCTCAACCTCCTGAAGCGCTTCTTCCGCTGTCGTCTTTCCTGTCACTGCACATCCGACAAACAATATAAAGATAGAAAATTAAAAACAAAGACTCCCTCGTAATAAGAATTGAAGAGAAGGGGAAGAGGATTTGGAGTTTAGACTAGTAAATTGTCGATGAGATTAGTATGGTAGTTTAACTTTAATACCATTCTCCTATTTGTAGACTTGTTTTGAATTAGCAGGGAATTTGAATATAGACTATATCTTAAGTAAAAATGGATCGGCAGGATATGTTTTGGCAACACAAAGGAGGAATTTTGTCCCATTTCCCACCTCTGCCTATATATACTCCTCTGTTTCAATATATAAAATGTTTTGATTTATTTGCTTATAACATTTTACCATTCGTCTTATTCAAAAATTTAGTACAAACATAATAAAGTCATGCTTATATAAAGTATTTTTTAATAATAAAATAAGTTACAAACAAAATAAATAATATTTTTATAATTTTTTGGGTAAGACAAATAGTCAAATGTTGCAAGCAAGAAACGGAGGGAGGAAAAAGCCGCTCCCTTTAATTGCTTGTCCACATCCCAACAAGACTACCATGTCACCAGCCAAACAAAATAATTAAATGCTCCATCATTCCAAATTTCCAATTCATCCTAAAGACTCCCCCAACCAAACACACGCTATAGAAATTCACAAATCTAGGAATTTGGTAGGCAGTCAATTTCAAAAATGATCTATTTGAATGTTCGTAAGAAAACAATAGCACGACTTGAATATATTAAAGGTTCCTTTGGAGGAAAAAAAAATATGGTGGGATTTTTGTATAATTGAAGAAACTTTTGACATGAAGATGAGGCACATGAGAAAACATTCTATAGGAGTCGTGCAATCCTATTCCTTTGTTCTAAAAAGTGTAACAAAATTTTTTTCTCAACGATTGTGATCGGAGTCCTAGGAACTTTATTTAATCTAAAGGAGCTTTCAAATTCTATAAGTGATGCCTGCCGAGATTTGATTCTATGGTATAGGCAATAGAAAAAACAGAATAGATCCTTTTTTAAAACTTAAAACAGAATAGATCCTGGAATGGAATAAAAAAAATGGGTAACAAATGATAGATATATGCTCGGACCTGAATAGCCGGCGAGGAGCAGCAAAAGCTTCAAGTCCTCGAGGCAGGCCGCGTCATCGTCGACCACGAGCACGTGCAGCCTCCCGAGAAAACCAGCCGCCGGGAGCACACGGCCAGGAGGCACCAACCCGTTTTCTGCCATTGAACGACTGGGCCGCGACGAATACTGAACGAAGGAATGATCGATCTGTCTCCGTCTCTCGGTCTCACTCTCAACCTGGCGAATTGAAAGACAGCGACAATAGCTCAGGGAACGGGCTGGTGTTTAGGTCTACTATATAACAATGCAGCGTGCGGTCAGAGAGTGTCGACATGTTGATTAGTATTAAGACCCTAGCAGACGAATAATTGGTTTCAGAGTTAATAATGTGAAAAAAATGATTAATGCAGATGATTCAAATTGATACTTACCACTCATGCACCTCCCCGCATTTAATTTGTGCTGTGATAAAGCAACTCTCGTTTTGGAGAAACAAGCGGTATTTTAGGTGGACCATGCTTGGGGTTGAACCGCCGACTAGTTTAATTTCTTTTGTCAAATGAGGCTTATACGGATTTGATGATAACACTTTAATTTTGCAGGGCTTATGATCGATACAAAGTACCTGTATCATTCCTCCACTCTTTACTCGGTTGATCAATGCAATACATGGTATGTGTGTGTGGCAGGACGGACGGCGCAGTGAGATGCATCGATCGTGGTTGCCGAACACATATATAGGGATGTCGTAACGGCAAAGATTTTTATATATTTGAGAATAGAGGGAGTAGTCAAGTTTTCAGGATATATTTTGTATAAATATTATGATATATTTGAGAAAGAGGGAGTAGTCTTAAATATAAAGAATTTTCCTGTGTAATAGATCACCAAATAGAGTAAATTTCATGTTGGGCAACTATTTTTTTTTGCTATGGTTGCAATTTGGACTGGGCTAAACTAAAATTTTCGCTTTGACCCACCTATCTTAGCCAATTATTTCACTTTGGACTTCTTCTACCTCCAACTCCCTCATCTCTCTCTCATGTCTCTCTCCCCCTAATTAAGCAAGGATAACCTACCCCTGGCAACAAAACTCAAGTTCCAACGGCATTGCTACGGCGGCCACCGGTGCCATGCTCTGCAAGCCCCTATGGTATTTGTTTCTGCTTTAGTTCGATCTTGACCTCACCACATATACAATGGGAATTTCTTCTGTGTCATTCTTCGTTTGTTCTGTCAAGTGCGAGCTCGATCTCAAGTGAAAATCAGATAGGAAAGAAAGTATGGATAAAAGAGATAGGGGAAGGAGACGGAGGTAGAAGAAGTGGTCTAAAGTGTAACAATTGGTAAAGAGTGGTGGTCCAAAGTGAAAAGATTAATTTACCCCTGGTCCAAGTTGCACTGATGGTAAAGAAAGATGGTCCAACCAGAAATTTACTCTAAAAATATTCCTTCTCGGGCCGACGAAAATGAGTTTTAGGGCAGCACAGGGATTTCTTCCCCACGTGATGGTGGTAGGCTTCTCCTCCGGAACCATGTAATAGGTCAGATCCCAACCTTTTATTTGTATGCCAAACCAGGCCTAAGAGATGTAAAGTGGACTTAAAGCAATCCGACCTAAAAGAAAAAAGTTGTCCCGGCCCGGAACCCAAAGGCCAGAATCCTTCTACCCGGTGTTTCTCGACACTCCACTAGTCCAACCTCATTGCTCTTCACTCCCACTATGCTTATCTACCTCCTCGTTTGCCGGCGGCAGCTAGGTCACAACCTTTCGCTCTTGTCGACCCCGGCTGCCGCCGTCGGCTCCATCCGAGATGGAGGAGCTAAGCGGATTGGAGTCCCATCGACAGTCTCGCGCGGTAATCCCCAACAGCCACTGCCCCCTCACCCCACCACACACACAAAAAAACTTAATCCTCTAAGGCCTTGTTCGGTTCTCGAGCTCAAAGTCTAATCTATGACTGATTGACTACAAGTTTCCCCTTATCTCCTGGATCCTAATCTGTTGTTAATGCTACGTTTGCAGGAAAGGCGAGCTATGAAGAAAGCGAAGGACCCGAACCCATAACCTGAGAAGCCACCCATCTCAAGGGGAATCGCAAAGAACTATGCCCAAATGATATTCAGGCAAGTTGGTATGATAGGTGGGATTCCTCAGGATCGTTTAAGGCAGAGCAAAACAGTACAAAACCAGTATAAAAATAGTACAAAACCAGTACAAAACAGTAAATGAAACTCTGGTATGAAAAATAAAAACACTCTTGTCATTTATACCGTTTTCATGTTGATCCAAAACTAATTGTTGTGTCTACCCCCCCCCCCCACCCACTACTTAGGCTTCTCTGCATGGCCAAGATGCCATAGAGATCAAAGAACCTCCTGTTTTCATTGATTCTATTGCTGTGGTGATAAATGGCATGGAAAAACAAGATCTCTCGACACTTTCTAGCAATGGCAGCTTTGACCTCCGTAAACTCAACATTACAAAGGAAGAGTTAATGGCAAAACATTCAGAACACATCGCTGAATGTGGTGTGGATGCACTGTGATTTTCTCTGTTTGCATGCTGTGACAAGGTTAGTGTGACACACATTTGACTTTCTGTTATTTTATTATACATGCATTTATGTTTTGATTACATGTCTTTCTGTTTCTCAGCAATACAGGACTACAATTAATTTCAATAGGGTGAGTGAGTATCGTGAATAGTGCGGCAAGTTGTGGAATGCCATTCGTCCCAAGATGGACAAGTTTGATGAAAATTATGTTCTACCTGGAGTATTAGATGTATACGAGGTACTACCAATATGCAAATGGATACTTGCTACATTTAATAAAACTGTCTCTGATACAAATGCCTACAGAAGGCTATGTTCTCAGAAGCAGCAACTTCAATATACTTTTGGTGGAATAAAAACATGTGTATGGAATTCTTAGATGCAATAAAGGCATACTTCAGTAGCTCTCAAGGCTTCGCATCAAAAAGAGCAGGTGTTAGAGATACTTTGTGGACCTGTTTGGATGTTGGTTTGCGCCTGCTACATCCGTTCATGCCATATATATAACAGAAGAGCTTTCGCAACATCTTCCAAAGCCCAAAGATTCAACTATCAGAAGACAGCATATTATGATATCACACTATCCTTAATTTGATGAGGTATGTGATTCTGTCATCTACGGTCTTGGATCCACTTACATTTGACATTTTTGAGGTTTTTTTATAGGCATGGACCAATGATAAGGCTATAGGTGGCATGAAGATAGTTCTGGATGTTATGAGAAAATTAAAAGAACTAAAGAAATCAGTAGATCAAAAGAAATCAATCGGACCGAAGGAAAAAGAAACTAAAGGTTCGGACATGTATGTAATGTAAATGGCCTATGCAACACTTTACGCATGATAAAATTAGGTAAGGGACAAGGTTTATTAGTAGACTAGTTGACCACTGCTCCATTGAAGCACCCGTGTGATCATCCATTACCACGTGTGCCACATTATATATTGGCATGTTGTGGAGGACAAAAACCTGAAAATACCACCGTTACATTCACTTCTACATTGTCAAATAGTAGTTTGACTCTTATGGTGCCTCACAAAATTATTTTTATTATAGATTGTATGGATACGTGTGTTGCCAAGGCGAAGAGATTGATGCAACTATAAATAAATACAAGATTAAAATTGCAGCACTTGCTTCTATTGCTGACCTTAAGTTTATGCCTTACTTTTTGCATTTTTTTTTCATTTAGAAAATTTTCTTCTTTGCATTATGTGAAATAGCTACTTTGCAGATCGTACAATATGATGAAGTCCGAGATGATTCCGAATGTGTAACTGTGGACGGACATTTTCAGGATAGATATATGGCATGCTCAGCCTATGGAACAAATTGATCGACTCAAAAAGTGGGTACAGTAAAATAGGGGTTACATTTTTATTTATTTCATGAGCCTTAAGGGTTTACATCTTTTTCCATGCATTAAAGAGATTATGCTACCTCTTTTGCTTTCAAGATGTTGAGAAAATGTCATTCGTCTATGATATTTCACCTCTGAGCCTTCAAAGAGACAGCGATCCCATTTGTTACAACCCTTTGTACTCTTTGCCTCTTGACCGCCATCACTCTTTGTACTCTCTTCTTACCAAAAAGGATGGATCCCTCTTCATCTTGGAATTGCAATTCCTCCAAGTCTATGCTATCTTGTTTTTCTTCCTTATGTTACATGTCTTTGCTGTTGTTGATCTTATTCTTCTTTTTTTAGAGAAAAGATCATTTCATTGATCTGGCTTTCCTGAACAGGGCCTTCCATTTTGTCGAATGATGTTTCTTTTTCCTACCCATCCTCTGCCAATAGAATCTACCTCTTACAGCATCTATCTTCTTGTGCAAACCTTCAGGCAGTTTGTAAAAAACCATTGAGTACATTGGCACACTTGATAAACATGCATTTATTCTTAGTATTGATTTCCATCTTGTCTTCTTTTGATGTCTCTTACTCGGAGGTCTTCCCCTCTTTCACCTCTTCCATCTTCTATGTGAACCCTTGTGTAATTAGTCTCTTCCTCGGTATCCTGATTGAATATGAAATCTGGAATTTGAACATTTTTCTTCTCAAGCTCCCCTTTTTCCTCCCTCCTATGTGCATTGTGTGGATCATCAGAGTTGGATGGATTTGTTTTCCCTGCTCCTTGAGGGCTTTGAGGCACCCACATGAGCAACTTTCTTCATGTTTTTTTTTAATATCTAATAGTTACATTTCATGTAGGGAATGCCATGGGACACATAAACTGGAGGCAGAGATGAGATGGAGGTAGAAGAAGTGGTCCAAAGTAAAACAATTGGTAAAGAATGGTGGTCCAAAGTGAAAAGATCAATTAATTTACCTCCCTTTCAGGATACACTAATGGTAAAGGTAAAGAAAGATGGTCCAACCTGGAATTTACTCCACCAAATATGTATTCAAGCAAACAGCTTTACCTGCCGCCGCAATTCCTCGAAAAATTGTATGAAGATTGTGGAGGGATCCACGGAACCATCCGTGGCCAGCTAGCCAGTTAATTTAATTGAGGATGCATGGGAGGGCTGGTCAACCTCTGGCTCGTCTTCGCTTGGCTGCTAGCGTGTTGGTGCCACGCATGGAACGTGAGGTTTCACATGAACATGCAACTAGGCCCAGCAGATACCACTGCTTCAAGCCTTCAACATCAATCACAGGCCACATTACATACGTCGATTTCAAATTCGACCAGCCGACTGCTTTTGATTACACTGATCATGCATCTCTGAATTTGTTGTGATTATATAATTACAATGGAACCGCTTATTCTATGGGCATTCACAGCCATTTTAATATATTTTTGAAGTGTATAATTATACTGTTTCATAATTTTCTTTAAATAACCTCATACAAGGGAGGACCCACGTATGCCGATGCATAGGGGTTCCCCGTATGCACCGGCATAAAAAAGAAATTTAAAACTGTTAGTAGGTAGTAGTGCTGCGCGGCCAGGGGCGGAACCATATTTAGTTAAATGGGTGCCTAGGCACCTGGTTCAAAAAAATTTATAACTATATTTCATCAATTTTCACCATGTGTGCACCCCTCAATTCAAATTTAGACACACACATCATCCTAAATTTCATCCAAAACATGTAAAACACGTGAGCGGCACCCCCTCTCAATTTCTTTCTAGCTCTGCCCCTTACGCAAGGTTTGAATGATTGGTCAATTCTTGGTTGCAACAAGTAACAGCCCAAGATGACCATCAGCCCATAAAACTACCACTTACATGCTTGCACGTGCGTAGGGTAATTGTTTATGGCCTCCCGTTGGCGATTTGGCGAAGCGGCGAGTGCGACGGCGGCACGACAGGCCTGCATCCGTCGACTGAGAGCCCGAGACGAAGTCTGGCACAACCCAGCATCCAGCGACGCACTGAGATATTTTATGCCTTACTGTTCCAGCCTTCCTTCTAGTAATCCATGTGTTGATTTTTAACACCGGCACCGAAGGAAGGCACGCATGCCTTGCCGTCTGTGTAGGACCGAAAACAAGAAGACAAACCAACTAGAGGAGAGTGAATAGTTGGAACATCTAAAACCAGTAATTTTTCACGGAATAAAAAATTACCTTCCCTCTGTCGCAAGCCGGTCTGACCGCAGTGACTAGGCCGGTCTGACCGCGTAGCCGGTCTGACCGTGCCTACACCTCCGGTCCGACCGCACCGCCGGTCTGACCGCACCGACGCCGGCGGTCTGACCGTCGGGCCCTGGAACCGTCGCCAAACACACAATATCGAATAACTTGTAGATGTAGATCAACTTTATTGCTTCAATATGTGTTTACAAAGTGCAACAACAGCACACCTCTCTCTAAATTCGACCTCAAGCTGAAACCCTAGGCTAAACCCTACATCTTCTCTTCTATCACAAAACCGATTCATGAGACACACACCCCTCATATATTTATACCCATAGACATAGTTGTGCAAAGCCACGAATCCTACTTGTATTAGAAGTCCTACTCCCTTAGGAATCATACTCATACAAGTAAACAACTTATCCTTTCTAAATTTGGACTCCTTCCAAATTTGACTTCAACTTCCATACGCACATAATCCCTCTTGTATGCCATATAGAATCTTTCACCTCCACGTGCATTATCCTCTAGCCTTTTAGTATCCCGCGTGATCTTTTGAACCTCGGACATCAACTTCTCCCAAGTCGACTCCGATCCATCACCGGCAATACTCTCTCGAGGCCTCAAGCGATACCTACACATGAAACAACCAAGAAACCATAACCGAGCCCAAGTTTTCACCAATTTGACTCATCATTAGCACACAACAGAATTATCCATGAAGAGAAACCATAATCAAATCATATCCACGAAGGAAACAGGAAACTTGCAATCCAAGAAAACAACCCGAAATCAATCCAATTCGGGCTCAGCCGGTCTGACCGGGCACTACACGCCGGTCGGACCGGCCCAACAATCTGAGTCCGATATCGCCGATCAGACCGCACCGGCCGGTTTGACCGCCCGGCCGGTCTGACCGCAGGTCATTGACCGGTCTAACCGGCCTCATCCCGAGGCCACACCTTTTCACCAAATCAACTCAAAATCAATTCAAAATTCAAGTACCAATTATTCATCATAAAATTATAAATCAAAACATTGATTCTACAATCTCCCCCTTGATGAACACATTAGCAAACCCAACAAAATGTTGTTTAGTGTTTAAATCACAAAAGTGACCAAGTGATAAAAGAAAAAACTCTCTCCCTTTTTTAAAAGAAAGAATTTCTTCAAGTTTCACAAAATCAACTATTTTTAAAATCGAATCAAATTTCTCCCCCTTTCAACAACCATGCATTTTGTATTTTTCTCCCCCTTTTGACAATGATTTCATCAAGAAATTTAAAAGAGAGAATCACAAAATCAATATGCTATTGTCATGCCTTTTTATTTTTGTTTGAGGGCTTTGAAACATACCTAGAGCAATACAAGAACAT
>CM002483.1:12102540-12114011 GCA_000325765.3 Leersia perrieri
AATAATATTACGTGCTCTACAATTGTTTTCAAAGTCAGTTTTTTGAACAGGAGTTTCAATACGATCTGGAATCTCATAAGCATTAGAAACTTTCAACCAAATATCATAACCTTGAGATGTAATGTAAGACTCCATCCTTTTTCTTCCAATAGTCAAAATCGGTTCCATTAAAAATATGCGGTTTGTCAGAAAATTTTTAAGCCATGGCAACAAATCTAAAGACCGGTAAAGATCAAATAGAAAAACGAGTCTCTGATACCACTTGTAGGATCGAAAACAAGAAGACAAACCAACTAGAGGGGGTGAATAGTTGGAACACCTAAAACCAGTAACTTTTTGCTGAATAAAAAATTACCTTCCCTCTGTCGCAAGCCGGTCTGACCGCAGTGTCTAGGCCGGTCTGACCGCGTAGCCGGTCTGACCGCGCCTACACCTCCGGTCTGACCGCACCGCCGGTCTGACCGTCGGGGCCCTGGAACCGTCGCCAAACACACAATATCGAATAACTTGTAGATGTAGATCAACTTTATTGCTTCAATATATGTGTTTACAAAGTGCAACAACAGCACTCCTCTCTCTAAATTCGACCTCAAGCCGAAACCCTAGACTAAACCCTAGATCTTCTCTTCTATCTCAAAACCGATACATGAGGCACACACCCCTCATATATTTATACCCATAGACATGGCTGTGCAAAGTCACGAATCCTACTTGTATTAGAAGTCCTACTCCCTTTGAAATCCTACTCATACAAGTAAACAACTTATCCTTTCCAAATTTGGACTCCTTCCAAATTTAACTTCAACTTCCATACGCACACAATCCCTCTTGTATGCCATATAGAATCTTTACCTCCACGTGCATTATCCTCTAGCCTTTTAGTATCCCGCATGATCTCTTGATCCTCTGGACATCAACTTCTCCCAAGTCGACTCCGATCCATCACCGGCAATACTCTCTCGAGGCCTCAAGTGATACCTACACATTAAACAACCAAGAAACCATAACTGAGCCCAAGTTTTTACCAACTTGACTCATGATTAGCATACAACAGAATTATCCACGAATAGAAACCATAATGAAATCATATCCACGAAGGAAACTTGCAATCCAAGAAAACAACCCGAAATCAATCCAATTCGGGCTCAGCCGGTCTGACCGGGCACTAACGCCAGTCGAACCGGCCCAACAATCCGAGTCCGATATCGCCGATCAGACCGCACCGGCCGGTCTGACCGCCTGGCCGGTCAGACACCAAATCAACTCAAAATCAATTCAAAATTCAAGTGACAATTGTTCATCACAAAATTATAAATCAAAATCTTGATTCTACAGTTTGTTGGGTCACAGCCAATTAGCACCAGCAACGATAACATTGGTAGCGTTCAGGCAAATTAGCATCTCAACTAATCTTTCATAATTTTTTTCCTTTCTAATTTCTCTCTCTTGAATGATCCATATTTATAAAATGTGAAATCGGTAAGTTCAAAAATGAATTGGGTTTGTTATTTAGGTTAAATTGAATCAATAAGACATGAAGAGGAACATGGGCATTTAGTTTTTTCTTTATAGGAAGGTAATTATGAAAAGGATAAGTGTGTAAAGATTGGTGACTTCATTGAGAGAGAAATTTTCTCTTAGACTAAAATGAATGACTATTACACGATGTGCTCAAGAAGTATTCAGATCCCATGAAGTTATAGTATTGACCGTAAGTTTTACGGTGGTAAATTCACTGTTGGATATGATTTGAAAGGCAAAGTCTGTAGCAAAAATACTGTAGCATAAAATATTAATTTTGCTACTGTGACTGAAGTACTGTATATACCATCTAATCTAGGCCATGGATCACAGTAATGAACAGCTCCCATCGCATGCAGTCCTCCGGTGAAGTTGTAACTCAATCCACTCGAGCATTGGTATGCCATGAAAAGTCATGACATAAACATCATTCGATTTCATTTTTTGTGTTATGGAAAACTTGATCTGCACATCATTACTATACTTACTGTATGTGTATGTATAAATGATTGGTTTGGCTATTGAGGATTCTATAGGCACACCCATGATAAAAATTTAGGGTCCGCCACTGGCTTCATAACACAAGACGTTTTGACTCTTTTCTTACAATATTTGATAATTTATCTTATTCAAAAATTTAGTGAAAATATAAAAAATAATAAATCACACTTAAAGTACTTTTGATAATAAATTAAGTTATAAATAAAAATAAATAATTTTTAATAAGACGAATGGTTAAAGTTGAAAGAAAAAAATCAAAACATCTTAGCTTGTAAAATAAAGAGAGTAAATCACAACTTAAATAAAAGCATACGCTAGCATTACTGGCCAGGATGGAGCTGGAAATCTCTAGCAAGTAGGGTTTGGCCAGGAATGCTTTAAAATCGTAGGCAGGAAGATAGTGTAGACAAAAAGAAGGTCGTGGTCTCCTTCATATTATTTGCATTCTACGTCTTAAATAAGTAGAATACTTTCTAGAGTTCAAAAATTACTATAGAATAAGAGCAGCCAAAATATTTATACCACAAGGATCAATAAGACTCGACCTACCGACTATTAACATATGCTCCACAATATATATGGACCTATGAAGTAATGGGACCTACCAAATAGTAAAAAAATCACAAGAGATGATCACCTCCTCACAGCCCACACTTACCAGGGGAGGGGGGCTACATTATTTTATTCCTTGTGATCAACCATGCCGCTCTTTTTCTATTAAATACACTATGCTACTGCGTTACCTAGATACGTCACAAATCCATCGTCCGATATGTATCTCGTACGTGCATATCCTAGGATTTTAATATTTCCAACTATATCAAATAATCAGGATACTCATCAATATGCATAACTACCTTTTGGGTAAATCGAGTTTGCTTTAGGGTACAATTGTACCCCTAATTTTTTTAAAAAAAATCACTACATGTATTTATAATGCCTATATGTGTAAATAGCTAGGTCAAAAGATGCCTATATGTGTATAATCTCAAGAGGTATCCGATGCGTGAACTAAATTCAAGGAGCCGTGACGAATTCATGGCATCACCACCATCCTCTCTATTGCCCGTCTATACTATATTGTCTTTACTAGATTTTCACAAATAATAATCATAATAAAGTATCAGCTTGATATATTCATCAAGTCGATTGCTTCGAGCCGCCCCCAACCGGATCACAGAACCAAGAATAATGAATTTCATGCCACTGAATGAACATCGCAGAGCAAGAACATCCTCGCCGCAACATCCACAAAGTAGTACATGCATACCAGTTCCTCAACCAGCATTACTATACCCATTAATACATGTTAAATAACTACACATAAAAAAACACAGGCATGCATGTATAACTAAGGATGTGTGGTCCAAAAAAAAAAACTAATGATGTGAGGCTGGGATGGTTGGTGCGTCAAAGTTTAAAGTGGTTCATTCAAGAAGTCTACAGTTCAAGGCTTGGCAGCAAGCGAATATATATTACTTTTCTTTTTCTTTACGTTTGTTATTTTCGTGATTATTGGTATTTCTTAAGATCATGCATAAATCTGCAAACGCACAGAATATCGTTGTAGCGTTTTACCTTATAGTGACCAAGGGATATCAAACTCAGAGGACGTGTGTATCTAACACTAAAGCTATCCAAGGACAAAACTCAGGTCAGGCTAAAGAGAATTTTCAATGGTTTTAATTATCTAGAATTAAGTTAGAGGTAATTCCCTATCAACTGCTTTGGGCATCGACCCCTCTCGGTCTGTCGGGTGGTTCCAATCTTCAGCTCTATGATGTACACGTGGAGAATTACCAGAATGTTATTCATGCTATCACCACCTGCCGCCTAGCTCTAACAAATACATGGGATACGCAACAAACAAAGGTAATCTCTAACCTATACACCACACCTAAGTTATTAAAAATTACTCTATTGTTGATCAAGAACTTTCTTCTTTATCCAAAGTCACTAGAGTACCCATTATAAATACTAAGCAATGAGCTCGCAATGAGAAAAATCTATCTCAATTAAAATAAATAATTAAATAACATAAGAAAGATCCAAAATACTTACTTCATAGAAGAGGTTCCTCCAAACTCAAAGCTGAGTGTACCGATAACTGTGGTACTTCTCTAGAATTTCTCCTAGAAAGCTATATCCACCAAGGTAGAAGTATAGAGAGCATCGTTATTACGGTACTTACCCTCACTCTCTACCTATTTTCTACTCTAGAAGAGAAAGGATGCCTTGAGAGGGAGAAGGGAATACTCCAAAGAGTTGTGTGTGTTTGAAGTGAAGTGAACTCCTCCTTTTATAGGGCTAAATGGCGATTGGGAGGTCGGTAACTGCCACAACCACCATTGGGAGCCTTGGATCTTTGTACACATGGAAGTTGGGGATCTGGAAAGCCGAAGTTAGTTTGGCCGAACCCCTAGTTCGGCCGACCAGCGTGTACGGTCCAGATGAAGTCTTGAAGGCGGCGGAAACTCCCTATGAAAGTTCAGCGTGAGAGGGCCAAGTTTGGGTTCGGCCGAACCAGTACTGATTGCTTCACCTCACTAAAGTTTTGCGTTGGTTCATTGCTAGGTGGGCCCCCAAGGCATTGCAAGGTGGTTTGGCCCAATTTGATTTGATTTGTACTGACTTGTGGGCCCCCTAATCCTTGTACGTCTGCCTAATTGGCCGAAGGTATGTTTCTTCGCATGATAGATGTGTTTTCTCCATAAAATATCTGCATATATACATATTTCTCAAACACTCGTGGAGTTGATTAGTAATAACTTGTACCACTAAGTTGGATACAATACTTTAATTCATCATATGCAAGCATTGACGATCATATTTGGCATTTAAGGACCGTCAATAGTGGTTCAATCTAATGCTTCTAGAAGGTGTCTCTACTCTATTCACTACTACACTGGCACTACTATAACGGTAGTGTGGAGGTGGCATCAGTGATGGTTGAGGAACTGGTACTAAAGCTCTGCTGCTAATCAGCTCAACGAACCAATGCATTGAGCATCCACATCTTAATTCATCAAAATCAGTCCACAATTAATCCACGCGCTCATAAAGAACAATCATACACACAATCAATCCCATTCAATTCCCATACAAGATCACCAAAATCAATCAACAAGAACTGAATCAACAAGGAGATGAATCAACAAAGAAAGAAATCAATAAGCCAGATCGGAGATAGCCGGATCCATCGGCCCCAACCTCTGTGAACCAGATCTGAAGGACAGGTCATCGTCGACCTCTCCATGGCTGCCGTCGCTGGTGTCACCACTCGCTTGGCCACCATCGTCACTCTCCACAGTTGTTGTCGTCGCCATCAACTGCCCGCTTGGCCGCCGTTGTAGCCCTGCATCATCATCGTCGCCATAGCACTGCTAACCTTCACGGTGAAAGATGCAGGGGAAGAGTTTGAGAGGCGAGAAGGGAAGGTAGAAAGAGGGATGGGAAGTGAGTCTTAGAAAAAAGTATGGGAGGTGAGAGGTTGAGACCTAGTTGAGCAATAAATCCCCTTCTTCCCGCCTTATTTCCTCGGGGTCGATGACTCGGCTCCATCGATCGGCTCCACTTACCAATTAGTACCAGATAATATAAAAAATTGGTACTAATGTGTTGACTTTTTTAAATTAACCAATATTTATATATTGATAGCTGTTGACGGTCCTTAAATCATAATATCTGACCATCAATGCCTGTATATAATGACAATAATTAAACTTCCAACCTAGTGGTAGGGTTTATTACTAATCATTTCCACTGGTGTTGGTGAAATATGTGACAATAATTAAACTTCCAACCTAGTGGTAGGGTTTATTACTAATCATTTCCACTGGTGTTGGTGAAATATGTGACAATAATTAAACTTCCAACCTAGTGGTAGGGTTTATTACTAATCATTTCCACTGGTGTTGGTGAAATATGTGACAATAATTAAACTTCCAACCTAGTGGTAGGGTTTATTACTAATCATTTCCACTAGTGTTGGTGAAATATGTGCATGCAGGTATTTAAGGAGAAAACAGACATTCGGCTAAACAGGCGAAAACACACGGATTGAAGGGTCCACAAGTCAGGAAATAGGCCATTACAACCACAACCGACATCAGGACCCACTAGTCAGTCAACCAGCCAAAGGAGAGGCCAGGAGGTGGGGCCCACAGTTCGGCAAAACTATTGGATTCGGTCGAACCATCATAAGCACATCTGATCCTGGCCTTCCACGTGTCACTTCCTCATCGCATGCCAATGACGGTTCATCTTGCTTCCACCTGAAGAAACCTTGGACACTTGGCATGACGAGAGGAAAGATGCTCATAGGATGCTTTTAGCATCTTCACCTCCCCAAGGCACATCTTGGCTATAAATAGCCCTCCTCATTCCTCACTTAACACACCACAACACACTTGAACTGAATTACAAGAGGCTCTCATGTAGTTTAGAATAGGTAGAGAGTGAGGGGAAGCTCTGAAGGAGTGTTTGGAAGTTTGGCACTTCTTCGACTTCTACCTCGGTGGATGCAGCTCTATAGGAGTAGTTCTGGATGAGTACCGAGTTGCAGGTACACTCTGCTCCAGGTTCGGAAGACTTCTTCTATAAAGTAAGCATTCGTGATCCTTTCTTATGCTATTTAATTACTTAGTCTAAGTGAGATATACTTCCATCTTTGCGGGTTCAATGTTTAGTATTCGTACTAAGTGCTCTAGTACTAGGACTCCGGGTAAAGAAGAAAGTTCTTCCGGGAGTACTAGAGTAGTAATTAATAACTTAAACGTGGTGTCTAGGTTAGAGGTTACCTTTGTTTGTCGTGTATCCCATGGATTTGTCAGAGGTAGATGACAGGTGGTGACAGCCCTGAATTTTGTCTTACTAATCCTCCACGTTCGGATACATCATAGAGCTATAGCCAGAACCACGCTGGCAGACCAGCAAGGGTTGGTGCCCGAAGCAATAGATAGGAAATTACCTTTAACTTAGCTTAAGTAATTAAAACATATAGAAAGTCCTCTCTGCCTAACTATCCTACCAGTGGTTGTTGTCCTTGGATAGTATTAGCCTTAGATAAATTACATATGTTCCCTAAGTTTGATATCCTTTTGGGGTCACCCGAAGATGAAGTGCTACAGCGGTATTCCGTGCGCTTGCGGATGTATTCTGTGATCGTAACAAATACCAACAATAGTATCATTACCTTTTATTTTTAATAACTAGCACTAATACTATTAGTATTATTTTTAATGAATCGGTAAAAATTTGGTGTTATCAATGCTGGTTCTCACCTTATAGAGATTGAGGGACTTTTTTCCCAATTGGTTCTAATAAGGCATCACAGATGTGGTGTTTCGTGGTAGTGATTATAGGCACACAAAATGTTATTACAAAAATGCTATAGACATTGTCGGCGCCCTGGAGTTAACTCCCGAATAACCTGATATGTATACTGTACTAGTCCCTGGATTAGTGGCTAGCACACGTAATCACAACTCAATAGCATAACCAATCCATAACTTTATTTAGAGTGGGACAAAAGATACATAGTTTTAGTTTTTAATACCGAAACATTGGCCTATTGGCCTAGGATATAGAGTAGGTTGGTGTAGCGGCTGGTAGTGCCCAAACATAACCATACAGGCACTGACTAGTGGCAGCCTCCTAGGTCGAACTGCCAAGTCGTAACTCTCAATACCTGTGTTTTGATCTGGGACAGTAATAAAGCAAGGGGTCAGTACACGAATGTACTGGCAAGTTTCACCGGGAAACAACTCTAAATACATGCATGGATAATATCAAGGAAAAGGTTGTATATAGATGCTATATTTGCATAAAGCCAATTTTGTTTAGCAAACAGTTCGCAACGGAATATTTTAAAAACATATACATATATGTAATTAATTAATATAGTGAATACGACTCTTGCATTCATACCTCGGTAGCAAGACATCATATGAGAAGTATACATGCTTTCAACATACCTCGATGACAAGCCATGTATATAACAATTACTCAACACAAAATAGAACAAATACTCCCAATCCCAATTTGTAAAACCATTTCAAATCATAAAACTATACTCATGAACATAAACCATGTCCCTCATGACCGTGAGCACGTCTAATCGATTAGTTTTGTCTATGCAGAGTTTGTACAGCTATATAATAGCCCACATGATGTGAATCGCTCTAGTTTGTTTCGTGCTGCGTGAAGCACTACTACACTCTTCATAGTGAGTGCAGTCTAGAGGTCACAACGAAGCCTTTACATCATCTATTTATTCGACCTTCCATGAGCACGATGCGTGGGAATCCATGCTAAGTTCGACTCTTAGCACCGCCATTATTAGTTTGGCCTACTAACATGATGCCATGGGTGGAACAGTCCGTGCTCCCCCATGAGGCACAACACTGTTGTATACGATATGCTCAGACGCCCATGCCGTGAAGTGAACAGACCTCTCACCCACGGAACACACACATACGAGGGAATTAATCACCCTCAAAACACATACACGCTCATGGGTAACTCCAATGAACAGTCCCATCATCATCATCATGAAAGGGCATTGTCCCTACTACTACGGCCTCCCAATGCAAGGTCAGACAAATAAACAATTTAATCAGCTAAGGCCATCCCATACCAGCACATGTGGTTGTACGGTATATAATGGTTGATGACATAAAGTTTGGTCCTTAACTGACTAGGGCAAGCACTCCCCCTATCGGTATGCAACTACAACCATATGCGTACTACTTGCTGCCCCGGTTTGAAAATTAGTTTACACCACTTTTATTTGTCAAACACACAGACAGAGGTAACCCCTCTGCACCATTTTTAATAAATCATCCCATGTGTAAAAATGGTAGTAATCAACTTTTACTATTTAATAAATTAACTAAGCATTGCTAAGCAATATTTTAGCAAAAACCCTTGTGAATAATTAAATATTACTCAACCCATACTTAAGTGTACAAATATCAAGGATAACAATTATCAAGGAATGATAATGCATCAAATAGGTCATAACTACCTATTAACCATAATTAGCCCTTTAAAAATAAGCTCTATGCTAACACATGCAATTTTATAATCAAAATATTTTGTCCTAAAGGAGAGGGGACACTTGCCTTGCTTTGGTGAGGTGAGTCGTTGAATAACTCAAAGTCTAACTCGAAACTTCTCAGCGTAATCGTACGCCGTACCCCGCGTCTAATATAAATTTAAATCGAGAGCACAAATAAATATAAACTCAAACAATACAATCACATGATGCAATATGAATATAAACCTATGCAGTGGGCTGGGTTTGGTTTTACAAAGGCCAAAATAAATTTAATTTTTTTTATTTTGAACCATAACTTAATTTGAATTTTAAATACCATTGGAAAGGTTATCTTTAAATGAATAACTATTTAATTGTGAAAATTGTGAAAATTATATTTTCAGCAGAAAGTGATTAATTTTATAAACTTAACAAAATTGGAATCACAAAATTCAGGGTTATAGTTATTTTTCTATGTATTTTTGAACTTAAACAAGTCTAGGTACAAATTTAAAATGTACTGAAACTTTTGAGGTATTTTCTGTCAAAAAAAATTTTGCAAACTGAAAGAAGTCTCTTTTGTGAATCCAACAGAATTGGGTTGACAATTTTTGTATTTAAAATGAGTTCTCTACGAATTTTTGAAGTTTAAACAATTTTCTGAAATTTCCAAATTAGACTAAACTGGGAGTTTTGCAGAGAGGACCCTCGCCTTCCTAGGTTTTGTGCTCGCAGTCCATTGGACCCACTGTCGGCGAGACGCCACAGGGCAGCGGCATGGCTAAGTCGGCCGGCGGCTCTGTTCGCGGCGCCAACGGCAAACAGCAGCGTGGCTAGGTTCGGTTCATCAGGGAAAACAAAGAGGAGTTCAAGGCGGTCCCAGAGGTGGTGGTGCGACGGCACGGGGTGGACAGTGGCTCGCCGGCGACGTGCGCGGGCGGCGGGCGGGATCGGAGCAACGGCGTTAGCGGGCTATGACATGCGATGTGAAAATTGAAGCACGGGAGAGCATCTAAGGACTACTAGGATCGTTACCCAGGGGCTGGCTGAAGCAGAAGGGGTTCCAGGCGGCGTGGCGACGACGACGTCCGACGGCGGCGGCGGTTTTCCTCCGGCGACACGGGGGCACGGCGATTCGACCAACGAAAGCGAGCAAGGAGGAGGACGGTGACGGCGTCCGGCGGCCGGAGACGAAGACGACAACGTCGATATCCATGCTCGATCAAGTACAGAGGCTGGAGCTTGGTCTGGATCATCACGGGTTAGGCAAAGCTTCTGGTAAAATTTGACGGTCGGCGGTAGTTGGAGGAAGAAGAACAGGGAAAGCTTAACTCCGGCGAACTCCCGCGCTCCGACTAGGCAGATGGTGGCGACGCCCTAACATTCTGCTCGGAGCTCGGTTTTGGGTGTTATAGGATGCGTTGTAAAGCTTGCGATGAGTAGAATATGCAAAGGGTGATCAACGTGTTTTATAGGCGACGGTGCAGTGCGCGTGAACGAAAGACAGGTCTCGACCGGGAAACGACAACAGCGGCTTCTCGCGGGGTCTGGAGAAAATTCGTAGCATGGGGCTGTCCATGCGCGTGTCCCACGTCCAGAGGATGGTTTTGGTGAAATGGTATAGCTATATTTACACCCACGGAAGAGAACTGGGCCGGAAAGTTTATCTGTTCTTTGCTGTTTGTGCGTTCAGACGTACTTCTGCGCAAACCGCAGTGTTCCAGCGATTCCACGGTCTTGGGCGGCCAGGGTACGTGTCCTAGGATGTTTAAAACATTTCAGTAGGATATGGAGTGGACAAAATCTCGGCCAGAGAAGAGAACAGGCGCGACAAACTTCGGTATATGGCTGTCTGCGCGTCCAGGTTCGTTCTCCGTCGCGTTCCTCGGCGTTCCAGCGCGTTTCTTGGCTAGGGGCTGGCCATGGAGGTGACTTGGGATTCGGGACACGCTTTAGATGGTATAAATCGTGGATGAACACTGGCCATGGAGAGTTTTGGGCAGTCCAAAGCTGCTGATGCAGCTGCTGGGCGTGCTGGGCGCGTTCCAGTGGGCATGAGTGGCTGGGAGTGAGCCATGGAGCTGCCTTGGGTTGGCTGGATGGGTCCCAAACGGTCCTGGGCCCACAAATCAGTGAGAGAGAGAGAGAAGAAGAAGACAAATCAAAATTTAGCTCTAGGGTTCACACAAGGCTGCATAGGGACTTACTCACCATTTTATGTGTTTCACTACCGGAAAACGGTATTTTGCCGTGCGTGCATCCGTTTGCCGTGCGTCAAATGTCGGGCGCACGGCAAAAACCACCTTTGTCGTGCGCCAACAGTGCAACGCACGGCAAACACGCGGCGCACGGTAGAAGGGCAGTTTGCCGTGCGCCAAATATAAAGCGCACGGCAAAATCAATCTTTGCC
>CM002483.1:12114111-12140146 GCA_000325765.3 Leersia perrieri
CCGCTCCCCCCTCCAAAATCCAAAAAAGAAAAGAAAAGGATCAGCCACAAAGTACAATAAACAACTGTCGCAGATAAATCTGCCAGCGCATGGAATACCATTGCATTTCACCCATGATTAGGGCATCATTATTTGTTTTTTTCTATATGGAAGGTGGATGTATATGGAATAGACTACTACACTCATAATCATAATATGTTGTAATGAACCATGGTCTAAGCAGGATTTTTTTTCAAATAATATTGTTTTACTAGGAAATAGCATGTCTAAACAAGATTTTTTTTTCAAATAATACTGTTTTACTAGGAAATAGCAAAATCTAGACGTCAGTTTGTTAAAATCGCAACTTTAGCATCCTACCAAACATTCACAGTTCGATTGTTACCTGTCCAACAACCATTGTTCAATAGTGTTGTTGAAAGGGAAAATGGTATGCATGTCTAACACCCTCTTTTATAAATTATTAAAAAATTGTTATAAGAAATGAATGCAGACCAAAATAGTTCATGCTCATGTTCCAGTGGTCATTGCAAATGCTCGTGATCCTCAGAGTCGCCAGCCCACCAATGGGGTTCGTGAACACAGCATCCAACCGGCGTGTCACGGTGGATGTGTCTACGACTCCGAGAACGAATGTTAGGAGATTCCGGATGGTGTCAACACAGTTGGAGTCTCCCCAGAAGAAGAGGCACTTGCCGTCAAGGCTCCGTCACGCCGCATCGGCTGATATGCTCTTAGGTGTCCCGATCTTTCGATGAGAGGGATAAATCGATTGGATGGATAGGAAGTTGGTGACCCGACTACGTACAACTGTCCACGAACCGTTCGCCTTAGTGATTGTTACACCCACTCCAGAGGTTATTTGTGATCTTGGCGGAACACGATCAACCCAACCACGAGGGTACTGGTTCCTGCAAGCAATCGAGAACTAGCAAGAACAAGTTGACAAGCGAATCTGAATTAATTCATAAAAAGTTCTGGTTCTGAACATGTTACTAGGAATCCTAGCCGGATGCATAGTTTCAAGAAAGCAGCGCGTGGCTAACTTTCAATCTAACAAAACCCGAGTGTTCTTGATGACAGCTAGAAGTAGAAATAGGAAGAGAGGACAACCACAAGGCATCTATGGCCGTGCTCTAAACCTAGGACGCGTCCCCAGTGGACCCAACTTGATACACGGCCCATTGAGCCCAATAAAGTGATGCAGCACAGTAAAACATAGATTACGGCCGCTCCAGAACAGATATGGATGTGGGGCCAAATCCATTTGAAAGTAGACTTGATAGGCTTTCCATGAAGTACTCGCACGCCCAAATCGGAGTTCGCATGAAGCCGTGGCAGCCGTCACAAATTGGCGCTGTCCTGCAGTCCGAATCCAACCCGCGTGAATCCCCTCCTCTCCTGATCTTCTCCATCTTTACTGAGTAAAACAAGCATACACGTGTCTCCGGAATAATAAAAAGAAGAACATGAACTCAAGAAGGAACTCACATGTTACTTGAGCTGACGGGCACGAGCACGGGTAATAGGACCACGAAGTTGAACTTGGGGAGACGTGGCTATATTGATGGTGTTGATGTCCTCATTATCGGCCGTGTAGAGGCTGAATGTGTAGTGTGCCGAGTAGACCCACCTATTGCTCTCCAGAGCACTCAATGGCCCGGCGCACCATGGCACACCTTGTACGGGTGCTCCGGCTCTAGGCACCAATACCTCCCGGCATAGCAAGATCTTGGGTCGTGTTGGGCTAGGTTTTGGGCTAGATCACAAGAACAAAGCTTGGCCAAAAAAGTTGGGCTTGAATATATTTTATGTAGGGTTTAAAGGCCAAGCCTGAGCTCGGACTTGATTACCGGGCATGTGCAACTATGTGCGCTTGTGTGTGTGGGGGGGTGTTATAAAGAGTAGGGCGTCTATTTGTTTATATATGTGTAGTTCCATTCATAAAAGTTATAAAAGTTTTTTGTGACACATTAAATTTTAGTTGGAAATCACATGGCCTACACAAGGCTTGAAATTTGAGCTTTACTTACTAATATTCCCTCATGCTCCATCAGTTGCTTTATTCTCTTCAGGACCTCCACAAGGAAAGCAATATATGTTAGAACAAAAGATCAATATTGAAGTCCATGATCTTGTGCATAATAGTGTGGGATTCACATGTGCTCTTGTTTCATATTTGACAAGATCAATATTTATAAATATTTCAGATATAGATAAAATAATATAAGTAATTTTCCTTATTTAAAATAGTAATGAATACAAGGTCACAAAAATGAACATTGTCACAAAGTATCACAAATTAAAAATATGCCTCCCCGGTAGGAAATGGCATATAAAAAGAGGTGCAAGGACATTACATAGCCATGTTTGATGGAGTACCACATATTTTGAAGCCCACATGTCTAACAGCTAAAGTGTGGGGCCCATAATTTTTTTTGGCCACACCTTAGAAAATAATTTTTTTTTCAAAAAAGGATTAATCTATGAATGAATGGGATCGAATCTAACAAACCGTGGCACGTTAAAGGTGCATGTGGCAGTATATACTTCAATATCCAGGATTTTATGTAATTTGCTCATTAAAGCATAATTGACATATTTTAACTTTACTGTAACAGCATTTTGTTTGAGCTTTTAGCTAGGTAACTCTAAGGTCGTATTTTAGGTAACAAGGGCTTTAGCAGATGGCAGGGAGCTGGCCCTTGATGCCACCAAGAGCATTGAAGCCATCCATTCTAGGTTGTGGACATCGGTCATGATGATGTCGAAGTACTCAAGTTCTTGCAGTGCTTCTTCCGCTATCGTCTTGCCCGTCACTGCACTTCTGACACACACAGAGACAGAGAAAATTAAAAACAAGTTTAGCTGAATTAACTCTAGTACAACGGCTAGTGTTGACATTACCGATCAATGGTTGAACCAACGAAAGTGTGATCAATGGTTCCATTTCGAACCATTTAAACATAGCAGCATATTTAACAAGTTGGTGCACTAATCTAGGAGAACAAGGCCAGTACATGGGTCAAAATAATCTTAAAATTTTGACCAACCACACGGGACAATTTAATCATAAAATTGTGTGAATGTGTGTACCCCATTTATTTTTGTTGAAACTAATATGTGTCAGTTCAATGTTAAGATTGTGTTTAATTTATTATACATTAATCTAACCATGTGTAGCCATGACATTTATTTTTTAATTAATGTGTTAATGTAAACCTCTTTTTCATAGAAACATTAAATATTAGTCTAGAATTTATAAATACATAAAATCAAATTAAAGTCTGATGTGTTTTATCTGTTAATGAAGTTAAAAACAAATAATTGAATGGGAGGATAGTAAAATGATACAGTTCATATTGCAATAAGCTGGCTTATTTCTAAACTTTTCTCCAGCAAGGCAGTAACTATTATTTGGAAATCAGTAGTATACTATTGACTGAACAGCACATTCTTTTGTACAATTCAATGTTTCTTTAAAATGTTGATATTCTCTAATAGGCAAAAAAAAATTCTTAAGAAATTAGCAAGGCATAAATGCATTTTATGAAATATCTCTTTGTTTGTAGAGACAATTCAATAACAAACAAATGTTCACCACCAGTAGATTGTTCACAAATAGAGCTCGGTAATAAAAGTACAATTATGTTTAACCCACACAATCATAGCCACAACAACATTTTTTTTGTCCGGGCGCGGGGGGTGGGGGTGGGGGTAACACATTTAGTATGTTCCATAGAAATTGGAAAGCGAGGCCAAAGCAGTTATAGGACACGATGCTACTCCAGATAATTCAATATGTCGTAATCATCACCTTGAAGTGTTGGATCATTTAGCATGCCTTCAGTCAAGTCTCCACCAGATGCCCCGTTCATTCCATTAGTTATCTCATAGTTGGGAAAATCATTGTTAAGGCCTTCAGACTGCACTGATCTAAAGTCATTGTTAATATGGAAAGCAGTCACTTCTTGGGTCTCATCCAAAGCAGTCACTACATCCTGCTGGAGTTGGTCTCCATCAAAGAGGTTGTTCATAAGCACGTCATTATCTAGTAGATCATCCAGACGACTTATTTCAGTCCAATCCGACATCACGTCATTGCTATACCCAAGTGAAGCTGGAGCTATTTGTGGATCAGACATTTCTTGGGTTATAGGTTTTGGATCATTGATAGCTCTTAAGTTAGCTGCACAGTTCTGACTTGTTTGTGTTGGTTGCCTCATTGCACTTGTGCTAGCTTGGGCAATTCCATCGTGACCAGCTGATGTAACTTCACTACGAAAGCTTGCATGTCTAATAACTGATCCATGACTAATTGCAGTTCCCTGATATGTCTGATGGTTGGAAATGAAATTGTCAATTTCTTTATGTCCCACACCCTCGTAATGGCTTTGACTTGTAGCAGGACGACCATTCGATGTGGCGATGGAATGTACAGGTCGCCTAGAGAACATCCCAGTAAGAGGTCCTTCAGTTAGGATTGAGTTTCTCTTCAAATGACAATGACTTATGACATCGTTGATGTTGTAGTTATTCAGGAGGACATATGGTGAACGGCCTACCTGGTGGTTATTTCTGGTCTCTAACCACCCTCTGTATTTCTGGAACATCAAAAACAAAAAAAGATTGTAAGGAAGTGGTATGGAAAAATAAAGCAATATATGCATAGGATTTTCCACCAGAATATATATTTAGTAATATAAGATTATGAGATAATTAATGAACATTGTTATATAAATCATCTTTGAAAAGTACGAAGAAATAATTGTTTGTATATTAGTAGGAAATCATACGGACCTGTAGATGGCTTGAGACTTGAGATTTTGTTACAAATATACCTTCCAGTTCCATCAGTTGCTTTATCCTTTTTGGACCTGCATAAGAAATTCAACATAAGTCAGATGCCGAAATATTGGAAGGTTAAAATTCATTATTACGTACTAGCTCTTGTTTAATACTCACTCCGTCTCAAAATATAGCTACATTGGGACGGATGTGATATTTTCTAGTCCAATGTATCTGGACTGAGGTAAGACTAGAAATGTCAGATCTGGTCTAATGTAGATATATTTTAAGATGGGTGTAGTATTTAACAAGACTATTATAAATATGTCAAACACAGATAATGAAATATGTCTAATTTGCCTTAAACAATACCTAATGAATTAAAGGATGTGATCAGGAACAACACAAAATATCACAAATCGTAAATGACTTTCTCCAGTGATAACATATAAGTAAGGGCATCACATTAAAATACAAATTAAGAATAAAGCATATACTTAAATGGTTTCAAATCATACGAGCATGGTTAATATATCGACATGTTGTGATGTGATACTTCCATGTAATATATTGCAGATATATTATACAGCATGGAAACTGATGGTTTTGGATGGTGTAGGTAAGCTTACACAGGACATTACGTGTCGAAATGATTTGACACCTGATCAACTAGATTACTTTTTAAAAGTGTATAAAGCCTTCGGCCTTCGCAAATAAATCTTCTGTAACCATTTAAGTATGATTCCTTACTAAAAGAACTACTGAAGAAAATCCTCAAAAGGCTGGTCTAACTTTGGACCAATCTAGCTACTCGGAATGGCTGATTTCGGTTGCATTGTTGCAGGATAGACTCAGGTCAGGGATGCTCAATAACTTCCTCAAACATTGCATAGTCAAGTATGATCACTTTTAGCAAAAAGACCCTTTCAATGTGCAGTATTTTCACCCTTAATTTGTGAAACCAAACAACACCTCCACAGATGCACTGAAGGTTCGTTAATTCTAGGAAATTTACAGGCAGGCCGAGGTATCAGCTATCGTCGATCTGGACGGTCGGCCCGTAGTTGTACCCGCAAAATAAAATTCCAATTTCAGTTATTTGGCATTCACGTCTCAATCCACTTGTGTTGAAAATAAAGTGCTCGCAATACGAGTGTAATTAATCAACCAGTAGTTAACTAATCAAATTAAGCCTACAGATGCAAATGAATCAGAAGAATTTAACGATGCTAGAAAGCAAGCAGGTATATGTACATACGCATTGATTCATGCATTTCACTAATTAACGATCTTGTTGTTTGATCTAAGCGGTCTCTCTCACCTGCTTCGTCCTTCAGATGGTTGTATGCCCTAACAAACGCCGAGTGCGCATCCGTGGTCCATATGAACCTGTCCCTGGCCTTCTTCCTCTCCTGCGTCGGCTCGAAGTTGTTGGAGCCCTCATCGGACACTTCCATCGCGCCCTTCTTCTTCAACGCGGCCTTCGCCGCCGCCTGTTGGCTGTTTTCACCACGGCTGCTCCCTGCCACCACACCCACCATGTTCCCTTCCGGCACCGGAAGTGGCTGCGGCGCCAACTCCGCGTCTTGACCGCCATCCCGCCTGTTCCATGTCAGCGCAAGCGGGGGCGCAGTAGCCGCAGGCTGGCGATCGATAGACGGCGATGGCGATGAGGCTTGAGGACGGAGAGCGCCGAGCCTCCAGCGCAGGACATGCATCCAGATTCTTCTGGTCACATCCGATGTCAATGGCTTCACAATGTAGTCGCACGCGCCATCCAGCACCGCCCTCATCACCGTCCGCACGTCTTCGTCCTCGGAGAACACTGCCAGACATAGCACACACATCTCATCCATCGTTCGTTGTCAAAACCCTTTTAGCAAGAAAATAATAATGTTTTTATGGTTTTCTTCGATGCAAATTAAACATCGGCACGAGCACGCGATACACATAGATCATATATCGATCTATCGTTCATGGAGTGTGGCTGCAGTGTGAGCGTGTGTCGGACTTAACTGATCACGGGGAGCCGGCCACTGACACCGCGGAGAAGATTAAAGCCGTCCATTCCAGGCATGTGGACGTCTGTCATCACGATGTCGAAGTAATCCTCCTTATTGCGGTCAAGCTCTTGCAGCGCTTCCTCTGCTGTAGTCTTGCCCGTCACTGCAGATCCCACCCCCACACACATATATAGAGACAAAAAGAATTAAAAACAAGATTTCCTTAAAAAAAAAAAAGAGATTTGAACAGGAGGGGAGAAGAAGAAGGGCTCCTTTGAAACAGATGATTTTGTAAATGCAAGAACATAAAAACCACAAGATTAGAAAGTTACGTTAAATTGTGTGGAAAATATTTTGTTTGGTGAGAAAATGATTGTAGGTTTTGACAGACTAAAGAGACAGATGAAGACCCCCTCTGAACCTGTGAAATGCACGATTGTAAATACACAGGAACAGAAAAAAAAGTATGAATAGAATGCCTCACCAGTAAAAATTTTACAAGAATTGAAAACATGGGAAAGTTTCAAAATTGTTGTTTGATTGGAACATAGAAAAAACACATGAATTGTGAGTCATAAGAAGTAGAAAACATGCATAAGGTAAGAGCTCGTGCTAATTTCCGTCCAAAATCTAACTACAATAGCATAATCCATAGGAATTATTTTTAGAATTTGGCAGGATTCAATCCTTTGGCTCAAAGGACTATAGGATTATTTTCTGTAAGATTCAAATCCTCTATATTTGTTTTATTTCCTTTGATCCAAATCGGCCCAAAAAAAAGGAAGATGTATTTCCAATGGAAGAGGCATAAGAAAGCGGCCATATTATTCCTTTGGTCTAGCTAAAGGGTTTGATGATACTCGTCTAAAAACCGTAAAAGTTCAATTGGAAATAGAAATAACCTACAAAATGCTACAAATGATGTCCAGATTGGGTCATATGTAACATGCAATAGAAAATAGAAAAGAACCCAATTGAAAAAAGAAAATGGGGAACACAATATATGCTCCAACCAGAATATCCGGAGAGGAGAAGCATAAGCTTCAGCTCCTCAAGGTATGAGGTATCCTTGTCGACCACGAGCACATGCAACCTCCCAAGGAAGCCAGCCGCCGGGAGCTTACAGCCGGGAGGCACCACAACGACGTTGTTCGCCATTGCCGGTGACCGAATAAACAGCAGTCCTCGGTCAGGACCAGTTTGACGACCGCTGAGAAAATGTTCTCTTCGCCTCCGCTTTATGTCGTCACAAAAGGTCAGATCTGATAATGACGGATGCGCGGCGATGAGACTAGCCTTATAATAATAAATAAAAGCTATCGGTAGGGTTCTTGTCAGAATGGTTACTCCCTCTAGTTTAATAATTCTGACGTCTTGAACATGGATATGCATCCAAACATATATAATTGACTATGATATAATAAATATAAAAAATAAATAAATGTTTAATTTATTAAAATAATTTTTAAGACTGATCCATATATGTTGTTCTAGTACCTTTAAATTAAATATATATTAAAAGTTGTTGATAGTAAAAGTTCTAATAGTTTGGCCTCAACCTTGTCGAAAATGTCAGGAATTTTCAAACTGGAGGGAACAGTAAACAGATAGAGAAGACAACGAGTAGTTTTTGTACTTAGGACACAGTACACATGATAAGTGAGTTAATGAAGTGAAAAGAACAGATAGAAGTGATTGGCAATTTTGTGTGAAAAACAAGTGGTATTGTGTGTTTTGTTTTACAAGGTATATATATTTGTTTTACAAGTTATATTTTTACTCGATTGATCGATGTAACTCGCATGGAACATGCATCACACATGAACGTACAGACGAGCAGTGGGTACATCATGCACGGTCAACAACACGTATGAGAGGCTGCAGCAAGCGGCAGAGAAATATACATGAGGTAATGGACAATATAGCTAGACCAGTTGACTAAATTCATATGAAATCAAAATGAAAAAATTAACAAGTGTTCATTCGGTGCCATTCTTAAAAACAAAATGGAAAGCTGACGAGAGCATACATGGAATCACTCGTGCAGCCATCTATCTTTAGGATATGCGGCTGCCTTCGTTTGACTGCTAGCGGGGGAAAAACAATCCTTGGCAACCCATCTCAAATCTTGCCACCTGGCGATTAAGAACAAATCTTTGGGTGGAAACAATTGTACAACATTTCAAACCTCCAGTTCCAACTTTTAAAGAGAAAAACTACCTAATCAGTTAAAAATCAATCGCTAATAAATCTCATGATTTGCAATGACTGCTGACGAAAAGGGTGGCGATGGCGGCTCGCGCATGGAATTAGGGGCGGAGCCACGTGTGGGCAGCTTGGGCCTGGGCCCCACACGTGACAAAGAATTTCAAAGGGAAACTACCAAATTTTAGATATAATTTCAGTAAAAAATTAAAAATAATCTGCTTTGGCCCTATATTTGGTAAAATCTTGCCTCCGCCCATGCATGGAATTGACGCGGCGGAAGTTGGAAACGTGGGCGCAGGCATCCGACGCGGCTGAGCGCTGCCTCAGGCAGACCACGGCGCGCCGCTATGTTGATGTCACCACCGACCAAGGAAATTCAGAGTGCGTTGCACATCATGATCATTCAGTTCTGATGACGATGCAAATCCTGAAGATATTGCACGAATAAAAAAGGTCAATTCGTTTATGAAACTGCTTGTTCCCAAAGTGAGAATTCACCTGCAACTACGATGCATTGGCACCGAGTCGGACACCTGCAGAAACCTGTTTCATTCGACCGTCTGGATCGGAAAACGTTTTTCGCTAGTAGCTGTCGTCACGAATGCCACCGTGTTGCTCGGTGCAGGTTACGTCTCCTGCTTCGGCAGGATGGTGTCTTGGGCGGCGGTACGGACCCCGGGAGCAGGGGATATACGGCACGTCGGCACCACATGTCATAGAACAAGTATGGCATCCTTTCTCGGATTTTGCCACCTGTCAACACGAATCTGGGAGAACTTTACTCTCTAAATTTCGTATTAGGGCGGAAAACAGATTAACAAGTCTTGCGCGCGTACGTAGGAAAGGGCGGCGGCGGCGACGACTTGCGCGGAGGCGACGACGGCGGCGGTGACACGCGCTCACACAGATATTGATGCATCTATAAGTAGCAGATTCATTTTGGTCTTAGATCAATCATGGGCAGGCCACGATGTCAAATATCGCTGATGAAGTGTCGCAAAGCAAGGTTGCATGTAGAGATCACACTAAGCAGTAAATAACTTTCAACATAGGCTAAAAACAAATTAAGAGATTCATGCTTGCATGCTAATTGATGGTTGCACGCGTCATGAGCGCCGCCTGACCGTGCATCGTGGCCGTGATTGATCTTAACCTGAGGCTGCTAGATGCATCAGCGTTGATCTCCGCAGTTTTGTGTGATACTCCTTCCGGTTTTTAATGTTTAATGGTATTGACTTTTAAGCGAATGTTTGACAATTCGTCTTATCCAAAAAATTATTTTATTTTGTTACGGGTTGTTTTATTGCAAAATAAATTTTAAGCATGACTTATATTTATAAATATTTAGATAAATTTTTTCAATAAGACGAATAGTCAAACGTAAGCTTAAAAAATCAACGGTATCAAACATTAAAAACCGAAGTAGTTTTCTGGGAGGAGGTAGCTAGGCTCTCCGTGGCCGGGTCGTCTGTTCAAGGCCTTGTTCCCCGCATCATCTTTTGTGGGTGATTTCTATAAATGAACGCCGAGACCGATATGAGGCAGTACATCTCCATAGTCCATGTCAGTGTGTGTTGTCACCCCTTTTAGGCCATCTCAAACGGAGCCATCTCTATCGCCAACTGAGCTAAAATGTTGAAAGATCTTTTAGGCCGGTATGTGCGAGGTATTTGCATGTGGTGTATTATAAACTGTTGATCGTGGCGTAGGTACGGAAAGAAATTTTCATAACACGGTAACAGTAAAGTAAATAAGGACTAAACAATAAATATTTTAGACTTAATAGAACACAGTAGGTATTTTGAATCGTAATAGACTGTTCCTAAACCACATACACCATAAACGCCAAGAACACCAAAAAAAAATAAAAGAGGGTGGAGATCTCTAGCGCCTCATCCTCTATTGATCTCCAATGGCGACCTCTTGGAACCCTACACAGAGCTGAAAACGATCAAGATTGGCTTGCTTCTCTCCTTTAATTTGGTTTTAGGGTTTGAATAGATGTGGCGTAAGAGAAAGAGAGGGAAGCGTCGCTGCTGAATCTCGTAGGTATCTTCTATTTACATGATTGATTCTTTATTTACGCAATCCATCAATTCATCAGATTGATGCTGGTGACAGAGTAAATCAGGATCTAATTTCTTCTCCTCTAGTTTTATATTGATCCAGGTGACGAAGAGTAACCCCTAACAATGTAAATCTCTTCAAAAAATACCCATGACAATATAAATCTCATCTCAAGAAATAGAAACCCTGACAATGTAAATCTCTTCAAGAAATATCCATGACAATGTAAATCTCATCTCGAGAAATAGAAGAACGACACCCTGTCGAACAACAGTATTCTGGTGTACTTAATCGACAAATCAAATACTTACCAGTAATATTAGGACCATTATACCCTCTTCTCTCTCCTAACAAAATTACCAATTTTCTGCTACTACCTAAGTACATATGCTAATACCTAAGTATCTTTCATGGGGTACATGTCATTGTAGAGCATCATATCTTTGCCTTTTTGGAATGTACACACCATAAAAGATGTGGAATGTTAGATATTTTTCACCTAGAAAAATACTCATCTCTCTCTCCTAGTATTAATTAGCCCAATTCCATCTCTCTTCTCACAATTCACATGAATCCCTCCATCTCGTCTAGCTCTTGTTAAATCGCTAGTAAGCGCTCTCTTATCCTTTTGTCTCCACCATGTCTGATTTCGTTGTTCTAAGCTAGTGATACCAACCTTCGTTGGGGGCGGCCTTAATTATCACAAGGTTATTAGCGATTGATAGTTATTACTGTCATGACTTTTAGAATGTACAAATTCTTTAAGATTTGTGCTTGCTAGGTAGCATAGTCCGCAGATGGATGGCATGCAATCTATGTGTGGCATCAGGTATTTTTGGAAAAAAAAATCCACTAGGTATTGGTACTTAATCACATTAATTATGGAGATCTTTTCGCATTAACTAGTTCGGGAATACAACCTATTACATTGTGTTGCCCCAACAACAATCACCGATACGATTAAACCCAACAATCTCTCCTATGACATCAGCAAGTGGCTGCAAAGACTTGTTTCTTGACTAGGCCTAATAATCTCTCTCGTAGCATCATTGTCCATGCGACTGTGGAGACTTGTTACCATGTGACCCATGAAAACCTTTCCTCCACCCCCAAAGGAAGGTGAACTTATGTGACGGTCGACCTTGTCTTCACTGGCTAATGTCACCATTTGTCACGATCACCCCACCGGAGCCCGCCACTGTTAGATATGTCATCTCCAAGGCAGGTTGAGGCGGATCCATCTCTCCTGAGGCCGTCGCCGCTACCCTTGTGAGTACCAACCTTGAGATAAAAAAATGGACGAAAATCTTTCTCCGGCCAAAAAATTTACAAGTATTAGCCATGGGATCGTTCAGTATGCAATCTACGATTGTTGTCACTAGGACCCAATTTTTTTTTATTAATAGCCTTCACTTCAGGATTTCATGAGTAAGTGCCTCTAAAAAATGTGGGCATTAACCTTGAGCCAAAAAATATGTGTAGTTTTTTCTCTAGACAAAAATGTCACAAGTACTAGCCATGGGATCATTGTTTGCGTAATACGTGATTGTTAACACCAGCACCCAATTTTTTTATTTTTATCCCTCGTTCCATATTTCACGAGTTATAGCCTTCAGCCAAAATTCACGAGTACCAACCTTTTGACAAAAATGAAGAAAAAATATTTCTTGGATTCAAAATTTTATGAGTATTAGTCGTGGAACTATTCGGAAATCAATATGCAATCTATACAATATGACTTAGGTTTTTTTTATTTCTATACTTCGCTTTGTATTTTCGTGAGTTACAGCCTTCAGCAAGAATTCATGAGGAGTAACCTTGAGCAAATATGCGTGTAGTTTTATCCCCGGTCAAAAATTTTACAAGTACTAGCCATGAAACCATTCATCACGTAATCCATGACCGTTAACACTAGCACCCAAAATTTTATAATGTCATCCTCCTGTTGCATCCTGTCACTCCGGCTAGACCATAGACAGAAGGTGTGATACGACAATAATAATGCTGGTACATAGACACATGGGAGGAGGATGAGTTTGGAAAATATTACTGGGGATGGAGGTAAGGAAAAGAGAGACGAGGTAAAAGAAGATGGAAGAGATAAGGGGTGAAGGTAGGGAGGTGGAAGGAGACGAAAGACGGAGAGACGAAGATAGACACATAAGATCTGTTGAAGCATACCTCTCCTAGTTTATTGAAAAACAGGTTGCGCCTTCAAATCCTTCTACCCAGACAGGCATGCTTTTGGACTTGCATCAATGGCCTGCTCAGCATCCGGGGTTATATACCGTGTGAAAGTAAGCACATATATACACCACAATTGCCTAATCCGTCCATTATGTTAGGCCTCGCATTGGTCTGAATAAAGCCCAAAGATGGAGGTAGTATGTACGACCGCAACCAATAGCTTAATAGCAGTACTACTTATAGCTTTACAAATAGCAGAGCAATTGGTTCAAGCTTAATCGATTGCTATTAGCATTTCATCTGAAAAGAAGCAGAGAGACTTAGGCCCCTTTTGAAACACAAGAATAAAAAACACATGATTTTCATATAAATACATCTGCAAAGCAAATGATTACAAAACATGTAAAATATACTAGAATGACCATTTATTTGGATCTCGAAAAAAATACAAAAATTAGATGAGAGAGATAGACTAAAAGGAAATTTTTCAAGAGGTTGAAGCTCTTGAAAATTTTCCTCCAAAATCCATATGCATTGAGTCGTTTCTAAGAAATTTTATAAAATTTGGGAAACTCCATTTCTTTATTTCAAAGGATCCTATAGGAAAATTTTCCATACATATAAATCATTCAAATTTCCTAAGGTTTTCCTGCAAATCAAAAGGGCCCTTAAAGGTAAATATTTCTTTATGATTTTTTCTGTTGGGTCTAAAAATGACACATGGTGGAATGAAAATCGTGATATAGATAAAATATAGACTAAAGTTATATGGGTAGCAAATTCCAAGTGAAACATGAGAAGTAAAACATGGTGGTGCATTTATAAATATTCATTACTCCCTCCATCTAAATACATAAGTATTTATGTTGGGATGTGACATATGACAGTACAATGAATTGGTTCTATTTGGATTCGTTGTAGTAGGATATATCACATCTTAGCTCAAAACTTATATTCCTAGATAGGAAAAGTATGGTGTAGATAAACCTCTTCGCCATAACTTTAACCACTCCTAGACTCTAAACCATAAATCAGTTGGACCCATCGGTTCAACAACGTGTCAACACCTCCTCATCACCATCGTCGGAGGAGAAATGTCTATCAGAGCACGCATCTTATAGCTAACCGAACGATGAGGAATTGAACCACCTTGCTAAAAAAATATTAGTATACTCAAATAATCCATCATTGATCATTCTGTATATTTAATGCATACTAAGGCCCTGTTTGAATGGGAGGGTCCCTCTTACGAGAATATAAGTCTCTACCAAAGAGTAAACCCTACTCCTCCAAACAGCACCTAAGTATAATATGTGCGTATTAACATTTGACGTTTGACCATTCCACAGATCCATTTCCTCATAGATACCCGTTGGCCGTACCGTCGTACATGCGGTACAATACTACAAGCATTATGCTGCAACGCCCACGCAGTCGCGCGCGCGCGCACACACACACAACATGTAGCACATGCGAGCGCGTGGCTACCCGAATCGACGCCCCAATCAACACCGATTCCAGTGATTATATTTCTCAACAACGATAGTGGTCCACACACCCTGTCGCGAAGGAAAATCAGGTATCGCTCGGTCTCACGTGTCACCCCATGTTGTCTGTCGCTTTGACACGGCCCGCATAATCGGGTGAGGATCAGGCAGGGCAGGACAACTGTCTGGTCCTGACCAATTTAAGTTCGCGGTCGGTGTGGCATCATTCGCTCCGCATCAGATTCTCCAGCTGCAATTACACATTGCTGCTTGATTAGATTGCTGGATTATTAGGCTATTAGTGTATACAGCTAGATTGGGAATGTCACAAAGTACGCCTGCTTTACAAGCACAAACTCTGACCAAACTGGGGCTAACTATAGCTATCACACGAAATCTGATGGAAGTACTCTGAATTCCAAAACAGCAGAGCATCTACTAACCATCACTCGCTCAAACCAGAGATTTCTCTCGCGGCAACTGCACCCTGCTTGATTAGATTACCAGATCAGTAGTGCATTTACAGCTGGATGGGAATGTAACAGCGCACGCCTGTTTTACAGGCACAAACTCTGACCAAAACTGTAGCTGTGAAGAAACAAAATCTGATGTCTGAAGTGTACTCCAAAAAGCAAAACATCGGTCCATTCCCTTTATAAAATTCAGGTCATTCTGTCGACAAACATTCGCTGTTGCTTCACTCAAGAAACATCAATGGTGTAGAAACACCGGAAGGCACTCAACGGTGCAGCATTCCTCATTTAGTCATTTCTCTACCTCCATATACACTACCACCTTGCAAGCCACACAAAGAACAATGATTCTGAAAACTACTAACACAAACGCAATCTGACACACTGAAGCTATATGTTTCCTCAAAACTTCTGTCATGTATTTACAGGCAGCTGATTTTGAATAGATAAGTACTGCATCCACATTGTTACATTGCTACAAGTGAACTGCTTGAAGACTTGAAGATTACAAGAATATTTTGTGAATATTTTGTAAGCTCACTTCTGACCAAGCGTAGCTTCAAACGAAAACAACAAAAGTATATCTTACTGCCAGCCCCTTTCTGCTCATCACGGCGAATTGCTTCAAAGCCACACATAACAAATTGGAGTGTATTTATCAAAACACCTCAAGTCACCCAACCATGTACCATTTTTATACTTGCAACCACAGAAATAACAATAAGAAACTGAATGTCACTATATAGGAACAAGCAATAAAATATAACCTACTAAATTCGTATATTCATTAAGCCTCCTCAAACAACCTTGGTATGTATATTTACATGTACCTGATTTCGCTCATAGCTAGCTCCGATCGAATACGATCTTTCCTCGCCCACTAGAGCAAGATCCGACCAACAACATAGCAGAAAGATCAGATGTCTCGATATACATGCTTCAGCTAAGCGCCCCAACCCCATGTCTGATGTACACATGATATCAGGAACTGGAACTAATCAGATGCTAGTAATTTCATCTCAGCAAATTCAGTTCCCCGAGCATCCTACTTAGTTTACACAATTGAGCCGCACAAACTTACTGAGCATGGAAGCAGAAATCTTCATCCATTGCAGATGGCATTGAGAAGCACATGCCCCAGCATGAGGTCCACGAAATACTGGTGCCCGATCTTGCCATCCCGCCATACCAACTTTGCCGGTGCGCGCCCATAGTGAACACCATCATTGCAACGATTGTCGTAGTGCCATGGGAAGGTCATATCGAAGTTGTCGATCAGCCCACCAGTGAGCACCCCATGACGCTTCAGCTTCTCAACAAGCACCCCATTAAACGCCTCCATCTTGCTGGGATTGAATGCCAGGTCCCTAGCATACCCACCAGTGGCAATGGTCGTTCGGTAGAACACCCTCGGCACGGCATGCCCATGTGCCCGCACATCAGCCATGACTCCAGCCCAGAATTGTGCAGCATACTCAGCAGCCTGCACATATGCTCGGACGCTGGTCCAGTAGCACCCATCATGCAGGCCGGAGTTGAGGATGACAACGTCCGGGGCACGGTCATCACCCACAAAGTATGAGCTGACAAGCCGCCGAAACCCCTTGTGCCGAAGGGAATGCAAACCAAGATAGTTCATGCTCATGTTCCAATGGCCATTGAAAATGCTCGTGATCCTCACAGTCCCCGGCCCGCCACTGGGGTTCGTGAACACGGCGTCGAACCGGCGCGTCACGGCGGATGTGTCTGCGACGCCGAGAACGAAGGTCAGGAGGTTCCGGATGGTGTCAACATGGTTGGAGTCTCCCCAGAAGAAGAGCCACTTGCCGTCAAGGCACCGCCACGCTGCGTCGGCCGTGAAGAGCTTGAACGAGCAGTGCGCCGAGTAGACCCACCCATTGCTCTCCAGAGCGCCCAACGGCCCGGCGCACCATGGCGCCTCGCACGGGTGCTCCGGCTCCAGGCACCGATACCTCCCGGCATCATCCACCTCCTCGCAGTTGTCGTTCTTCGCGAGACGCGTCCAGCGGCCGGACCAGACGTCGCGGGCGAAATCGGCGGCGCGGCAAGTCTCCAATGCCGGGAGCGACGGCGACGCGTCGCTTCGATGGAACAGGAGAGGGATCCGGCGCAGCTCGGCGCGGTGCTTGAACCTCAGGGAGGAGAACTTGAGGCCCTCGAAGCTGCGGAAGAGGAGGACTATGGTGAGGCGGAAACCCCCCTCGGCGAAGCGCGGCGCGACCTGGAGGCGGAAGGAGTAGGAGCCATCGCCGTGGTCCACGACGGGTGGCCGCGACTTCCACTCGTCCCCGGAGAGATCGATCTCGAAGAAGTCCCCGCCGAGGCAGCGCCGCCGGCCGGCGTCGTCGAGCGCCCAGAACGTGAACTCGTGGATCTCGGGGGCGCCCAGCTCGGTCGCCTCCCCCGCCGCCGCGGCGTCGTCGAGGTTGGGGATGGAGATGTTGGCCGTACGGGAATCGCGGCAAGGGGAACCACCGGGAGTCAGCCACCGGTCGAGGAGCTCCTCCGTGAAATTGGAGGGGTTCGGCACGGTGAGCCAAGGGAGCGCGTTGCTATTGAGCCCCTCGCCTTCGCCATTGCCGCTAACTACGACGGCAACGGCGCCGCCGCCGGCGAGGTAATGCTGGTACTGGCGACGCAGCCCGCGGTGCGCGCCGGCGCCGGTGAGGGAGAGGTCGACGGCGAGGACGAGGATGACGCCGAGGAAGGAGACGAGCGCGAGCTTGAGGGCCGAGGGGCCACCGCCGCCGACGAGCTTCTTTGGGAGGAAATGGAGGTCGCCGCCGCCGCCGACGCCGACGCCGACGCCGCAGCACGAGAGCTTGTTGGGGTCGGCCTTCTTGGTGGCGTCCCCGGCGGCGATGGCGGTGTGGTGCGCCGACATTGCCGGGCGCCGGGGCGGGTGGAGGCTACCCTAATTGGGACCCGTGGCGGGGTGGCCTCGCATCCGCTCGAGCTGGTCGCGCGGCGAAGGCGTAGGAGGAGGAGGAGGGGTCGCGGCCTCGCGGGCTTGGGCGTTGGGGAGTTGTGAGTGGTGCGAACGGCGTCGGATGATTAGTTGGTTTTTTACTCTCTTTTCTTTGTGTTTTTTGCAGCGGACGCGAGTACGCGACACGAGTCAGGGGAGAGGAGGAGGACGAAGGGGGGCGCGGTGTTAAACGGGGATCTTCTGTTGCACCGAAAAATGCGTTGTGCTTTACACCACGAGAGCCGTCCGATCACAAATGCGTTCGGGTTTTTGGGCTGTGTTGGCCCGCGATCAGTTCACACTGGAAACCGCGGGCCCGCCACGATGTGCGGTTTGGGAATGTATTGTGTCTGCTTTGCACGCGACGCAGAGGATCCTATGCCGGAATGCTGTGTACTAGTACTGTGCCTCCTCTTTTCTCTAATCTTCTCCTTTTTTTAGCCGTTCTAGGCGGTGTTGGGGCAGCTGTGTTCGGTGTCCCACTCTCCGCACGGAGAAATGTGCTCTGATCGGTGTCCCACTCTCGGCACGGAGAAATGTGATCCGCGCGTGGTCCAGGCGTCCGTCCTCGAGTCCATCCGTTTGACCCTCCTGACTCGATGCGCCTCAAGTGCACAACGCTTTGGCTTTCTCCGGTGCTCGGCTTTCGTATTCAGAGGATTGCGGCGATCTCGCGGGGTCGCAGTTGTCCGGTGGACTGGTGAGTGGCTGAGACTTTGGATCCATCAGCTTTTTTTTTCATGCCATACACTAATTAGAAGTATTAAATATAGGCTATTAGTAAAACCCACCTTATATTTTGGACTATTTCGCGAGACGAATCTGTTGAGTCTAATTAGTCTATGATTAGCGAATATGATGCTACAGTAAACATTTGCTAATCGTGGATTAATTAGGCTTAAAAAATTGTTTTTGCGGATTAGCCTTTATTTATGCAATTAGTTTTATTATCAGTCTATATTTAATACTTCTAATTGACGTGTAAATATCTGATGTGACATGAAATTGATCCAAACAACCCCTGAGTCTAGTCTAGTGTGCGTCTTGGCAACTGCCATGACACTGACGATTTTGCGGTGTTGGTGGTGCATTTGCGCGGCGAGTTTTCCCATCTTTTTCGGTGGGAAGTGGTTCGGTTGATGCAGTCATGGGGCGTGTGAATGTGGTAGGATGGGCCGATGGGGGTTGGCGGTTGGCTGGCACAGGGACAGGTTTGGTGAGCGTACATTAACCTGTTTCTTTTAGCTACTAAAAATTAGCCGTATTGCTATTGTTAGAGCATGCATGGGTAGAGACTAGAGAGTTTGCCATGCGAGTGCGAACGAAAATTTCAGAATAACCTCAGCTCACTAAAATATTCGTGATAAAAAAAACAGCAAAATTTAGCCTTGTTCGGTGGAGAGAGATGGAGAGAGAGGTTCCCACTGTGATGGGCTGGTGGGCCGGTGGCCATCAGGGTGGATTTATGCCTCCGCCGCCGTAAAAGGGACCCGACTAAATGTAGACCAGACGTCTGATAGTGATAACGGGTGACCCCTAAAAAAGAAAATATCGTGCTCCCTGCAGCTTCTCGAAAATGAAAAACTCGGCATCCCCGCGTGCGCCGTGCTTCAGCGTCTCGCGATTCCCCACCCCCCACATCACACATAGATCCCCTACCCCTTCCACAAGGCCATGACAGTCCCAACCATCGTCATCACCAACTCAACATATGAGAGGAGAGGATCAAAATATCAATCTCAGAGAAGAAAAAAGAAGGGGGAAGAAAAACACCAAAACGACATTCGGATGGAGGAGAATCATAGAGGTACTGACTTGGTTTGCCTCAACCCCAATTCATGTAGTTGCATCCATGTTGAGAAAAAGAATTACTTTCCCGAAGTTACACTCTTCGGGAATAAAGTTATATTCTCTAAGAATTAAAGTTACATTCTCTAAGAATTAAAAAGTTACATCCATGAGATTTGAAATTAAAGTTACATCCATGAGATTTGAAAGTTACATCCTCTAAGAATTACAGTTACATTCTCTAAGAATTATATCATCTAAAGAAGGAAAAGCTACATCCTATAAAAGTTATATCCTTATAATTAAAGTTGCATCCTTCAAAATTAAAAAGTTACATCCCTCGAAATTAAAAGTTACATCCTCTAGAACAAAAGTTACATCATACAGAAGTTACATCCCTCAAAACTAAAACTAAAAGTTACATCCTCCAGAAATAAAAGTTACATCCTCTAGAACAAAAATTACATCCTATAGAAGTTACATCCCTCAGAACTAAAAGTTACTTCCCTTAAAACTAAAAGTTACATCCTCCAAAATTAAAAGGCTACATCTTTCAGAATTAAAAGTTACATTCATTCAGATTTAAAAAATGTGCAGTAGTATTCATCGAAAACCCTATGCAGCGTTTGGATTTGATGGATACAACAGCTTTAGCCGTCGTGAGATTTGGGTCATCAACGTCGCCGGATTTGTAGCCCCTAAAACACACAAAATTAGATCGCCACCATGCAAAAAATGGCAAAAATCAACCAAAAAACCGAGATCTAACCTGTGCTTGTGATCCACCCTCCCACAGCGCCTTGCCGCAGCCGGGACGGGACGAGATCACCGCGCTGGGCCATTTCGCCGGCTCCGGCTCGCCACAAATCGAGGGGAAGCGAGTACCGAGACGCGGCAAACGGTTAGGGTTTGGTGGAGACGATGAGGAGGAGCAGAAGGAGTAGCCCAACCCCGCGAGGAGAGAGGATGTGGGGAGAGAGGATGCGGAGGAGACGACGCAGGGAGGAGGAGGAGGTGAGCGGCGTCGATGGGGAATGGAAGAAGGAGCGTGGGAAGCGATGTCGTGCGAGCGTCGCTGTTCTTATTCGAAATCACGTGGGACACACGTCACACGGACGCGGGCGTCGCTGAATAGCGCAAGGCATCGCCCACTCCCGTTAGATATTACGCTGTAAAGGGGTTGAATTGTCCCTATGCAAAGCCTGTGAACGACCATGTATTCCTGTGTCAATTTATTTCTTTAAGAAATATCAAATTAGCTGTAAGAAATCGATCCGCTGGGATAGATCGATATTTCTGATGGTTATACGCCAAGACCCTTAGCAAATTCTATTTATATGTACTATTAAATTTTTACGAACAGACCATTGAAGAGACACCGTGTCATCACTATATTAAAGAGGAGTATACGCCCGGTCCTAAAATATTAGCATTGTCCCATTTCGTTGTACTCTTATCTTAATCATAGTGTTTATATGTTCGAACAGAGAGAACGTTACTTTTTTTTTTCTGCTTTAGAGACTTTGAGAAACGATCGAAAGGCTTATGCTTTCACTTTTCCTAATTACATGCATGATTACACCATCTTACAAGAGATTACGAAAGAGTTTTGGTAAAGTGGCAGTGAGGCTAACACGAGGACTTGTACATGTCATCTTTATTGCACCTTAACTTTTGCGACCTGCTCCCGGTGGACCCTACCTAATTTCCTCCAAGACATGATTCCTTCGTAGTACAATAAATTGGGTTTCTCAATTATAGTTGGTCGACAGCTACCAATGATGCCTCAACCCTCCTGCCTTTTTGGTCATCCATAATGGGCAATGATTTCTTTGTCTCAAGGCAAGGAATTTTGATCCTTAACGGCCTAGATGAACTGGCATCCCCGGCATCGAATTTGCAATTAACGGCCTAGATGAATTGGAACTGTGCAATGCTACAGTAATCGTGCAGAGCCAAATGGTACACTTGCTATTGCAGATGCCGCTAGAGTAATAAACTCACAGTACTGTTCAAACAGGGCTACTTGCTTATGAATGATTGGCACTTCACCAATCACAACTTCACAAGGAACGAAAGCTAGTTCCATTGAAAAGAAGAAAAAAAAAAGAAAGGAAGTTATTTATCACATGTAAACCCTTCCTATATATGAACTTTTGCACAATCACAGTATGGCAGACAGACAGAACGCAGGTTTACAAGCAATATCCAAAGGGCGAAAACTATAGGCTGTAGCAACCCTGAACCTGAAGTCGTAAAGCAATCTGCGTGATATACGGGACAATTAAGCAGGTAGCTGACAGAAATCACCGACTGGCCGACGCCCACCTATCTCTTCTTGTTTTCTTGCTCTTTCGCTCTGTAATTCCACCCGCCTAACAGAGAACTCTAGCTGTTCATTTTGTTGGGATGTGGCTTGTGTTTCAGGTGGCTTTCTCTACTCTGGAGTACTAATAGCTACGCAAGTAGATTTTGTTGGAAATCTAGTTAATTTTTTATATAATTTAATCTAGAAATTTGATAAAGAAATAATCAACATCATGTAAAATAAGAAATGATCTTGAGTAAAATTAAACACATTTAGCACCAACAAGAACAATGCCTATCATGTTCATCAAAATTATAATCAATACGAAGAGATCATACCCAGAATTGAATGTAGACGATCCATTTGATCCATCATGGTTGCCTCCCGATCCATCACCAGTTTTATTGCCGTTGAGATTGACGTTCGTCTCATCCGTTGTCATGAGGAAGACCCTTGAGCAGTCGCACGGAAGTGCTCCCAAAAACTATATCGCCCGTATGCGCGTACAGGTACTCGTGACGCGACATTAGTTCTGGAGGCCTGCTCGTTCCAAGATCTTATGCACGCAAGAGCTTAGAATCGAGGATGAAGAGGATACAATGCAAGAGTAAGAAAACCAAGAACAATGGTGGAGAGAATGAGAGAGACCTCTCATGTGCCAAGGAGGAAGAAGGAATGAATGACTGCTTAATTGAGTTTTAATGACATGTTTATGAAGAATAAAAACAACCATTAAATCTCCAAACGTTACAGAAGTTAATGTCTCTAATGTCAGCCTGCCACCTGACATTCCGGTAAAATCATCGGATAGTCTGGTAAAATTGTTTTGTTCCTAACAGAACATTTTTACGGAACATTCTGGTAGTTCTACCGGATACTCCGGTACCGCCTCACCGGACAATTCATCAGACAGTCCATTGGACAGTTCGATAAAATTCAGCATTGAACAGAGAATTTAGACCTGATGTTCCGATGACTTTACCGGATACTCCGATGAAAGACCACTTATCCCCTTGGCTTATAATTTTGTACTTTTGTGTGTCTTTAAAGTTTTATTATTAGATTTTAATGAGTACAACCTAATTAAATCCAATAGATTTGAACTAATCTTTGGCCAGTGTGTTGCCCATGAGTTTTTTCGCATTCCCTTCTACGTCCCTTAAATTTATCTCATCATTGACATGCCTATAAGTTACATTTAACCCAAAATGTTTATATTATTGGACAGAGGGAGTACATATTTCATCAAATCAAAATTGAAATTTATTTTACAAAAGTTAAATTACCCTTACTTCGGTAGTCAGTTGGTTACGTGCCATTAGTTTTTATATAGAAGAATCTTTTTTCACAATTTGGATTTGCAAGCACACAAGTACGGTAATATTGTCATTTTTCAGAAAATCTAACAGTCCACTAACACAATGGGTATAAAGGCTATGAAAATTAAAATTTAGGGGCATGTAAGGATTGGGTAATTTTTAACGGACAATGAAGAGATTGAGAGATAACTCATGTCGTTATGCGCACATAGGAAGTTTTCTCTTGGCAATGACCATCACTCCAAGTCATAGACGAGCCGTGGTGGCAGCGGGGACCAGTACCTCACCGAGACAAGCGTGACCTACAAAGGTTATGGCTGCCTCAACGCGCCTTGACTGGGGACAGGGAAGCCACCATACGAGGTAACGCGTTGACGAGTTCAGGTCTCCTCCCCCGAGACCAGACATGGTCCCCTCCATCGAGAAAGCAATGGCGACGGTGAACCTAGCAGCAACACGAGAAAATTTGTCACCAGCAAGCTTCTCGTGTCGCTGTGAGGAGAAGGGAGAGTGCTAAAGCTCATTGTCGCCGCTCCCGGTCACTAGATGTGTGTCATCATTGTCGCCAGCTGCTCTGCACTGCCATATATGCCATCAATTGTTGGTGAAGAGGGGAGAGGGCTCGGGCTTGCGCCCATCCTCATTGTCGGGTCAATCTTACATGCAGCAAAGGGAGGGAGAGGGAAGAGGCCACCAACAGGAGAGGGAAACCTCACTGGCGTAAATGGAGAGCGAGAGGGAATTGAGGATGTGTGGAGGAGTGAATTTATATACGTTTGTGGGTTTTGGGTATTTAGTGAAAAATATTAGCTTTTTATGATTTGAAAGAACATGAGGACTAAAATAAAAGATAGCAGGGCCGACATGCAAAAGCCAAAGCCACCCTTAGAACCACCTTACACTATGATTTCATAGTATGTAATAACATGAACTGTATCGCCCCACGTGACATCTAAAACCTCACGAAGCGGTGACTTGGATTTTTTATCAAACTACTGTAGGGAGGGTAGGGAGGCCCTCACGGTTTAAATTTTATTTATGTAAATTACCTTAGTACAAAAATTTACAATACATCTAACCAAGATTGAGGAGCATCTTTTTCTATGGATTTAATCTATGAAGAAGAGAAAGATTCTCCAAAAAAAAATTACATTTCCAAGAGCTAAAAGTTGGTCTTCTATCTTCAAAGATAAAACCATTTCTTTGCTTCCAAATATACCATGCAGCATGGTGACTTGGATTGGTCACGCCGTTATCCATAGCCACTGGCCAGGGCTGTTCGACAAGTACTTGTTACTACTCTAACAGGTTATATAATACTCCGAAACCGGTTGATTTGTATCAAATTCGACAACTAAGATAGGGTTTCCGTTGAAGAGGCAACACGGACTTCTTTCAAAATATACAACTAGCAGGTAGCCCACGTATTTACGCGACTAGATTTAATTAATGTATGTTGTACTTCTATCTTGTTTGAACCTCAAAACATTTGAAATTTTAGTTTCCTCGATGGTTGCTCATATTATCAATTATATATTAGTCTAATTGGTTAATAACGTATATTAATTATGGTTTGTAAGCCCGGTAGAGCTCACCATCTCAAGTGGGTTGTAAGCCCAGTAGAGCCCAGTAGACCACCATCTCATATCAAGTGGTTGAAATTGCAGGAAAAGAGATTCCAACAGCTCACTGGGATGCCACAAACTGGCCGACATGGGCCAAGGTATAGCGACAAACGGAAGGTGGATAAAGGCCTTAGATGTCCTGTCTGCTCAGTCCCTAACTCCGGGCCTGCTAGGGAGCCAAAATTACGGCCTATCCGTCTGGAGCAGGCCCGGAAATTGAACTGAATTCCCTGCACGGACAACAATTTGGGCGCGCGATACCGAAACGAGGCCTAACTAAGGCTAGAAAATAGGAATAAGTTCATTTTACGTTCCTTATCTCGACAGGAGTTTCGTAATCACCCCCAACCCTAATACAGGAAATGTAAGACCCCCGAACTTGCTAAAACAGTTTAAAATAGTTCCCTCGACAGTATCGAAAGGTGATTTCGCTGACATGGCGTTCTAGGCAGCTTGTGGGTCTCATTTGTCAGATAAAAAAAAAGAAAAAACACTCTGCCCCTCTCTCCTCTCCCTGTTCCCCTCTTCGTCGCATGGGCTCCGACAAGGTTGGGGTGGCGGGGAGACCGGCGACGGCAACGCTGGCCCAGGAAAGCTCGCCGAAGGAGAGAACCAAGGCGCTGCAGTCTCTGCTCGCCCACCTATGGCATTTGAACCGCGCGGTGGCGTATCCATCGATGAGGAGTTCATGGCCGCGGTGAGCTCGCCGCTGGGTCGACCACGACAAGCTCTCGCAACCCTCAGATATGGAGGCTTCTCGTCGATTGCCCACCGGCCACTGCAATTGCTCTGC
>CM002483.1:12140246-12150673 GCA_000325765.3 Leersia perrieri
CCCCCGAGCCGGCCGCAGCCGCTCGCGCCCCGTCGCCGCCCGCGCCCGCTGCAGCCACTCGTGCCCTGTCGCCGCACCAGTAGTCCGCCGCCCGCAACCATCCTCCACTCGCCACCGGAACAAAGAGAGGGGGAGAAGAAGGGGAGAGAGAGGGAGGAGGGGAGAAAAATAGATTGTGAGGATGACAGCTGGGTCCCACTTTTATTTTTTTGCCACATAAGCATTTAGGGATTTATTTTATTAATTTATTACTGACAGGTGGGTCCCACATTGCTATGTCAGCAAAACCACCCTATACTGCCCTTGAACCTGATTTGAACAGTTTTCATAACTTTGGGGGCAAACATTTCTGGTAATGGGGTTGGGACAATTTTTAGATTGGACTGAAGATTAGGGACCCAAATAAACTTATTCCTAGAAAATATACCCGGCCCCAACGGTGCCACCGGGCAGGCCGTAATTTTGGCTACCTAGCAGGCCCGGAGTTGGGGACTGAGCAATGGTGCAACGCAGTATGAAGATGTCGCCCTTTCTTTTCCAGTGCGGACTCTAGAGCTGAGCCGACAAAATCATGCCTCCAGCTCGTTGTTGCTAATTGTATACTGCCGTTGTACTCCACTTGAAATGTTGCCTGCTCCAGCTAAAGGTTCGCATGCACCGTCAGCCGTCACGTGGTTAAGGTGCACCCTGTACATTTTCTAGCAATTTTTTCGCCAACTTGGCACTGCAAAATGACAATTGAGCATGGTGGCCACAGCTGTCGTTTTTTCTGTCCTCAGCCTTCCAAAAGAATCACAGAAACTACTAAAGCGTCTATTCGGAACATGGTAGATTCCTCTGTCGCAGTTCTGAGCGATTGCCCATTTGAATTTGGTGAGTTTCATCCGCCCTCGTGTGAAACTCGTGTGAAGTTCAATATCCAATTGCAAGGCTATCGGCCTTTTATTAGACAACAAATTCTCAAGGCAAAGGCAGTGTCCCTGTTTCTTGATCATGGGACATCGCTACACACGGAGGATGATCACCTAGCGGCGCCGATGTGTAGACACGTACCGAGAAGAGAAGCTAGTAGTGCAATAGTACGTGCCGAAAGTTGGGCCATGTGGCCGTCACGGCCCTCATCTCTGCTACGACGGCTGCACCTCCCACGCAGACGAACACACAGAGCCTCGATGCACACATGACGTGCAACCCGACGCTCCCGCGCCGCTTGCACGAGCGGTCGACCAGCCCCCATGCCTTGACCGCAGCCACCCGAATTCAGGCCGGCACCGCACCGCCTCGCGCGGGTGGATCCACCAATCCCAAGACTGATACCACATGGATCCCGGCGTCAGCCAATCCACCCATGGCAGGGCGCGTGTCAGCCCCTGTCCCTTCGCGCCGGAAGCCGCCTGCACCCAACCGCGCACGAACTCCCGGCTCTCCTGTCCCGTGGCGTGGCACGGAGTGCTAGTACATGCATGCACACGGCCAACCATACAAACCATACAGGAGGGAGCCAGGGAGGGAGCATCGGATTGCGGCAGATTCCAGATCTGCGCGCATGTTCCAAGACCTGCGTGATTCCATCGCCGCGAAGGATCCAACGGAGCAGGGGTTGTCTTCTGGTTCGAGACACACAACGTGGACCAATCATGCAACCTCATTGTTGTCTTCTGGTCACGAAGAGAAAATTGGACCAATCATGCAACCTCATTGTTGTCTTCTGGTCACGAAGAGAAAACTATCACCAATCATCAATCATCACCGGTTCCATTCCATTCCTTAATTGATTAATTAGTACAGTAGTACTACTACACCAATCTATATATATTCCACTCGATCTTACAAAAGTGTTGAGATAGAAAAAAGAAATACAAAAAATAATAATTAATTAATTGAATTATAGAAAGGCATGGAAAGAGAAAAGAAAACCGATGGCACCACTTCACGGACACCAGCTCACTAGTATTATACACATACAGCAACCCTAGCAGTAACTTGCTGGTGTGTGGTGGTGCCCCTGTTCCTCCCCACTGCACGTTGGCTATGGGGTGCTACTGGTTATTTAGCATATATTATAGTACACAATTAATTTAGTTTACTGCCAATTCAGCACTGCAATTGGAGTTAGTTGTGCCTTTTTTTTTCCTTGATTTTTTTTTCATTTGTGAGAGGATTGTTTCTTCGCCGGCGCCGCTTGGCCCCGTACCGCCTTGTGCACGGCGTTCTTGCTCCTGCTCTTCTTCTTGGGGTGGACGGATCCCGGCGACGACCGGGGAATGAACACGCCGGTGCCCTTGCTGCCGCACTGCTGCTGCTGCTGCCACGCTCTGACGGCGTCGCCGGCGCCGATGCTGCCGCTGTTGTTGTTGTTGTAGCTGGCGGCGTGGTGGTACAACGTGTAGGCCGGTGGCGCCACCATCGACGCGCCCATCGGCACATGGGCGAGCAAGGAGAATCCCTGTTGTTTTTATGTGATTCCAACCAAATGGGCTAGCTGTTAGTGTCGAGGCGTTGCTGTGATGTAGGGGTGCACATGCATATGATCGATGCGATATTGATGTGATGCGATCATGGAAGAAATATGAACTTTATCTATTTATGTATATACTAAAAGTTCAGTGGCCAATAGCTGTAGTAACAACATCACAACAACTAGTAAGCTAGTAGTAGCTGCTCATCGCAACTTGCGTGCATGCAAAGATTTGGTGAGTGAGCACCCGAGATCTTGTCACGGAGCATGAGAGGGGATTATTAAACCAGCATGATGCATGTAGTATATGTATATGTACGAGTAATTATCTGTGGCAAATTAAAAGAGACATGCAGTACGGGTCGCATGATGATGTGTCGTGTGCAAGCAACGTCGATTGGATTAGAAACTTGGAGCTCCAAGCAACATCGATCGAGCGCTTGTCGCATCGCGTGCAGGCCTAAAAACAACTAAAATTCTTTAACGATAATCATGCAAGAAAAGTGCCGACCGACCATCTGCATATGCATGCTTAACTGGAGTTTTTGGAGCTACTAATTACGCACCGTACGTGCACGCAAACGGGAGATGGTAAGATAACAATTAGATGGGTGATTAGTGGAGGTTTACTGGATTTGGAGCTAAGCTGTTAATAATTAGCGAGCTACTAAGTAAACACCAAATTAGTGTGACATGCAGCGACGCGGATCATCTGCAGCCACGGGCAATGGGAAGACGTTTCTTGCAAGTTTCTAATTCAGGAATGGCCAGTGAAAGAGACATGGATGTGGTTCTGAATAACATCTGTGCACATCATGGGGCCCTTCCAGCAGCTAACTATTAGGTTTAGAGCAGATTTTAGTTGGCCCATTGTGCTCTGTCGCTACGAAATGGCATGGCATATAAAACATGAACCACCTAAAAAGAACCATTTTTCATGCTATCAATCTATCTGGCCAAGTAGTATTATAAGGTTTTGCTGACAGTTGAACATGAAGTTCATAAACATTGTATTGTACGGGTCCTCCAAAATTCATGTGGATTCAGGCCCTTTTTATTCAACACTTGCGAGTTTCGATTGGTCACATATGATTCTTTGTTTGTGTTGGTGGGGCCCCGGAAGAATTTGGCAATAGCAACACTACCTGTAAATGGTCGATCGATTTCCTATGAAAGGTGTCTGTTACTCCTCTTTACTACACATGCTCTCATTGACATACGTACAAGAAGGAAAGATGATAAGATATAAGTATGCACTTATGACTCATGAGCAGTAGTAGCTCAAAGCAGACGCATATGCACATGCAACGGTGCAAGCGTGTCATGTAGCTATAGTTACTCGATCATAATTAGCAGCCAGCGGCCGAGCGCAAGTGTGTGCCAGGCAGCTAAGTCCTAACTAACAACAGCACGGCAACAGCCAAACATCACGTAGCACCTGCGCACATGGCGCTAGGAATTATTCCAGTTTAACGAAACCAGACGCTAGCTACGTGAAGAGCAGCAAGCACTTGTTCATAGTCGGCCACACTCCTGTTCTTGAAAATTTTCAAAATTTACTAGTAATCTATACTGGGGAAGAAGAAAGAAAAGGCTTGGCTAGTGTTTAAAAATAAATTAAAGATTGGTTAAGAGGTTTTGTATAGTTCGGTTGGGTTTTGGTTGTGTGCAAGCGCAACCACGTGCCGGTCCTGCAGGCCTGCAACTACCAACTAACAGTAACAGCCGGAGAAGGCGAGAGAAGCTGCACGAAAGGCCCAACCCAACGCCCCCAACCGAAGCGAGCGAGATAGCTCACATGCACGCGCGTGCATGTTTGATGACGACGCGCGAATCAAAACGGAAGGGAGATTTTTCTTTTCTCTAGATAATGAAACGGAAGGGAGATGGCCGAGGCTTACCGGGAAGGGCGCGTTGGCGGCGGCGGGGAAGTGGGAGGCGCCGAAGTCGGCCGCCTCGTCGTCGTCGGTGATGAGCAGCGATATCCGCTTGCTGAGCTCGGCGAAGAAGACGTCGTCCTCCATCATCTCCACCTCCATCTCAATCCTTCTCTTCTCTTCTTCCGCCCGCGACCGCTGCGATTGAGCTCGAGGTTGGGTCCTTGGGTTGGAGAGCGAGCTGGAGCTGGAAGCCGAGTAGAGGAGTGCAGAGTTTTGGGGCAGGGGAGGCGTGGCGTTTGCCTTGCGTTGCCTATGGCGGCCTCAGGGGGGAGTTCGGCTTTAATAAGCTTTCGTTCATCCGCGTCAGGGAGAGTTTGGGGTTGGGTTGGGGTGGCTGGATGTGGGTCCGGCGGAGCAGTTGGCCAATCCCTACTCGGAAAGGTCGTGGGCCCCACGAATGTGCGTGCAGCGGTGAGCAGTCCCTCTGCAAGCTGCCCCACTGCGGTCCAGGGTGGGCCCCGCGTGTCAGTGGGTGATAGTTTCGGATTCCCCCCTCCACGAGATGTGTACGAGACGTGCGCGTAGAGGCGTAGGAGTGGAGCAGAGCTTATCGCAATTTGGGTTCTGCGATTAGGAGGGTGTACAAGGTCCGACACAGATAGCGTTGTCGGATTAGACCGATTTGAGCCACAGGTAGTCTGATCTTGACATGGGAGATCCGGATCAGAATATATGCAGAAAAAACGACCTTATTCGTGCATGAAAAAAAGGACATAATCGAAATTAGTTTCACTTTACGGGGAAAATGATTAATTTACCAATCTGTGCTGTGGTGCAGATAAAAGAGAGAGATATATATATCTCACAGCACATACAGCCTTTTTATAAAAAGAAACAGGGCCTAGCTAGGCTTCACTACACTGCACAACCTTTTACCATATGCGTATATAAGGCACTGTGCGACTACGACGGTGTGACCACACGCTGATTCCCCGGGGAACGTGACGAAGAAAGCGACCGGTGTTCCGCTATTTTAAGTCGTGCTATTACGAAGTTGTGTCAATAAAGTGTACATTATCCTCCGGCTCGCATGAGGAGATGAGGCTGCTCCGGCGCCGAGCCGGCCACCGAAGCCATCCATCATCACGGCGTGAAACTCCCCGCGATTGGGGCCGGATCACGCTGCACCGCACTGCATCCCCCCGTGTTTCTGCGCTCACACGCACATGGCCGCCAGGGTGGGGGCGCACCGCCTGCCTGCCTGCCTCTTCCCGCCTTTCTGGCTGGGACCCGCCCCCGCGCTTTTGGCTGCCTGCATCAGCGTTGCCTGCAATGCATCAGCTATTGGCTATTGCACTGATTTCCATGTACTGCATGTCACGTCCTGTCCAGCCGTCCGTCCGTCGGCACGCTCGGCTCTGGACATCGGGGTGGGGTGAGGCTGGATTGGCTGGCTGCGTGGTGAATGAACTGGTCGATGCGGTGCACCGATGGATGGACGCAGCAAGTTGCAGGCTGTCCTGTAACAGCAACCACAGGACGGGGCAACTGCAGGAGCAGTGGTTGGTTGCCGTCGTGGGCTGGGCGGGCGGGCCTCCACCTCCTGATCCGTCGGCTGCGCCGCGCGCCGTTCCTATCCGGAAAGCCAAGCCGTCGACGGATTGGATTGGATGGGAGGGATGGATCGATCATAAACTAGGGCGAGCTAGCGAGCGGCGGGGGAGAGGACGAGGGCTCTCCACGTCGGCCTTCTCCCCGTCTCCCGTTCGGTGGGGGCCGCCTCCGCCGCCGTCTGGGGTCAGCAACCGCTCTCTGTGTACAGTGGAGTACGGGCTGAGCGCGACGTCTCGCTTTGGACGGGACGGGACGTAGTAGTACTAGTACTTGTGGTGATCTGTGCCGGTGTCACGGTGTGGCTGCATGTCGCGCTGAGACGGTCGATCCGTGTGCGCGGCCCGTTGGATCGGGCTAGTCGGGTGGCTTTGGTTGGGTCCCGCGCGCACGGGCTTGTTGAAACGTTGTTGTATACGGCGCGCGCTTCGCGGGCGGGCACGGTGTTTTTGTCTGCGACTTGTGAGCGTTTTGTTGGGCGTTTTCGACCGATCGCCAGCAGGACGAAGGTCGGCAGAGGAAGAGCGTTTCAGTGCGGCCGTGCCGATAGACCGATTGATCGCGGTCGAAGGACGGGAGTGTCCTTGCCGCTGTCAATAGGCAGGACACGGGGACAGCAGTGTGAATTACTGAATTGATCCCGAGCTCGCAATATGCGGCCGAAGGGAGAGACTGAATTGATTACCGAGCTCGCAATATGCGGCGGAAGGGAGAGACTGTAGGTGGTGATCTCCGCATGCTGGGCTTCCTCCATGGTATATGCCATCGTCGATGGTACTGAAGGCGGTGTGCGATATAGAATTTTTTCGAGTGGTGGCGGCTATATGGCGGCAGGTGATTTGAGTTTATTTATACGTTCCTTTGATTGAGGCATTGGCGAGAAGCAGGGCAGCATGGCCACCACCGAGCCCCGTGCCCGTAAGGCCGTAAGTCATCCAAGTTGGGCATGGATGAAGATGTCTTTGTCGAGTAACTCGAGTCAAGATATAAGAAGCAAGAATACATTGATCGAAATGATGCAGAACATATCAACTCGTGATATTGCTTAAATAAGTATATATCATGAACATTTTTTATACCGAAAACCTATCTCTCCCCGTGCGCCGCAACTTGCAAGTTGACCGAGCAACGCAAATACGCAACGCGGTGAAATAATAAGAGCAATAATCTCCAAACCACGATACATTTTCCACCTTTCTATACCCCATCACGTATATATAGTATCCATGATATGTAATATTGATATTTGTATGCGTATTGGAGTCGTACGTAGGAGCTGTGTTCCAGACAGCAACATGATGGAAGAGCGTATCAAGGATGGCGAACACACTGATGTTCTTAATAACATTTGCACCCTCAAAATCAGAGAAATATCTTAGAGCACTGTACATTGTGGTTTATGGACATGATCCGTGCAATTTACATGCTTTGTACACTGGGAAAAATGGCAAAATTTTCAAAGGCGCCTTCATCAGTTTGCCAAAAACAAAAGCAGCATCAGGGCCTGATCGAAGCTTGTCATACTCATTCCAGTTCATCATTATTTAAGGGTCCTCAACATGGACAGCATACTGACAAGCATAAAAAAAAGATCAGTACAAAAAATTTCTTCAGTGTACAAATCCTTCAATTTCTGCACCATGTGATACAGCAAGAACTCTTCCCCTGGGCTTTCTCCAAAAACACGGATCAATATACTGATCTTTTATCTATAAAAATGTGATATAGTAGAAAGTTTAAAATTTCCATGTAGTACTTGGATGTGCCAAACGGTAAATATATATAGATGTTATAACTTTGATGGTACTGAACTAGTTATATTCATTGATAAAAGGTTTCATTTTTTACTGCCGTTTGTGATTATAATAACTGGGTCTGACAGGTAAAAGGTTCACTACTACAACATAGTTCAGATCAAACCAATGGAGCAAACAATAATGACTGACTCGAAGGAAATGGTATCATTGTTTTCAGTGCATGGACATGGTATGCGACAAACCGGTGTGAAGAATATGAAAGAAAATAGCCCAGTTTATACAGGCATGTCAGATAGAGTGCCACCTTGTGAGTGGTTTATATCTCACATGCATTTTGTTGACTCTAGCAAGCTGCTAAATTCCCCAGGTTACAACATATCACTGTTTTAACGGAACTATGCTGGGTCAGTGAATACAAGTGTAAAATGCTTGACCTAATGCATTTCATTAATATGTTGATTAATAACTGCTCCCAGTATTAGGGATTCATAACACCTAGATTTCTTTCACCTGTACAGATGATATTTGCATCCACTTTCTGCATTGTCTACTAGGTGGTGCAGACTTTTAAATTTCAAATAAATGCAGTAACACGAGGTCTATACAGAGATCCTTGAATCATACAGGCTGGGCTCAAGCCAGCAAGTGAGCTTTGCACCAAGTTTTTCCGCATTGACCTCAGCAGGGGAGAATGGGAGATCGCAAGCGGACTAGCAAACTAGAAATTCTATTGTTCCAGAACAGTTATGTGCCACCTACGATGAATCATAATTCATGTCCAGGTAAAAGAACGCAGTTACAGGGGCTAATGGGGAACTTGTAGGTATGCTTTGTGAAATGATGAAATTAGCAGTTTCTTGCTAAAAAGACATAAGACAGATAATATTTTAAAGGACTACACACAATAAACTAGAGAATGAAGCAGCAATCATACCCGCAAAGGTGTATTTATGTCTCAGGACCTCTAATTTTGATCTCCATTAGTTTCTCAACAGGCTGTCTGCATATGGGGCATTTATCTGTCTGAAACCTTAGAGTTTTTGCACATTCACTGCACATGCACTGAGAAATATAGGACCAATCAGACAAGCCAATTTAAGGCAATGGAAGTTAGATCTGGCAAAGCAAAAGTACAGTTGTAGGTTACAGGCTATGGTGAATCAAGTACTTACCAAATGCCTGCAAGGAAAAACAGCTGTGTCCCTTGGCTCTGTCAAGCAGATGACACATTCTTTCCCCATATCAGCATCATCAGCGTCGGGAACATCAGCTTCAGTCGAATTGACAATTCCAAAAATTTCTTGCAGCTCATACTTCACTCCATCACTCCACAGTATTTGCTTGACAACTTTAACTTGAAGTTCGTTGTTATGCTTTTCTATAACAGCAAGAGTAATTTGTGCCCTAATGGAGTTTACTGGCTGATGACCTTGTTCATCAGGTGGACAAGCTTCTGCATAAATTACCAGTGGGAATACTTCACCTGAAGTTTTTGAAAGCTCATCCAGAGAAAAGAATCCCAAATCAACACCAGACCCAGATGGCTGGACAAATTTTTGAGCCAGCCCTTTCTGGAAAGGTATCTTTGTAGGTTTTTGTAATTCTGGGTATACTGAAGAAAAACTAGAGTCTTTTCCTTCCTTGGCAAAGTAATAAATAGTTACACTGCAAAAGGCAACGATAAGTTGAATTATGGTCTTGAAATAATAAATATAGCTGGGAAACTGACAATGCAACTATGGTTGGATATCAAATTTATCCAACAAATGAATTCTATATAGTAGCTAATTTTACATTGAAACTACCGCAAAAAGTTCCACAATGCACACATCGCAGTAGTACAAACAGAACATGTTAAAATAGCCCAAACAAAATTTTGTAGAGTTACAAAGGTTGAACACCTCATGCTAAGCTTGCAAGTTATGTATATTTCAACGCACATAATGAATTAATGATTGATCAGTTAACTTCTCACTATGGCTGTTGAGTCTAAACATTGGAGCAAAATAGTTTTAGGGGTTTGCTTCAGATTAGGCATATACTAGTACTATTTAAGGTTTTCTCTTCTCCCTATTCCACTGAATCTCTGGTTCAGATATGTTATTAGAAGTAAAAGACAAGTTCTGATTCACAAGACTTGTTAACCCTAACTGTAGAAAATGCTTGGACATCTGGAATTTGCTATATCAAAAGAATGTTCCAGCTTCGCATAGCTCATTATTAGCTCCAATTTTTAATTTGGAAATCTCAGCAAGAATTTGTTCAAGCTTTCCCCCCAAATGTACTAAACCCTACAGTTCAATTGTCAGCTGCCTAGCAGCAGGCACACAATTCAAAATAAGCCCAAGAAATTCGACACACGAATAACAGTTTCAGACACATTCGATCCCAATCCCGCCCTCACCTGCCATCGCTTACGGCGTCGAAGGTGAAGGCGACGAGGCGTCTGTCGGGGTCCGCGACATCGGGCTGGAGCCTGATGGTGTCCTTGTGCAGGTTGACCTCGTTCTTCACCTTCTTCGCCTGCTGGTGCTCGACGAACTCCGGGGGCGGACCCGTCAGCGCGGGCTGCTCCGCGTGCGGCGGGCGGGGCGCCGGGTGCCACGGGCCGTGGTAGGCGTGCGGCGGCGGCGGCGGGTGGTGGTGGTAGTAGTAAGAGGACGACGACGCGTGGTGCGGCGGCGGCGGCGGCGGAGGCCGGTGGTGGTGGTGGTGCGGCGG
>CM002483.1:12150711-12187906 GCA_000325765.3 Leersia perrieri
GGTGGGGCCGTGTAGTAGTCGTCGCGGCGGCGGCGGCTGGAGGAGGTGCCACCCATGGTGGCGAGCCGGGCAGGTAACCAGGCAAGGGGAGGAGGGTGATTTGGTTTGCGCGGTGGATTCGTGGAGTTTGGAAGGAGGAAGCGAGAAAGAAGAAGGTTGCTTAGGCGCGTCGCGGGGGGCGCGTGCGGGCGGTGGTGTTGACGCGAGGGGTGGTGGTGGTGGAAGGAGGACTTGGCCACACGGTGAATTGACTTCGCGGCGGGCTGGCTGGCTGGCTCTCGCGCTCGCGTGTGTCGGGCGTTTCCTTCCTCGCTTGCCTTGTTTCTATCGGAGTCGGAGATCGCGACGATGGATGGCGCGCGGCAGTTGTGTGATGGGTGCCCCGGTGGTGGTGATGGTGGCGCCGACTGTGAATGGACGGGGAGAGATGATGGAGAGCTCCCTTTTTCTTTCCTTCTGGTGGCTCTACTCCTAAGTCCTTCTTTTCTTCTTTTTTAAGTCCTACCTCTCGTCGCTATTATTATTGACCGGCCCGCAAAGTGTAATGATGGATTTTTAAGAATACTCCGTGCTTAGATTAGCTAATTGCCTAACTACATCGTAATCCTTTACCTAAACAAGCGCATGTAACATAGGATAGTGTTCATTAATGTGCGTGTCACGTAGGATATAATGTTCTATGATGTGAAATTTTGGGCTTGCTCACTTTGTTGTAAAAGAAAATCTTTCTAAATTTCAATAATGCCAAAATTTAGCAAGGTGATGATTGTTTAGTTTATTACCTTACCAAATTTTGGTAAGGTTGTGAGAAGAGATTGTCTTAGAATTGGCAACATTTAGTACTACCTCCGTTTTATATTATTTATTATTTTGAGCTTTTATATTATTTATTATTTTGAGCTTATCCTAAGTCAAGCATGTTAAACTTTGACCATTAGTTTCTAGAATTTTCTGTAGTTTGATACCATGTTAACCTCAAAATGACAACAATAGAATATCAAATTATATGAGTTGTTATAAATTAGTTGTCAAAGATTAAAATGTTTGACTTAGAACAAACTTTTAGTAATTTGAAACAAAGGGAGTAGTTAACTTTTGACTTGCTAAAATTTTCACAAATCCAAATTTTGGAATGGATTTTGGATTGGTTGAGAATGACAATAATCTGAACAGAACAGCTCCTTTGTCTATGACTGGATGAGCGAGTTTCATATGTTGAGCAGTATTCATATCGGAATATTGGATGGTCAACCTGCCTGATACAGTGATACACCTGTTTCTTCAGTATGCAAATCAGTACATCTCTGTCAATAAAAATATTTTTTAAATCTTTTCTACATATGAAGTTTCTTTGTTGTACAGGGATCAGAATAGCTCATGCAGGAGTCAAGTTCAACAGTTAAGCCATATACCGTATTTACAAAAGCATAAGCCTACAGGGAGATACTGGTCATCCCATTATGCACAACAGCTGTTGGTTATGCTGCATGGTGAAGTTTATACTAGGAAGCCATATATTTTCAAGTCAACAGCTGTCCCCTGATGACGCTCCAACAATCAACCGAAAATTCAACAATTTTGGTAGTCTTGAGAGTCACAACCAAATGCCTTTCCCGAGGTTCTGACTGCACCATGTACCACGCGTGATGCAGCTAAAATCCAACTTCCAGCCAGCAATTTGGAAATGTAATCTTCAGAAAGTATATGGCTGGGTATCTTCATTGAATCAAGCAATCAACCATTCCAAATGTGCCCAAAGAACACAGCTCCTCGTAGGTCACCGTTCTTCATATTTGCACTTTTGCTGCACTAGGAATAGCAGAATGTCCCCTTGGTTCCTCCGCTCCAGTTTATGCCACAGAAGATCGATGCCGAACAATATTAATCTCATCCTAACGAAAGCACGACAGCAGTCTGGGTAATATTGAATTCTTCTTACTGCACTGTACTGCAAGCAGTTCATAATAATCAAGGTCAAAACATTGAGAGGTTTGTCAGCCTGTGAACTCTTTAAGTTATTTCAGATGGACCTCCTCTTGTAGAAAAAAAAAAAAGGGAAGACATCATATTTAGCTTAAATATTACTAACAAAGACTAGCAACGGAGTAACAAGTACCTTGTGGATGACACCATCATCACAAAATATGTGCCTACATAACCTCAGGCACCGTATCTCCTTAAAACTTTGCTTAGTGCTGGCATCACATTGTATGCTTGATAAGACCTTCTCAGCTCAATAATTGAGCCCACCTGAACGATCATTTTCATATAGTTTCATTATCTCAAATACGCGTTGATAAGTAAATGAAGGTAGAAAAAGTCTAATGCACAACAGTAGATAATAAGAAGCACACTAATACTCCCTCCGTTTCATAATGTAAGTCGTTTTGACTTTTTGCTTGTAATTTTTGACCATTCGTCTTATTCAAAAAACTATAGAAGTATCATTTAATTTGTTTGTGACTTACTTTATCATCAAAATAACTTTAAATATTATCTTAAAAAAAACTTTAACTATGACTTATTATTTTTCGTATTCGCATAAAATTTTTAAATAAGACGAATGATCAAATGTTGTAAGTAAAAAGTCAAAGCAACTTACATTATGAAACGGAGATACTACCTTCGTTTCATAATGTAAGGCGTTTTGACTTTTTAATGCTATGTTTGACCAATATAAATGTAAAAAATGATAAGTCATAATTAAATTAATTTTTATAATAAATTAAGTCACAAACAAAATAAATAATATTTTCATAATTTTTTGAATAAGACGAAGGGTCAAACATTGCAAGCAAAAAGTTAAAACACCTTACATTATGAAACGGGGGAGTAGCATAATTCTTTCTGTTCCATATCCATTTTTGCTTTTAAACAAAAGTAATATAAAGGAAATACATTGTACAAGGAAATCAACTTTTTTTTAGCTTTTCATGTAAAATGAAGTTTTGTATGGAAGACAGTATAGAGGCAGGTAACTAAATTATTTATTCAATTGCAAAGAACTAGCAAGTATGCCAAGTTATCATGCTAATATGACTACCGCTGGAAATGGCTCTTATACTGCATGGTCCCTTGATGCACTAGACTGGAAGCTTTTCATTTAAGGGAACAAAATGCTGAGACGTTTCCTTTTTCTTTTCAACCAAAAAAACTGTGTGCTTTGTTGGGTTTTAGGATCTATGAACTACACTGGATCTAGCTGAACTTATATGTATTGAGGTAGTGCTGAAAAGCTTACAAAACTGGAAGTATACATGTCCTTTTATAGGGCTTTAGGTCGGTGCTACAGTAATCGCTAGCTGTTTACAGCTGGCTGAGAAAACCAAATTCACTATTACTACCAGCTGTGAAGCAGCTGTGTTTCTTGCTAGCTAAGTAACCTACAGCAAGGATTGTATTTAATAATTCTCCCCCCTAATCCTTGCGCATTAGTTTTAGACTAATTTGGACCATTCCAATCCTAGCTCGCAGCTCGTGGAATTTTACCCGCCCTAGTGCCTTTGTTAGAATGTCGGCGAGCTGGTCCGTTGTGTTGATGAAGTTGGCGCTGATGCTTTCTTCCTCCAAGCAACTTCTGATGAAGTGATAGCGCAGATCAATGTGCTTGCTGCGTTCATGGAAGACGGGGTTCTTGGCCAGCGCCAACGCGGACTTGTTGTCCATCTTTAGCTCGACTACTTCGGGTTGCTTCCCAAGGAGTTCACCGAGAAGCCGAGCCAGCCATATTCCTTGTGTGGCGGCACTGGTGGCTGCAATGTACTCTGCTTCGCAGGAGGATAAAGCCACTAATTTTTGCTTGATAGATTGCCAACTTACCAAGCTTGAGCCAAGGAAGAACATCAAGCCACTCATGCTCTTCCTTGTGTCGATGTCGCCGGCATGGTCGCTGTCGCTGTAACCAATCAGCCGCTGCTCCTTTGTCTCCTTCCTGTAGTGAAGACCATGCTCCAATGTGCCATGCTCCTTCCTGTAGTGAAGATCATGCTCCAATGTGCCAGCGACATAGCGCAGAATGCGCTTCACGGCCAGCATGGGCTCTTCAGTTGGTCGCTCCATGAAGCGACTCATGAACCCGACAGAAAATGCCAGGTCTGGCCATGTGTGAACAAGATAGCGGAGACTGCCAACTAACCGTCGATATTCTGTTGCGTCGACGGGTGGTGCAGTGCTATCACGGCTCAGTTTGAGCCTTTCTTCCATTGGAGTGGCAAAAGGATTACAATGCTTGAGGCCAGCCGACTCCACGATGCGTTGTGCATAGCGCCCCTGGTTCAGGGAGATGCCATCTCTTCCCTGTTGCACTTCAATTCCAAGGTAGGAGAGTAAGCCAAGATCACTCATTTGGAACTTCTCCTTCATTTCATCCTTGAATCGTTCAATTGCCTCCGTCGATGGTCCAGTGATCACCAAGTCGTCCACATAGACGCCGACAAGCAGAGCATAATCGCCATTGTTGCGCCGATACATGGCGTGCTCATGCTTGCTCTGTTCAAAGCCTAGCTCCTTCAGAGTGCGATCAAGCTTCGCATTCCAGGCTCTTGGTGCTTGCCGTAGGCCGTAGAGAGCCATACGCAAGCGTAGGACCTTGTCTTCTTTTCCATCGACAGTAAAACCGGGGGGTTGCTTGACATACACCTCCTCTGCCAAATCTCCATTGAGAAAAGCAGATTTTACATCCATGTGATGGACGCGCCACCCCTCCTGGGCAGCGAGCGCAAGCAGGAGACAAATTGACTCCATGCGCGCGACAGGCGCAAACACCTCGTCGAAATCGATCCCGGGTTGCTGGACAAACCCTCTCGCAACAAGACGAGCCTTGTGTTTGATCACCTTCCCGGCCTCGTTCTTCTTCAATTTGTAGACTCATTTAAGTCCAATTGGTCGATGGCCGTGTGGTAAATCAACACGCTCCCATGTCTTGTTACGATTCACCGCATCGATCTCCTCCTGCATTGCGGCACGCCATGCCTTGTCACGTTCTGCTTCAGCGAACGAACATGGCTAGCCAGGTCCTGCGAGAAGCAAGGATGCCTCCTCGAGCTCCCGCTGTACAATCCTTGGCACCGAGGCATCCTCCCCGATCAGATTGTCAATGGTGCGGTAGCGGACCGGTGTGTCAGAGTGCGCCACATCAATCCTCTCCTCGTCGTGTGAGGGAGGAGACACGAACTCTGTTGTGACGACGCTAGTTGCTAGTTGCAGCAGGTGTCGGTGTAGCCGCAGCATTCTCCCATGCCGACGTTGAAGATGCAGATGGTGCCGACGTGGCTCCCCTAGAACCTGGTGCATGATGCCCGATTTGCTCGACTTGGTACTCGATGCCAAAGTCGCTGCTTGGTGGCATATCTGCGCCACTAGTCGCCACCCAATCCCACCCGCGTTTCTCATCAAAGATGACATCGCGAGCGAGACGCACACTTTGTGTCCTTGGATCAAGTACACGGTACGCCTTCATCCCTTCTTCGAAGCCGATGAAGACGCTAGGTGTGCTGCAGTCGTCTAGCTTGCGGACGTCATGCAGCTCCTTCACATACACCAAACACCCGAAGGTGCGTAGGAAGCTAACCGCCGGCTTCTTGCCGTGCCATGCTTCGTATGGCGTCTTGCCGAAGAGACTCTTGGTTGGCGCACGGTTGAGAAGGAAGACGGTAGTGCTCACTGCCTCCCCCAAAACTCTGCTGGCATTCCCCTTTGCTTAAGTAGAGCCCGCGCCATGGACACCACCGTCTGGTTCCGTCGCTCGACTACGCCATTTTGCTGTGGGGCGTAGGGTTCGGAGTAGTGACACTGGATCCCTTCATCAGCGCAGTAGGCAGCGAACTCAAGTGATGTGAACTCACCACCGTTGTCCGTGCGGAACACCGGCTGCCACCTGAATCTTCTTAATCCTTGCTATAGGTTACTTAGCTAGCAAGAAACACAGCTGCTTCACAGCTGGTAGTAATAGTGAATTTGGTTTTCTCAGCTAGCTGTAAACATTAGGTCGGTTACTGTAGCGATTACTGTAGCACCGACCTAAAGTCCTATAAAAGGACATGTATACTTCTAGTTTTGTAAGCTTTTCAGCACTACCTCAATACATATAAGTTCAGCTAGATCCAATGTAGTTCATAGATCCTAAAACCCAACAATTGGTATCAGAGCAAGGTGAAGGAGTGAGAGAGTAATGGCTGCAGCTGAAGCCAATCCTTCCATGTCGCCGCAGCGAACTGTTAGGGAGCTTGGTGGCACAGCTACTTACCCAATCCTCACACGAACCAACTACACCGAGTGGTCGCTGTTGATGAAGGTGATGCTGCAAGCCCGTGGCCTTTGGGACGCGGTGGAGTACGGCGACTGTGAAGAGCAGGAGGACAGGATGGCAATGGAGGCCATCTTGCACGCTGTCCCCACCGAGATGATTCCATTGCTTGCCACCAAGGACTCCGCGAAGGACGCCTGGGATGCCATTAAAGTGATGCGCGTCGGCGTGGACCGCGTGAGGAAGGCAAAGGCACAACAGCTGCACCGGGAGTACGAAACCATCTCATTCCGAGATGGAGAATCCATCGACAACTTCGCTCTATGACTCACAAGCTTGGTGTCTCAACTCGGGACACTAGGAGAAAGGATTGAGGAGCAGAACGTCATCGAAAAGTACCTGCGCGTTGTCCCAGAGCGATTTTCTCAAATCGCTGTGTCGATTGAGACCTTACTGGATCTCTCGACGCTCACCATCGAGGACGTCACTGGACATCTCAAGGTGGCGGAGGAACGACGGCCAAATTCGGCGTCATCCTCTGCTGCAGCTGGAGACCAGCTCCTCCTCACAGAGGAGCAGTGGCTCGCGCGGCAGAAGGAGAGGCAGAAGGGCAAGGGCTCTCCCAAGCAATCACAAGGGGGTGCTCGCCGACGACCTCGTTCTCATCGCAAGAAGGGAGGCATTGGCGGCGGTGGAGTTGAGAAGGGCAACGACAACCGCGACACGACACCTAACAAGTGCCACAATTGTGGCCACCTTGGCCATTGGGCCAAGGACTGCCGTACGGCCAAGAAGGAGGTGGCTCACCTGGCCCAAGCAGATGATGAAGACGACGACGTGTTGTTGCTCTCGCGAGCAAGCATGCACGAAGACAATGACGTTGGGCTGCTGATGGCCCAAGTCTGCGAGCTCAACAATGACCCTGTCTCCGCACCATCACCCGTGTCCCTCGTCGAGCCACACGCGCAGGTCAACCTTGGTGTCTTGGATGCTGTGGACAAGGAGGTGGCGTGGTACCTTGACACAGGAGCCACCAACCACATGACAGGCCGCAGCGATGTCTTCGATCGAGCTCGGTGAAGAGTTCATTTAACATGCTTTTCTTTCTAAATATATTTCCCATATTTAGAAATTTTGCATACAGTGGACTCTGCATTATGGAACTACTTGCAATAATGTGCTAAACCACATAAACACAATATTCATCTATCAAAAAGTCAAAATCATTCAGCTTTCCTCCGTAAGTACAGATACATCAACAATAGAGATTCTAATGGGTTTTTTATGGGTGTAGGAAGTAGGAATGGACAGGGGACTGCCAGGAGGAATTAGTTTTGACCAAGCATAAGGACTTAAGCCCTAAAACATCTTATACACCGTAAGACCAAAAGGCTGAAAGATTGACAAAAACAAAATACAGGCAGTCAACATTGGAAGTTTGCATAATCAGCAAAAATCCCCATTCACTTGACCAAGTTAAGTTCATTTAGAATTATAGATTCAAGCACCTAGATTGAATTCTGAAAAAAAGAAAATCTAAAAAGGCTAACACTTGAAAGAAATGCACCATGAAAATGCAATTCAACAACATTTTCATGGTAACAAATGATAACAAAGAATATGATTGAGACACTCACAATAATTAACACCGATGTGAAACCAATAGAAAATCCCTCATTAATCTGCCTGAGATATCGGTCAAGTAATAAAGAGGAAGTCGCCAATAAGCTTAGCAATATACCCCCTGGAATACAAGGAAAAATATTATTTTAAATTTGAGAAAAGGCATAAAGGCAAAACAGTGGAAAGTTTGGCCATTCTACAAACTTTCGTGAAGGCTACCCACCCCAGAAACGTGTAGATGTTTGTATTTTTGTAAGATACTCTACTGTTGCTCGTCCAGGCTTTATCTTCGGTACTCTGGCACTCATTTTATTAAGGTAGTCCGATATCTCTTTTGGTAAGTTTGCCTGCAGTGAATAATTTGTAGATTAAGTTATATTTTGATAAGACATGCAAAAGAATCATGAAAAAACTCACAGAATATTATGTTTCTGAAAATGGTAAGAACATGAGCTCTGAGCCTCTGATATAAAAAAATGCATCACAAGTATCTGTGATGTTTCTGAAAATTAACAAGAGCATTTTTAAGCAAAGTTGTTGGTGTCAAGAGGATCTCGACATCAAAAAAAAAAAAAAGCTACTGCTGATGCATGGCGAAAATACTGTGTGCTGGATGCTCGTCCTTTTTGTATCATGACATCTATAGCAACTTCGATTTTTTTGTTTTTTGGTGTAGGTTTAAACATCTCTTTGTGTGCTATATGCACAATTCACTTTCGAATTTTCAAAACACTGAATCCCATAAGCCAGGTTCCCCAGTCACCAAAACCTGAGCCCGTTAGATTATAAAAATCACAAGCTACTATAACAGAGCAGCGCCACAAGATAATAGAAGGGATATTTCGTATATTGTGTATATCCTTGATAACAAAATGGTTAGACATTATTGAGATGAGAAACTAACTTACAATGTCAAAAATATTGAAGACGAAAACAAGAAATGCATATGTCAAATAGTAGACCCAAGGACCACCACCAACAGAAGTCTTTGGATTCAATGTTTCCTTCAAGCTCTCCCAAAATGGTGTACCAAAAATGCTGGAAGAACTCCACATCAGAATGGAAAATATAATGACCATACACATAAAAAATAAACATAATGACTTACCTGGCCATAATGCTTGGAAAAGCTAATAAGTACGAGGTGGTAAGCAAAGGCTGCATCCCAGTTGGATTTATGTTAAAAGGGATATATGGCTCTACCTCTGTAACTGGGGAGCTCTCATTCCTACAAAAGAATGGTCAAACATAAGAGAAGTAAAAGGATTGGGAAAACCAGAAAGGCTTGTATTAGCACAAATAAGTGATGATGGAAGAGCCTTTGCTAGGTCATTTTTCATCCAACCATCTCATGTGCCATACAATCAAGGCGGGGTGCAGTTAAAACTATCAGTACAAGGACATTGTTAAATAGTTTAGTAATTAGAACAACAATAAACAAGATTTACACTGTTTTTTCAAATAATCTAAAAACATATTTCAAACAGAAGATTTGTAGTTAATGTGATAAGTGTGTTATGTTGAATTATAGAGGAAGAGAGGAGAGAGAGATACTGTCAGCTTTGTAACATAATCGATTGTACTGAGCCTGGGGGAGGAGGAGGTGGGGGGGGGGTCATTTTATAAAGGGATACATGGGTACAGATAGGCAAAGGAATCCATACAAATCAATCATATCATAATATATCTCTATCTAGCATATACTAACATATTCCATTTGGTCAGGATGAAAGGTAATTACTTACAGCTTGTTTGGATAATGCTCTTATGTGCTCCATGCAAATTGCATTCCAAAATACATGGTCATAACAATGAATATAGAGTCTAGTTTATCATTACCTTGCAGCAGAAGCCAATTTAAATCCATAGTACTGAAGCTTTATCTTCCTACACCCTTCAGTCACCAACACTGCTCCCATGGTAACCAAAATAAAAGTTCCAGCTATCCCCAAGATATAGGGCCAACAGCTGTACCAATTTCCTGTTCCAAAAGGCATATCAAATAAAATAAAAATAACATTAGAACTCTCAGCATATTAGCTATCTGTGTATATACAGCATTCAGTATATGTCCGAATAAAATTAGGAGTTATTACATTTTGAGTCTCTTCTCTCTCAATGTTTATCTGATTCATCTCAGTGCACAAATTACTGTTGTAAAAACTGGTGAAGCTTAAGGACTTAAGTTCTTCCAGTTCATAAATGCATACTACCTCCGTCTCAAAATATAAGCACTTATGCCGTTTTTTGGAGAAATTAAGGTTGAGGAAATGGAGTGTTGTGATTGGTTGAGAGGAGAGGGTAGGTGGGAGGGATGGTTGTGATTGGTGGAGATGGGGAAGGTGGGTGTAGAGGTAGTTGTATTTTGAGATAAATTTGAATTGCTCAGGTAGTTATATTTTGAGACGGAGGGAGTACATATTACTGACAAAAAAAATAGTCAACATTACATCTTCACAAACTGTCTAGGGCCCAAATGATCATCTCTACTACTTAAAAACGGAGTAGTCGTCCACCTTCCCCTCCCACCGATAAAAAACCGACGAAAACCATCGCAGTACCCAAAAAAACTCACCGAAAAAACCAAGTCAACAGATCTCTGAGAAAAAAAACCATCAACACATCTCTAACTTATATAAAAACTTAAAAGCGGAGTAGTCGTCCACCTTCCCCTCCCACCGATAAAAAACCAATGAAGACCATCACAGTACCAAAAAGAAAAACTCACCGAAAAAACCAAATCAACATATCTCCGAGAAAAAAAAAACCCGTCAACATAAAAAAAAAACGCAAGTCCCGCAAAGCGCAAACTCCGCATACTCCACGCGCCTCTGCATACTCCATCGTCACCCCCGCCTCCTCTCTTCTGGTGTTGCGGTGATGTGCTGTCAGACTCCGGCACGAGATGGCCAGAGGCCAGGAAGAACCACATGGATGACCAGTCAACCACACATTATCACACGGTCTTCAGGCCAGTTTCTCTTTGTGTAAGTGCGGACGTTTGCAAGCAGCAACTTCCATTGACTGCTAGAAGAGAAGTTGCAGACCAAGTAGTCACGACTGCCCAATTGAAGGAGTCCTCCTCTGAAACTCATCGCCAAGTATCCTCTTTCTCTGCTTTCCTCCACCGCTACTCCATCTCAACAATCAGTAAATCCAAGTAAGTTCGATAGATTTTGTCACGATCCCTCTCTCTCTCTTTCTGCTATCCTCCTCCGCTAATGAATATTCTTTTGATGTTTGCGCTGCACTGTGGTGCATCACAGAAAAGAAACAATGGAGGATTTAGGTGCTGTTACATTGCTGAACGGATAAATTCAATTCAATCTTATGGATGAGGATTTAGGTGATCTCTTCTGATGCATTGAAAGATCAAATATTTTCCTCGAGTCGATGAGTGATTTTGTTTATTGAGTTTTTTTTTTTCTTGATGGGGACTTGGATGGTTCGATGCTGATCAATTGGTTACCTTATTTCTTTTCCAGTGAGTTTGGCACTGATGTTTGTTCAGTGCTGCTATTAAATTAAACCTACACAAGGAATCACTTAATATACACATGATGTTCAGTAGACCTGAACTTGCTTTTCATTCCATGTCATATCTAATTGAATGAAGGTGTTACTGGGACTGACTGAGAGAGGCGTAGAGATTAAATTTTAGAAATCTGGCAATCGAACTACTGAAGGTTGTAGATTTTTGTGGCTAGGAGTCCAGATTTCTAACGGCACTGATGGTTCTGAGCGATGGTTTCTGTTTGGTATATGTGAACTAAAAATGATGAGAAGACAGGTCTAACATTCTAATTTACTACTACTCTAAAACGATGTTTGAATCTTGATTTTACAAAAATTACTTGTAGGGCAGCTGAACTAATAGTTTAATTTCGGTTTATTTATTTGTCTTTGAAACCTTGTACTACTGATAGTTGATGATGCGACTTCTATAATGGCAGTGTCAGTGGGCTGGAATCTGGATGATCAATTGTTTCCTCTATTTTGTTTGCGTTCTATTTAATTGTTGAAAGGATTGTAACAATAAAAATATTATGTGTTGTGCATTATGAGTATGTCATATAAGTTATTGATTACTTGGGGATATTAAATTTGTTTGCATATAAACTTGCGATTGCGTCTAAGAAATATCGGATGATGTTGACCAATGGATGCCATTATACAATATTGTGTTTGCCGCAAAGATATGTAACCTACAATTTATATTTTATTGTGCAATACTGGTTTAGTTTCTGTTGCAACGCACGGGCACCTAATGATCATGCAAATAAATGTTAGGGTCTGTTTGGTTCACACCTAAGTTGCCATGCCTAACTTTGGCAAAGTGTGGCGTGCGATAGAAAGTGTAGCAAAGAAAACGAGTGCCACACCTTTGGCAAAATGTGGATAGAAACTGTTTATGACATGTGGGACATAATGCTAAAAAACACGGCAACAGGTAATCGTGGCATGAACCAAACACAAGGCTAAGAAATTGTAGAACGAGTAAGGTGTGCTATGGCTGAACCATTACCAAACAGGCCCTTAGATGGTGCCTGATGCATAATCATATTATGCTTAGCTAGATAAATCAAGCTCCAGTAGATTAGCTGGTGGCTTTATCTAACAAAATGCTACAAAAACAAGGTTACAGATGCAACCATACAAGATTTTGAAGTGCAAATTTACTAGATTTCACTATCCTGTAATTAATTAATAGAAGATAAAAAGGGATGACTCCAACAATATGTCCTATCCTAGATATGCCATTCAAAATTTGCTGATTCCAGATTATGCCTCTAATGTATGAAAACCTTACCCTTTGCTGCCCTTGTTGGTCAAATTCCATCGGTCAAACCATGAACAAGCAGCACAAATATTATTTTACCCCTCTTCTCTCATTTTTAATTTCTTGACGAATGATTAATATACCTCTAAACTAACCATCATAGAAAGACAAGATCGTTTTCTCCAGTCAGCTATGGAAAAGCGAAATAGGAACAAGAGAAGAATGATAAGAAGGGGTAAATGGGTTTCCATAGCCTGGACATGGTTTGATTGATGGAATTTCACCAACAATGGACTATAAAAGGGTAGAGTATTGTAAAACAGCAGCATATCCAGGGTCTGGCAAATTTCGAGTAGCATATTTAGGTTTGTCAAATTTGCACTGGCATAATGAAATTATTTATTCTACTAGGAGTATGTTGGTTCTTGTTTATTCAACCCTACAAAGGAGTTAAAATCCAATAAATGATTTTTTGTTGGCAATACTAAAAAATATCACAAAGTATAAGGTCTTAATAAATGATAATCATAGTTTTGGAAAAGTGCTTTGAAGAAATTCTCCATCTCCACAAAACTTCCACAAAGAGATATAAAGATGCAGGGATAAACATCATTATCATTAAAACTTCCTGGATGCATCCAACTTGAAGGAGAAAAAATTAGCAGTTAGACAGTTACAAAGTTAATGTCATGAAAGATAACCTGAAAATTGAGCTAACATCTTATGGAGTGTGTCTGTATAACCAGTCAATATTCCCACACAGATAATCAAGGAAGAGCCATGTCCTGGATGCAAAGACATACAAGAAATTATAAGCACAAAAGTTCCAACTAAGTAGAAGAAAATAAGATCTAAATGGATAACAACCCATTGTTATGATTTTACCTTACAAGATCATTTACATGAAACACAATCATAGAGATGAACTCTAATATAGTAATGAAATCATGCCATCATGCATCTTGACATGTCCAACAGCTGAGGTTAGTCTAAATCTTGGTTATGACTTATGAGTCATATGACATAATATGCCACGCCAAATACAGATTTGGCACAAATATAATCAAAGCATGCAGAGATGATGCTGGAAAACCAAATCCATATTCCTATATACATGAGATAGAGTATTACCAAATCCAGATTCCGATATAGTGTCACAGATCCATGTCATTGTCATTGCACCAAGAACAAGAAAAAGGCTTGTTATCATCACATGCTTAACCCTGAAGATTAAACAAATAAGTAGAGGTAAAGAAATACTGACGAGCATCCTTTCCAGTCCATGTAGAGCTAAAATAGAAGGTATGTCACCTGTAAGATGCAGCATATATAGAATACTGCAGTGAGTAGCATGACACTGTAACAGCCGCCACAATAGCAAAACCCAGAGAGAGCCACCAACTATAGCATCAAAATAACCAGACTTAAAACTAGATGAAACACTGATAAAACTAATAGAATGTACTCTTTTCAATCTGGTTCAAGAAAGAGAACTCGACTCACATATAACCTTTGATCTTCTCATGCCCATCTAATCCTTCCTTTCGAAGCTTTTCAAGTGATGGAAGAACATGACTGAGAACCTAAACAACAATTTACTATATGTAACAAAATACCGAGGTAGAATCAACAGATGCAAAACGCACTCTTAAGACCATAACAACAGCAAAACGCACTCTGAATTAGTAAATCAGAGACACACATTGCCATCGAAAAACATAGGATCAGGACACACAAACAAAGTTTATCAAACCTGCATGACAATAGATGCGGAAATCTGATGACTAATTCCGAGCTGGAAAAACGACAGCTTCAACTCGGAAGAAAAATCACCGAGGTCATCTGCACAACCAAAACATCATCCCACATCCTTCAAACAGTTCATCAAAGCCATCAAAACGATCAAACGACCGCGTAATTTCACACATTACAGCTACCACGAACCAACATTTCAGAGGAGCAGAGTATAAGAGACATACCTGCAGGAAGGGGCGCGAAGCTGAGGTACGAGTCGGGTATGAGCCGCCGGTCGAACCCAGGTAGCGGGACGAAGTAGCCGACGCGGCTGAGCAGGATGAGCGCGGCCGTGACGGCCAGCCGGCGTCGAATCTCGCTGCGGAAGAACGCTTCCGCGGCGCCCTCCGCCACCGCCCCCAGCCGCGCCAGGTCGAGGAACCTGTTCCGATACCCCGGCGCCGCCCTCCTCCTACCCCCCACCGCGCCAACGCCCTCGTCGCCGGGAGGCTCTACAGGATACGCGGCGGACGCGGAAACCCTAGCGGCGGCGGCATCATGGAGAAGGCGAGGCGAGGGAAAACCCTGCCGCTTCGGCGTGCGGACGTTGAGGTGGCCGTGGTGGTGCGAGCGAAGAGGTGGCGGGCGATGGGATGGGGAGGAGAGCGTGAGGGTGGGCGTGAGGAGGAGGGAGATGGAGTGCGGCATGTCGACGGCGGCGGCGGCGGCGCTGCCGCCGTCGTGCCGGCCGGGCGTGGGCAAGGTAATCCGCTTCGGTGGGATTGGATTTTTTCTTTTGGAAAATCCGGAGGTGATTTCTGTCTCACGTGAGCTGCAGCTGATCGTGCCGAATCGTCCCGCTCGGTCGCATTCCGAGTCGTGAGTCGTGACAGGGTCAGGCTTCCCGTTTCCCCAATTCCCACCATACACAACACAACACAACACAGCCGAGCGGCCGAGTACGTTGCCACGTCGCACGAGCGCCTGCGCCACACACGGAGTCTCACGCATGGCCTCCACCTCCTCCTTCCCGACGTGCAGCGGCGGCGTGGCCTTCGGTCGGACGAGGCGGGCGCCATCGCCGTCGCCGAGATGTGCCGCTTCGAGGCGCCTCCGGCCCGTCTCGGCGCAAGGCGGCGGCGGCGGAGGAGGAGGAGACGCGAGGGGGATGCTGGACCCGCTCGCCACGCCTTTCCAGATCCTCGGGCTCGACACCTCGGCCTCCTACTCCGCCGCGCAGCTCAAGGCCGCCTTCCGCTCCCGGGTAGTGAGCCTCTCCCGCTCTCCTCCTTCTGCTTCCTTGGCTCCTTGGAGTTCATTCTGTATGGTGCCTGATCAGCTTTTAGTTTTTGGTGAGCCGAGTGGTGGTTCACATTCGAAGAACTTCGCCCATTTCCATCCCTACGATACCGCAAGCATACAAAACTAGTCTTCGTGGATTACCTTTTGGTTTAAGGGGTTTGGAGGTTCGCAACATCAGTTGTAAATCTAGGCAATTACTGATTGGCATAGGACTGTAGCGTATGAAACACGATCTTTCCGACATGTTAATAAATGTAAAATTTAGTCGAACTCTGTACGCGAGATATTTTTCCTAAAATACAAGCGGCCCCTTTGCTGTGGCCTGTCGCAACACTACCCCCAGTGACTTGACATTGTTAGTTTCTGTTACAGGTAAAGGAATTCCATCCCGATGTTTGCAAGGACACAGAGAATGCGGATCTAATAATGAAAAGAGTTCTTGAGGCCTATGAGGTAATTGTTCTTAGTAGTTTGTGTTTTGTGCAAGTGCATGTGAATTGCTAACATAAGAAATTAAGAACTACTGGTAAAGGTAAACACCATGGAACGATCACAATCAGCAGCGTTCTTGTGGTTTGCCTTTGAAAATTTTTGTGAACAGCTGGACAGGTGCCATATTGATATTTCTAAATTCTAGTGCCTATATTAGTCATTTTATGGCTATTTTCTTGCCCCTTCTATTTATAAGTCGCTGCTAGTTACATTTTTTTTTCAAACACCGTTGTTAGTTACATTGGTCTGTTTCATGTACAGATATTATCTGGTAACCAAGGAATGATGATCGAAAGGTAGAAAATACTTCTATAGCTATTGAATATATTATTCAATGCTGGTTGGATTAGCCTTACACTGCTCTTGTATCTCTACCTAAATTAACTTTTGGGGTTCCCTAAAAGCTTCAATGCGGAGTTGTGGACAATAATTTCGGGCTTGCATCTTATCTGACCATGGTGATCTCGAATATTTTCTGACTGTAGTGATGATATACCAGCATTATTTATAATTAACACTATACATATCTAGTGGAATTCTGTAGCACACTACACTTGCAGTGGGTTTGCCTGTGAATAACATGTAAAAAAAATGAATACTACTATAGTATCACGGTTTGGCGGATGGTACAATAGTACATACTGAAAGGTTCATTAAGCATATGTACCCATTGGCATTATATTATGGACATCTATTAGCATATTAAAACTTATGTTTGTTTATTTGCTCCTAAAACTTATGTTTCTTTATTTGCTCCACTGTTCAAGAAAGTTAGTTATCTGTGGGTTAAGAGATGCCAACAAGGATTGCAATACATTAAGTAGTAAATCCACTCAATGGTATGACATTCTGTGGACTTTCCTGCCAAATCATCTCTTCAAAACACACCCTAGATTCTATACCAATTATGGGCTTGCCGAGAATGATATGCTCATCTAACCTCCACAGTTGGGTGCAATTTCAAAGGCCTTTACATGAGGCCCCATGGATGCATCTAAGTATATAATATAATTCTCGCTTGCATACATTTTCAAGAAAAGTAACAACTGACATGTTCTGATGTTCATATAATTACACTCTTGCAGGAACAATGTTGATCCATTTGACGAACCTGAGTGTGAAGCTTGTGACATATTTGTGAATGAACTTCTTTGCATTGGCACTGGTATTTTTTACATTCATGTTGCTTCAAGTTTTGTTCTATCATACTGTTGACCATAGTTGGTGTCATTGATGAGGTCTGGTGATAATATTCTTGTGAGAGTTTGTGAAAAATTGATTATTGGCTCATATAGACCAAAACTTCTCTAAAGTACACAATTACCGTGATAACTCTAAGTAACATTCAGGGGGGAGAATGATCTGCTAGTTCATCTGCTAGCACAAAAGTTCCTTTTTTTTCTAATAATGCAGTATTATTAACTTTATAACCAGAACACATTATGTTACGGGCATTAGGCCCAGTAGGGCCCAGTGAACAGTACCGCGAGTACTGTAGCGTGGGATTAGGATGGATTAGTTTCTGTTGGTTAGGTGATAAGGTTAGATTAGTTTCTTTCTTAGGGGTCAAGTCTTCCATCTATATAAGGATGGGAGTATATCCATTTTTATTAAGCAATGAATAATCAAAGTTAGTCTCTCTCAAGTTCTAGCCCTAGATTCTCCTCTCATCCCAATTAAGCCGATGCTGCCTGGCTATCTTCCCGGCGATGTTTACCCAATAATCTTGCTCGTATCACATTATGTCTGGTTTGCTTCTAAATTTTACAGAGTTATAACACACATAAATATGGAGGTTATGTTTTATAGAGTTGGTTCGGTATAAATTACAGACATATTTTGGCTACTTGATCTGAAAAAGACAATCATTGTATCTTTTGCAGGTTGCCCATATTCTTGTGTTAAAAGAGCACCTCACGCATTTGCATTTGCAGATGACACTGGTACAGCTCGTGCAATATCTCAAGGTATGCTGACCATTGGCCCATTGCCACTTCACTTAGCTGAGTGGGAACTCCTAATGTATTGCTAGTTTGATGGTAAAATTCGTAAGTAGTAGATCCATAAGCTCTCTTCAATAAAAACTCCATTTTTTCCCATCACATGCCAGTGACAAGAATATTATTCATCTTGTTTTCTTTGAAGTTAATCTAACATTTATTCCAGGTCTTGGTAATGATTACAATGTCCAACTTGCTGTCGGGCAATGCCCAAGAAAGTGCATATGCTATGTCACACCTTGCCAGCGTATTATTTTGGAGGAAGTTCTTGCTAGGTAAATATTATGATCTGAACTGAGATGGCAATATTCATTACCATGGAAAATAGCTCTAAAGTACTTATATTCTACTCATTGTGGCCATTATGTAGTTACACCTTCAGGTTGTCTATCAGTCTGTCATTTACCATAAAAGGAAAAAAAAGTAAAGGGTTTGAGTAATGAATAGCTGAAAACAGGCCATACTAAAGTTTTAGTCATTGCAAAACGAAGTTATGCCATAGTAAAGGTTTAGCCATTACAAAAACAAAACTCTTATAAGTAATTCAGGAGCGTGGTGACTGCAACCAATTGACAAGAAAGAAGATTGACAAATGAACCAAAAGTAAGATGGTTCAGATTTGTTTCCTGATCAGAGATGGGCGGAAACGCAAAGCCTAGTACATTGATATTAGTAGAATGCATTCACTAAATGTAGGGATTATAACTATCTCTACATTCCCTTTTGATGAAAAGGCCACTTGTTCTTCTCCCAAAAAAAACCTAATCTCTCTCTATCATGTCCACAGTGTGTTGATGACTCCATACGACCTCTCTGAAGCCGCAGTTCTGGATTCTCTCTTATCGAAAGCAACATTCGAGAACAACAGGTACAAGAAGCCCAAAAGAGAAACTAAGTCATCTTCCGATTATGTCGACTGGATGTGATGCATTCTAAAGCACAGTTAGATGGCTCAAGATGCATTGTGTATAATTCCTGTTGGTGTAAATATTTTTTTAAGGAAATATATAGTGTAAATATTATTTTAGGGCAGACTGTGAGTGCTAGATGTTTGCTTTGACTATTAAGAGAAGTTTAAGAGTAGTATAGTTCACTCTAATTTTCTTCATCGGTCTCTTTCTCTCGTCTACGCAATTAGTATATTTTTCCTAGAACAAGTGTAGAGCTGGCTCTTGCATGAGAGCCAAGTAGTCTTGTTTTGATATGCATCTCTCATCCACATCATCTAGTAAGATGGCTTATAGCATACTATTGTATTCACGCAAATACAATAATGTGCTATAAGCCAACTATAAGCTGATATGGAGCAATGATTGAAAAAGAGAGTGTAGGCTTTCATGCAAGAGCTGGCTCTACATAAACTTTAAAATAAATACATTTAATGTATACAAATAAAATAATAAGAGAACTAGAACAAACCTTATAGCCAATCTATTATACATGATAAATACAATTAGATAAAGTTAGTAAGTTGGCTCTCCTGTTAAACTTACTCTAAGGAGTTCTTTGGACGAGTCATAGGTGGAATTACACCAATCCCATTTGAGTGGGATTGAAATTGACAAAATGTCAGCCAATCTGAAGTGATTCCAACTCTATATATCTCATACAAACCCTAAAGGATGTAGAATTAATGGAACTGATTATATGATAAAAACCACTTTGTTTTTCACCCCAGCCTCCATTTTGGTGCAGACTCGTAATGGTGTTGTTACAAATACTCAAATTAGAATGTTCTTTTTTAAAGCGGGCATTTAAGAAATTATCAACGGTTTAGGTTTCAAAAAGGTTGACCAAATCTCGTTATTTTTTCACACGGACCAAATCTCGTTATGAACACGTACCCAAAGCAAATCCAATCCAGTACCAATCACTCGCCTGGACAGATCCGGGCCGTCGATCTCGCCAGCCATCTCATCGCAAAGAAAAAAATCTCACAAGTCATCAGGCCGTTGGATTGTATGATGTGGCTTCCCATCCGGCCATCCATTCCCGAACGTAAGTAACGGACCAGTCAAAATGCGCTTGCTAGCGCTGCCCGTTCACTCAAACGGTCGTCTCCGCGAGTTCAAAAATCGAATCCGCCCCTCCTCTTTCTCCCCCAAACTCATACCCCTCGTCTCCTCCTCCGCTCCCCAACCAAATCCCCAATTCCCCCACAACTCGAAGCGGCAACGCTGAAATCCCATCCCCTCCGCTCCCGTGCTCCAGATTGCGGCGATGGAAGCAGATCCGGCCTCATCCTCCCCGCCTCCGCCGCCGCCGGCGGCCTCTCCGTCCCGGCAGCCGCTAGGTACGCGTGCTTCGTTGATTCCGTGGGGGAGGAATGGTTAGGGCTGGGGTTTTTGGTGGATTCGTGTGTCATGTAGAGGTGTTTCCTTTTGGCAGGCGAGGAAGAAGGCGTTGAGAGCGTGGAGGTGGAGTGCGTGGATCCGGCCTCATCCTCTACGCCGTCGCCGCCGGCCTCTCCGTCCCGGCAGCCGCTAGGTACGCGTGCTTCGTTCGGTCCGTGGGGGGAGGAATGGGCGGGGCTAGGGTTTTCTTGGGGATTCGCGTGTAATGGAGAGTTTTTTTTTTTCTTTTGGCAGGCGAGGAAGAGGGGGCTGAGCGCGTGGGAGTGGAGCGTGTGGATCCCCCGATTCCAGATTGCGGTGGGGAAGCCGACCCGAGCCATGCGCCGCAGCCGTCGCCCGCGTCTGTGCTGCCACCGCCGAAAGGTTCGGGTCCTGGTCGATTTCTAGGGATTGTTTCGTTTTGTATCTGTCTCACGGTGGCAAATTGTCAGGAGAGGAACCGGTGGTTAGCACTGAGGAGGGGAAGGCGGCAATTGCAGGAGATGAAGGGGAGGCTCTTCGTAGCTTCTTGGAGGTAGCAGACTTCTTCTTTTTTTTTGTTCTTGCTCAACGATCTGTTAGATTGTCTGTGCACCGTTATTTGTTTCTTAGTTTGTACAATTCTACATCTTGCAGGAATTTGGAGACCAAGGGGATGATTCTCTTATCCCGTCGCCACGGCTCAAAAAGATAGACAGCCCTGACCGCCTCGCTGCTCTTCGTTTCCTTGGTACGCATTACACAATGAGGCATACTTTATACCTTGCTCATGGAGGTTTTCTGCCTCTGGAGTCATGTTTGGCCTGTGTGCTGTAGGGGGAAAGTATAATAGATTGTTGGAGAGGTACAAGCAGCAGGTGGCTAAGTGTGCAGAGGAGTGTGAGCCGAGGTATGATGGCTTGAAGAAGAAGTACACAGACGAGTGTGCAGAGCGAAGAAGATTGTACAATGAACTCATCGAGCTGAGGGGTAACATCAGGGTGTTTTGCCGTGTCCGCCCTCTAAGTGCCAATGAGATCTCCAATGGGTCTTCTTCTATAGTTGAGATCGATCCATCCCATGAGACTGAGCTGCAGTTTGTTCCTTCTGACAAAGATAGGAAGGTTTTTAAATTTGATCATGTTTTTGGACCATCGGATGATCAAGGTATGCAAAATAGCATTTTGTACAGTTCATTGCATACTATGTGTGAATATATACTAACATGGTGTCAAATATAATTATATTGTAGTACTCTGTGCTAAATGGTGTCAAATATAATTATATTACAAATACTCTTGAGAGAAGATGTGCTAAAATGGTGTCAAATATAATTTCATTGCAAATATAATTTGATTGAACAGAAGACATTTTCTTTGTTTTTCATGGTACATTTGAGAAATGATTACGTGTTCAAGGATATGATCTATTTCTTTAATACACTATGATCGATGTTTTTCATTCAGAGACTGTCTTTGCTGAGAGCTTGCCGGTAGTGCGGTCTGTCATGGATGGTTTCAACGTATGCATCTTTGCATATGGGCAGACTGGAACAGGAAAGACCTTCACCATGGAAGGGGTTCCAGAGGATAGGGGTGTTAACTACAGAGCATTGGAAGAGCTATTCAGGATGTCGAAAGAAAGAAACTCATCTATTGCATACACATTTGCTGTGAGCATCCTGGAGGTCTATAATGAAAAAATTAGGGATCTTCTTGATGAAAGCTTTGAGCAAGGAAAAAAGTATATTTCCTTTGTCCCTTTTATTTGATAGTATTCATATAATCCTGATTTGTTAATCTATTCAGTTTTACAACATAATATCTTGTTCTATGCAAAGATTGGACGTAAAGCAAACTGCTGATGGAACACAAGAGGTTCTTGGTTTGATTGAAGCTCCAATCTATACTATAGACGGTGTTTGGGAGAAACTGAGGGTTGGATCTAAAAACAGATCGGTTGGAACAACTAATGCCAATGAGCTAAGCAGCCGCTCCCATTGGTGAGTTTGTGTGTTTCATTATTTTTAAAGTATTGTTTAAAAGTACTTTATATTAGAATATGCTTCTGTTTTCAATATTGACAACAATAGATAACTCTCAATTAAATGTGTGCTCCTACAATATTATTGTAATGATAAGTTGATGATAGAATTTGGGGTTCTGTTCTCTGTGCAGCTTGGTTAGGGTTACCGTCAGGAGTGAGCATTTAGTGACAGGTCAAAGGTGTAGAAGTCACATCTGGCTGGTCGATCTAGCTGGAAGTGAGCGTGTGGCTAAAACAGAAGTCGAAGGGGAGAGGCTGAAGGAGTCACAGTTCATTAACAAGTCCCTCTCTGCTTTGGGCGATGTTATTTCTGCCCTTGCCTCAAAAAATTCTCATATTCCTTACAGGTCAGTAATATTTAGTGTTCATAGAATTCAGTGCCTATCTTGTCTAGCTACTTCATGAAATATAGCTTCATCTTAATCTCACCACCATTTTTGTCCTTTTTTCTGTCAAATAGAAATTCTAAGTTGACTCATCTGCTCCAAAGCTCTTTAGGTAAGTTGATCTCTACGTAGATGATTGTTTTATGCAATTCTCTCTTCTTTTATTGAATCTTCTGTACTAGAATGTGCAATCAAATTAACATATAGATAGACTACTAATGTTGTCATGTTGATTGAATTGTTGCAGGTGGTGATTGCAAGACTCTTATGTTTGTTCAGATTAGCCCAAGTTCTGCCGACTCGGGTGAAACTCTCTGCTCACTCAACTTTGCTAGTAGAGTCCGGGCTATAGATCATGGCCCTGCTCGTAAACAAGCAGATCCAGCTGAAACTTTTAAGCTCAAGCAGATGGTAATTTATTTCTTCCATAACTAAAAAACTATGATGTAACTAAACTGATATTAACTAGAATCGTCATTCCAGACAGAAAAACTTCGTCATGAGGAAAAGGAAAACAGTAAGTTAAATGAGAGCTTGCAAATGATGCAGCTTAAGTATGCTTCTCGAGAGAATGTCTTCAAAACACTTCAAGATAAGGTATGTTATCTAGATTCACTGCTACTCTTTGATGTCCTTGCATATTTTATGGAACTAAATGTTAGCATAACCTAATGAATATTGTGAACAGATAAGGGAGGCTGAACAAACGTCCAAAACTTTTCAGCAGCGGGTAAGTAGGATAACAACTTTTCTAAATCCTGTACGTATTTGTGTATCCATATTTGTGCATGACATTTCCTTTCTGTACAGATTAGAGACCTGGAAAATGAATTAGCCAATGAGAAGAGGGCTGCTAGGGATACAACGAGATCAGCAAAGCCACCACTGGCTCCTTCGAGGCAGAGACCACCTCTTGGAAGAATTAGCAACATGCCACCTTCGGCTCCTCCTCTTGGACCGAGGTTCAGTAAAGCGCACACAATTCAAAACAAAGAGAACGTTGCTGTGATGAACAAAACATCCTCCTTTGGGGCTGATACTAGCAAGGCTGTTGGCAAGGCACGCCGTGTGTCTCTGACTCGTGTGATTCGTCAAGTCCCTTTACAGACCAAGAGGCGATCCTCATTTGCGGTGCTGCCATCCCAGAGAGAGCAGCTCTCTGTACTTCCCGAGAAGAGAACACTATCCCGGCTGTCCCATAACCAAATGCCAAGGAGATCATCAATTGCAATATTTAATTCGATTCCTGGAACACCGGTAGCAGCTGCAGCACGTGCACAAGTTGATAGTACACCAGATGCAAGAGTATCGCGGACCATCGAGTTTAGTGGTAGCAAGTTTGGAAGCCCTCAAATGCTGGACATGTGGAAGTCAAGGAATAACGCATTAGCATCAGGTTCCGGAAATGCAAGCAAGGTATGCTACAGTATTCAGAAAAGATTGCTCCTAGGTTCGCCTCGTCCAGTGAAAAGCAGTTTGTTCTCTGGTGCTGGTATCCCAAATCCACCTCTGCGTGAGAAAATGATGGTGGGGAAAGCACAGCGCGTGTTCAACACCAACAGGAGGAAGTCTGTCCTCTAAGTATTTTTCCAGACCAGAAGTGAAGAGCAGAATATGTTTGGATGTTCAAACAGTGGGCATAGAAAAAATGCTGCTTTCTTTTTTTTTTTTTTGTTAATTCGTTGAAAGTCATCCATATGTACTCATGGCTTTGTGTTGACAAAATTTCTGTGATAAGGATTGTAACCATTCATTAGCTTTGTTTTAGAAGGATTGATACTATCAGTGTTCCTTCAAGTTGTAAAAATTGATACTCGTTGCAGTAATCCAGTATTGTACAGACCAAACTAGGTAGTAATATATGCTATCATCTGCGTGTGATTTCTTAGAATTATGTTTGATCAGTACCACCATTTTCGTTGGTTCATTTCACGAAATTTATCAGTATTCAGTTTTTCTTTTTAGATAATGGATAAATCAGTACTGAGCAATGATCATCGAAATGCAGATGTTGTGCCCCTCATATATAACCATAGAGCTTGTTCCCCTATGATATTTGAAGACCCACCGATATTGCTTGTATAGTTGTATTCAACACAATCACTGAGTTACGATGTTGTTATAGTGTGTGGGTTTCATTAAATTGAACAATGTCCAGATCTGTCGTCTTCCAATTTAAAGGTAAAAATTCAAGCAACGTGGTTCAAAAGAATTACAGTGATAAAAGGTCCTATCATGATATCATCCCAACGCTTCAGAACAATTTAACATAATCTGAAGCACAGCTGTCAACTCAAAGAATTTCTAGTGGTCCTAACCCAGGCGAAAATGTAGGATTTAAATGAAGTTGGTCAGCTACATCCTTGGAGAGCCTGACTATTGTATCTTCCCCGCATTAGCTCGCTCTTGCAAGACTCATCAATGCTACTATTACGACTCAAATCCGTAGCGCCATTGGCACCATGAACTTGAACAGGTCTCTCTATTGCAAAAACCATCGTTTCTTTTTCTAACTGCAAACAGTAGCTCCTGAATGTCTCTAAATCCACTTTCAGCCTGAAGTCAAGATTAAATAACAAATCCAGCTCAAATCGATTCATCTCTACTGTGCTAATTCCCCCAACTCTGGCATAGAATGCATTGTTGAAAAACCTGCAAGAAATGTATTCATGAAGTTATCGGGAAGCCATATAATGTGCTGCTATGTGCTGACAAAGACCTATAGAGCATATCTCATGTCTCACCAACCAACAAAAGGTGTATCTATTATCTACTAATCAAAGGTTCAGATCATGCTGGTACATACTACATACTAACAAGCAGATGTGTAAATGATGTAACTGAATAGCAGTTGAAGGAGATTCTTACGCGTCATCTGTAAATTTGGCAGCAACCACCACAGATGTAATTAGCAAGCGATGAACACAAAGGGACGTCATGTATACATATGGCTGCTGTAGATATCTCTCCATGTAGATAAGGGCCAATACAAAGCAAGATGGACTGCACTCGGAGTACTTGAAAATGCGCTCTGCATACAGCTTAATACTAAGATCTGGAGCCCTCTGACCGTGGAATATAGTGCTTGAATGCTTTATTTTATTGGAATCTAGTAACTCTTCATTCTTCTGAACTGCTCTATCAAGATAAGTTGCCAGAAGCAACAGAACCTTGGGATATTCAGTATCCTTTTTCTTTGACTGTGATACTGTCAAACCCAATGACAGGTAGCTCTCTATATGTTTGTCACTGTCATCAGTTGTGAGTGTCCCCATATCCAGACATTAATACTGTAAAAGAGAATTAAGTTACAGTTAAAAGAGGAAACTAATGCAAATGACTTGCACCATTTTATGCATTAACACAGAATGAAGGATATGAGATTTCAGAAACTTGGTTAAGTCACATACGCCACAGAATTGCACAAAAAAATTCTGTTTGAAGGGATTGCACAAAACAAGTAGGACGAAGAGACAACAAAACATTTTGTGAGGTCACCAAGTGTTTCCATAAATTAGGCAATTAGCTCTATAACATGCAATATAGACTACTCGGTATGCAATTCTTAAAATAATCTCTTAATAATGTGGCTAAATAGCACAAAATGCAACAATGCGAAGCTACTTCAACCACAGTAAAGTATATCAACTACGGAGTATAGTTGGGTGTCATACCCACTTTGGCGCATTGATTTCTGATTTTTTTTCGCATCTCCCATACTAGAGGAGTACTTTCCAAATTGGTGCGTTTTGCCTCATTTATAAATCTAAATCACACAAGAAATCAAACGGGTAGAGATTTTAACAGGAAATAACTGCGCGATGGGCTACTCCCAAATCTATTCCAAGAACTCGGCCCACCCTCAATCACGCCGACAAGTAAGCTTCAGCTTATTACACGCCTAAATTGGTCTGAATTGACTAGAGGGAGGATAAGAACATCGGATTGGAAGAGAGACCAAAGTCGGAATCGCATCTAAACCCAAATGCCGCAGATTTGGGCTAGCCAGGACAGCATGCTCTGTAAACTCAGATCTAGAACTAATTTGAAAGGATGATGGAGAGTGAGAGAGGATGCATGGATTCTTACGGCTTGCTCGAGCTTCAGCCTCTGGCCTCGTGGGGGAAGATGCCTTCTCAGGCACAGTCTCCAAGTCTCGCACAGTCGCACTCTTCAACTCAACTCTTCTTCCTTTCGGAAGAGCAAGCTGCAGGGGAGCAACTGCCCTTTGGGCGGAGGGATGCTAACCTGGAAGAGCAAGAGACGCAGAATGGGGGAGAGAGAGAGTACTTTCTTTAACCTCCAACATATGACATGTCATCATCTCCTGACGAGGTGACAATGATAGTGCATTAACATGAGTTAACCCTTAACATTAGGGGTGGGCTCATGTTGAGGCTAATAATATACCACGCAGCAATAAGAAACAAATTCATATTTTTCTTATTACATTAAAGATGCAGCACTCGATTACATACGTACACGTCACAGTACACACAACACAAAATGCTATATGTACGCATAAATCTTGATGTTTGGATACCACAAACATGCTACAATTCTACATACTACACATAAGTGAGATATTTGTCCAATCATTGGCTTTACTAATTACTACTCCCTCCATCTCTAATAATTAATATAAGTGATTTTCGCTGGACAGTATAGAAAAAATTATTTATATACCCTTTATATTACACCTAAATATCATGTGTTATTAGACAACTAGACTTCTAGTATGAATGAAGCCGTACAACCATGTCTCCACCGTACGCGAAGCCATACAATCTTAATTTAGAGAATTTTCTTCAATGAACGCAAAATTGAAACTTTCACGCTGAAATTCCTCCCTTTACAGTCTTCTGTTACAAAATGCCAGTCGCATTGTACCTACCTTTTTTTTGCGGGGAGCATTGTACCTACCTTGTTATCCTATTTGTAGTGATGTCGCCTGTCGGTGGTACATAGAGTGGTAGGATCAGTGGATAGTAGGCAACGGAGCACACAAGGTTTATTAGGGAAACGGTCACTCGGCTAGGTTGTCAATTTGTCACTATATGGGAGTTAGCAAATCATGATCTGCTAATGTTTTTCTATGGAGGACGAGCGGCAGGATAAATAAGCAGCCGATGTGCTCTCAACTGAACAAGGCTCGTAGTGCTTTCCTAATCGGAGGATGAAGAAAAGATTATCCAAGCCGGGATAGGATTTTGGTGGGCCCAGCCGACATCGAAAGTGAAAGCGTGCCCTTTTGTAGGCGGAAATTGGAAGCATGGTATTAATCAGGGAGGGAAAGCAGGCAAGAATCTAGGATACGGATACATGTCCCCGTTGCCAAAACTAAAGCCGGTGAACCTGATCATTTTTGGTAGCTTTACTTTAGAAAACTTGCTTCTTTCTTCATAGAAAGTTCGTGTTATGAGAATTCAGACATTGAAGTTGCTTAAAACTGAGTATTTGTGGACAACACGACACGACCACTTTGCAACTTGAAGACACGCCTTTGCCTGTTTGTTTGCTGGTTTCGACAATTATATGTCAGAATGTTTTCAGCAAAAACACAGGAGCGTGTACATATGTTTCTTCACAAATCATCAGCTACAGGAAATATTAGGATAGGACAGAATTATTATGATCAGTGGTCCGGCTATTCTTCCGAATATTCAGTACTACGACTGTACAGCATTGATAAGTCGCTGACGAGATGGCGGCACCTGCTCCCGTATTTGTCCCCGTCTAGCGACGTCAGGCTGGAGCGCAATACATCAAATCCATCCATATATCAGTATATAACTATATTATCTGTCCATGCATATATCAGTATATAACGATATCTATGGATCATGACCAGGACAAGTTGAGAGAAAACGCCAAATCTGATTAGCATTTCTGAATATTGTTAACACGACGAAGACGACGGACTGCAACTACAGCACTAATACTGTTACAATGCTCGATCTTATCCTCTCCATCCCCCAGACACGGACATACACGGAGCTCTGGACTGGGAAAGTGGCCCTAAACTCGGTGACTATGCCAAGGCCGGCAATTCGGCCGAAGGCGAAACAAAATAAACCTATCCCAGCCTAAGCTGGTCAGACACATGGCTAAGCCATGCTCTTACCATGATGAACACCGTTCAATCGAATAAAGGATGTTACAATGTTGTTGGTACCATCGAATGCCAATGTCCAACGCCTGAAACTTTAGCTGTACAAGATCTGCAGAAGTGACTGTCAGGTGGTTGTGGTGTCAAGGATGTGGGAGGGGGACTCATGGCTGCGCATTCCTGTGGCTTGGCCTAAGTGCCTTAGCGAAGAAGTTGCGGAGCTCTGGGATGACACGCTGGATCAGCTGATTTGACCTGCATTGCAAAAATGTCATGTTAAGTGTATACTGTTACCTAAAATGAGTCAGGTAATGCAAAATTTGGACACAGAAACAGGACACTAGTTGAGGAAGCGTACCCAGGTCTGATGCAAATCTTTTCAAACTGCTCCAAGATAAATAGGACACATGTATGTCTGAGTGACATTGCATGAAAAGCTTCAGATAGGTCATACATGTCAGCAATGTTATCTACATTCACATCCTGCAAGACAGATATATTAAATTACCAAAGCACATTTTGAGTATAAAGCAGACAGGTAACAATCCTAATTACCTGGGCTATTGTATATTCACACAGACGTTTGAGGCCTTCCAATAGATACTGATCAGCAGCTCTAAGAAGGTCCTGAGAGATATCACTAGTTACTTCCACCGACCCTGTGTAGATAAATCTGCATGATCCATATAGGATATTTTAGAGACTCGTTTAGCAGGCATGTGCCTATAAACCAGAAATAACAATAACAATTACACATACGCACACAGATGATCTACCTCATCATGAGTTCAAACACATTCCATCTGATATTTGGAATTTCTATGTCTCTCGCATCCTTTTCCTGGTTAAGAACAGTATTTAAGTCAAGACATATATTGAGGTTATTTAAAAGATGAAATATATATATCTACAACAGGAATAGTTTCACGAAGAAACAAATCAACATCACCAAGACTCACCCTATATCCACCATCAAACATTGCACGAAATGCATCCGACGAAGCAAGCAACGCAATTCTATGTGCATAAAAGCGCTTTCCTGGAGAAAACAGGAATACAGTTTACATGGATCTAATGGAAAATACAGGAAGTATCTAAAGTGACTTTCTGGCAACAGCTGGGTCCGCAGATGAAGTACCAACCTTCCACCAAGAAGGTAACATCTGAAAGTGTCGAACTGTTCACATATTGCTCGCCAAGATAAACCTACAAATGAAGAAATACATTAGATAGCAGGGATTGCCAGCAATTTCTTTGAGTCCTGCATTGCACAAATTAGGTTTTACTGCAATAACACCTAATCCGTGATACGCTCTAAAGGTTGGGGACAAATAATCCATAGAAATGCAGGCATGCATACATACTCCTTGAGTTAGTTTCAATCTTGTTAATAACCCCTTCGTCATGTCTGACAAAGTCCCTGAAAAAATTGCACTACAAATCCACCCAAAAGAAAATGAATGCTTAGATTGCTCAGAGAGCGGACAGCTGTGATGGCCTGAAGGGCACACCTCCAAAGAGATGAATGGAAAATCATACATAGTGCTGACTAGGATGAGATGTATATAAATGAGTGTGAAAGTGTGACTGGGGCACCATTTGTATCAGTATTTATAACAGATGCTTTGTACATATTAGTTAGTTTACATAAGCCATGGGAGAAATCAGACAAACACTCTTGGAATTTCATAGAAACTGTTGTACCACCAATATCATGATCAAAACCACTGAAATTGCAATTTCAGGTAACAAGAACAGGGTATAAGGCCCTAATAAATTATTATCACAGGCTTCTCCAAAATTAATCTTAAAATACATAGAAAAAAAACTGTTGGCTAGTTCAACTGAAATGTTGCAGTATGTTATACTACTAAGCAATGTAACCTAATGTTTCCTTTTCAAACTAACATTAAACTTAAGCTATTAATATTCACGTCTTAGCAGCCCCAAGCTTTTTAATGAAATATTGCGATGAATGTACAAGGTTGTCCCTTTAGTTAATATATTTTGCAACAGTCTTCCACAGATATCACACAATTGCAATACTGCAACTTTTTTTGAAAGCATTCTATGTTTATCCGAGGATGTCCAAGACTTAGCAAGAGGCCAGAGGATGAACAAGACTTAGCAAGAGGCCAGGAATCTGTGTTGCATATTTACAGTTATATTATACATCACTACACCCACCTCCATTTTCCTGTCAAAATACTAATCAAACTAGAATGCCAGGCAACATTTAGCTCGTTTTGTTGCATTACATAAATTTCCTCTAAACATGTACTGTTTGGTTATCTCTAACAAAAGGTCCTTTAACACACTGATGATACAAATTTAAATCAACATCCAAGCATTACCACATAGTATCGCATGTAAACCTTTCGGATCACGCACCATAATCAACTCATAAGACCTTTGACAGTTGAATTAAGAATCTTTTTTACCTGTGGTGTTGGAGACGGAGGTGCAGCATCCATGGGAGAAAGTGCTGCAGCTTTGTTGGCCAATTTGTATAGTGCTACTGAACCATCTAGCTGATGCTTCGGGCTCACCGAAACCAGAAGATCAAGAAGCAACTCAACACCTGAATTAATACATAACTTAATTAATGGTAAGGATAACACAACAGAAATAAAAGGAACACATTTTAGTGCACTTAAAATTGTTCATACCATTATTATCAATAAAAATTGTTCTTTGATCCTCAGGCGCACAGAGGTGTGCCAGGGCCAGAGCAACCCGCCTCTGCACAGATTTTTCTCCTACTCTCATCATATAAAGCAAGTGTTTTAACACCTGTGATCATACAGGAACAAAATGAACTAAATGTGCAGTGTGGACAAGGAAAAACAAAATCTGATGAGCATTGGACACAGCTTACTCGTCCATTTATCTTCTCCTCTAACCTCTTAAGGGTCTTAGCTACACAATCCTTTGTGGCCTGAAATTTAAATGATGTTAAACACACTTGCAATGAAAGTAACCAGACAATAATATGATGGATGGCATACCTGCACAATAAATTCTCCATCTTGCAATTTTTGTACACCTCCAACTTTAATAAAGTCAGACACATAGTCCTACAATAAGAGTATTAGTCATTTATTTTGAAAAAAATAGTGGCATCATTCTCTTTTCAAAAATCAAATAAATAACCTATTAGTGGAAAACACGGTATCTACAAATAGGTTATCATTTGCTTGAATAATCATTAATTACCTCATTGTCAGCAACTCCATAAAGGGCAAATGCAGCATTATGTTGCAGAGACCCATTTTTTGAGTCTAGAAGCTTTAATAGAGGCACCAAACCACCATTATATGCAATGCCTGCTTGGTTATGTGTGTCCTACAAAACGAATGAACTTCTTTATGAACAGACCAGTGTATGTTACAATTAAAATATTTAATATCTTTGCAGCTAGGGCCTTGAGAGGAAAATAACTAGGCCCTGTGTCTCAGTCTCTCAGATATCTGGACTTCATCACTAACATATAAAATGTGCTCTGTTGTAAGCACAAAAGAATTAATAGGCAGAAGAATAATAAATCCAACATGATATATCGATGAACATTTGGACATATTGATCAGTTAGTATCACTATCCTTGGATGTTAATATAATACGCAGAGCTAAGGCTCTCGTGGCAACTAAACTAGGATTCGAAGCCAGGAAGAACGGATCTAATGCTCCAGGTCCTTTCCTATTCTTATACTAATATACATAAGTGCCTTGCGGATTGCATGTGGATTATCCCTTGCATAAATATAGTAAAATAATCAACTTGTATTAATTCTCTCTTAAAGCTCTACAGATGTATTTGCATGGGTGACTTCAAGCCATAACTATGCAAGAATCAGCTAATGACAAAAAATGGGGTCTTCCCCTCGCCCCACAGGACCATTCCCACATAGGCACATACTCAGACTTAGGCCTATAAAATATCTAGTGCTACTCTTCACAAGATAGTGGATACTGTGGAAGAACCAGACAAAAGGCACCAATCTGCGCAATGACCATCAAAAGCTCAACTATCAGGTGCTCAGAAGTTAGTATGGGAAGTTTTCCTGTATGAAGAATAAGCTGGGATACTTCAATCATTCAGAATATATTAGACCTAAACTGTTGTTAAGCCACCACAGTGCCAACGAATAGCAAAAAAGCACACCCAATAAGGAGCCTATGTCGATTCATTCAAGAGTAAGAGCCATTAGAATTTTCTCCAAAATACATTATTATATTTGTGACCTAACATACAGCTGCCATTGATACAGAAATTAAGAGGAGCAAAGTTACTTAGTGACATGTCAGCTTTGTTCTTTTGCCAGTCCTGTATCCCTAAGATACAAACAGTAGAACAAGCTAACAAATATAAATAATAAGATTCACATTGCTAAATAAAACAGGACTTAAATTAAACCTGGGCAAGCCTCCCAAGGGCAAAAGCAGACATTTCTCTGAGTTGGACATCAGCTGACTGCAGCATTTCAATTAGAGGTCGGACTGCACCTCTTTGCACAATATGGACCTGTAAAGAATACACATGCATGGAATGATTATCAACAAAAAAAAGCAAGAAAACATCAGCTTTTTAAAAATTCATACAATTCTAGAATCCCACACTTGAGCCTTCTGTTGTGCACATAAACTATTTAGCAAGTACAAACACATAGTGGGATGTTGATCTCTTTCACACTAGAACATGATATCAAGGGAAACACAATTTAAGTCATCATAAAAGAATTAGAAACAGCAAGTTGGCTAAAAATGGCTGTAAGCAATTAAGTACCTTGCAATCAGAATCAGCTGAAGCAAACTGCCCTAGCAACAAAGCAGCCTCTCTTTGACTCTCCGTACAACAGGAACTACAAAATGAATAATCAACTATTCTCAATTTAAAGCGGCAAATAAGTAAACTACCATTCAGAAACATGTGTACAACGGTATCTTCACATTACATATGGAGCGTTCCACCAAGCAAGCAATTACCACCGTAGTAATTGGAAATGCTAAAAGTTCTCATGCAGAGATAAAAATTACATTTCATTTGAGTCATCAGGAACAGGGTTCAACAAATATAACAACATTTCTATGTATTCAATTATTTCCAAAGACAGTTCAAAAAGTATGATCCTAAACTGCATATGGCAACCCTACCTTAATAACCCAATTACAGGTTGCAAGGCCCCTGCATTGAGAACCTCTTTCTTGATATTTGGGGATGAATGAACCAAGTTTCCAATGACACCAACCTGACATGATCAACAGAGTATTTATTGGCATGCCCTTCAAGTATAGTTCAAAAACTAGATTGATACTCATGCAAGATTGCTGTAATGCTTGTCGTATCAATACAAGACTTCATACAGATGGGAATACTTGCAAGGTGCAAAAAGCCAAAAAAAAATTATATGAATGAGTAGTAGAATAGAAGTATTTGATGGAGAAGAGTAAAGTACAGAGACCATTCTCATGCAGTTTACTTGTTCAAGCTACTACATGATGATCAAGCTACTATGAAAGATAATGAAGTGTACAGCTAGCACTATTAGGATGTTCACAGCAATTGATGTTTTTGCACCATGCTTATCTCTATTATTACAAAAGAAGCTATTGATGGTAATGGTGGTGGTGGCTCTGCCATCCACCACCAGTACTGCAGAATCTATTCATAGATACACGTGTATATGTTTTTACTAGTTGAAGAATATTCCCTTGATAATTAAATCATTGTGCATGTGGTTCGCAATAGAATTATTTAGAGATTAATGTTCAACTGTATTATCTTTTTCAATTTTAGAATTTCTGGTATAATTATTCTAAATTGTTACGATGCACTGGTATTTGGCTAGTAATAAGTCAAACAGTAGAAGATGTCAATAGGTCATCAAATTTGTTGATCTGTGTAACAGAAGTTCAGAAATTTCAGTTTTAGATTGCCAGGTCCACTAAAAATTCCTTATAGAACAAGTTAGTCAGATAGGCCAATCCTCTAGTCAAGTGCCAGAAGTAGAAAACTGACATGGTTTAACCGTGATGCAGACCTTAAGCATCCTTACATTATTATCTTCATTAAATCTGCATGCTTGTTTATGCTTTGTCCAAGACGTACAAGTATATACTCTTTAGTCTCTATAATATGTTTGTGCACTAGGTTCATGGCATGCAATCAAACATAGTAGTCCATGGTTCTCCATGTAAAACAACAGTACTATATTCAATGTACGTTGTAGACAGGGGTTCAAAATAAGGTGGTATGCTTTTTATCAATTCCCCTGTGACTGTAGGTAGAACTTTAGCTACCAATTCCCCTATGTTATGTTGGAGTATAGTAAATTGATTTAGTTTCTATTTGTTATCATATGTTGTTTGGAGGCCGAAGTAGTTCCCCTATGTTATTTTGGAGTATAGTTGATTGGTTTGGTTGCTGTTTGTTTATCATATGTTGCTTGGAGGCTGAAGTAGTAGAAAACCTTAACTGAATTCAACAAAAAAAATACTTCAAATAAGAATAGGTGCAGTAAACAAAAAACAGGGGTTTGCTTGTTCTGGGAGAACCCAAAGTGATTTTTGTGACCCCTGTCCATGCAGGATGAACCTATGAAGTTATCTCTAAAATACATTAAGAGATTTGCTGGCGCAAGATTGTAGATAACTAGAAAGTTTCCAACAGTAACAGCATTATCAATACAAACATATGAGTTAGCATGAACCTTAAGAAAGAAGAGTTCTACCAGAGAAGTGCAATTCATAGTTCACAAAAATAAACTCCTAGTGTCTTACAGCTTCATAGTGAATCGCGGCGTCCTCTGATCGAAGCATTAAGATCAAAGTTGGCAAAGCATTGCAATCAACAATCTGCATTGAGGGGACAATTACACAGAAGAGCAGTATGAGAATTATGGATGTAACTGAGCCACTATGGTGTTAAAATCTATCATAATGTTGGCTTGATTATTTTGACAGCTCACCTGACTTTTGTTTTCATCATTTTTGAAAGCCAACGTCCGCAAGGCCCCTGCAGCTGCCCTCTGCACCTTAAGATCTTGTGATTCTAGCAATTCAACAAGAGGTGGAATTCCACCTTCAATTCTGCCGTAAACCAACATATGAAAACATCATTAAGCAAAAAAAGTCCCTAGTTGAAGGAGCATAAGACTATCAACAAAATATAGAAAAACACCTGACACAAGTTTTGATGTTGCTATTTTCATGAGCTAGATTGGTGATTGCATCAGCTGCTCTCCTGATAACACTGTTAACTGCCCGCAAGTTTGTAGCATTTTTGTGCCTTTTTAGAAGATTCACCAGCAGTGGTAAGGCACCGGCGTCAACTATAAGTTGTTGATGTTCAGGCTGTTATGCAAACATATCAAACAATTAATGACTAAATTTCTCAAAAGTAACTTAGGTCAAAAACATACTGAAAGAACATCAATTCCCATGGATTGCTTAAAAGGAGCTAGGGAACATGAAACATGTCCACACAAAAACTAGTCAAGTTCATAGGTCTCAAGTATCGTGCACAATATCTGTCCTCATGTTAATTTTGCTAGATGATGGATATCCAAAGCTAATCTTATTTTTTGTTAAGAAATGATACATTTCAATGACTTCAGCTTGAAAGTAATAACAATAATTCAAACAATCACAATGAAATGGGAGCAAAACTACTATGGCACAGACGGGGAACCTTTACTGCTAGGAGACCGAGAGCGAAGGCAGCCCCCTTCTCGACCTCGTGCTCGAACGGCCGAGGCTGCTGCTCCTCCTGCGCCACCGCCACAGCAGGCGGCTCCTTCAGATGGCACACCAACGCGGGCACGGCTCCGCCCTCTACGATCACGTTCACAACCTCCTCTGCACAAACACACAAACATCCAGATCCGCCTCAGCTGAATTTCCCCGGAGAGGCTGCGGAAAATCGCGGATCGGAGCGGCGCGGATGGGGGTTCGGGGTGGGGACGCTACCGTTTTTGGCGAGCTCGGCGAGGACGTGGGTGGCGCGCTTGGCGGCGGCGCGGTCCGCGTGTCGCCACGAGAAGCACCGTTCGAGGGCGTCGACCTGCGTGCGGACCTCGCGGACGAGCGCCGCCTGGGAGTGGCGGCAGCAGATCTCCGGCCCGGCCGAGCCGTCCTCATCCTCCTCGTTGTCGTCGTCGGCGCCGGCGC
>CM002483.1:12188006-12227396 GCA_000325765.3 Leersia perrieri
GGCGGAGGCCGCGGCCTCGTCCTCCAACTTCCTCTTCTGCCCCTTGCGGCGCGGGCGATGCGGCGGCTGCTGCTGCTGCTCCGCCTCCATTAGAGGGGGGGTGGACGGCGGCGAAGGGGATGGGCTTGTCGGAGGTTGAGGAAGAGGAAGGGCGGAAGCAAAGTGTGTGCGCCCAGCGAAACAGGGATTTATTTCGTGACCGGTTAAAATTGAACAGTTTTTGTGTTTTTCACCTTGAGAATTCTTCCTTTTTCCTCGCTGCTGGAAACTGGAATACTCCAGTATTTATTTTTTTATCACACTTGCCTATAAAATTTATTTACGCTCGGGATAGAAAAAAGAGAGCGAAATACCTATTTTTTTATTTCGTTATTTTATTTTGAAATAATTTTAACATGGGAAATATATTAGTAAGATGAAATCATAAAATTAGATAACCTGTAGCCAAACAGCAAGATGGTCCCCTAACTTTTTATCAATATATTTGTTCCATACTTTTTTTATGCCCTTTAAAGCCCCTTGCAGTCGACCTCAACAGTAACTTTGTATAGTTGTATGCACGCAGATGTATGTAGGCTATCTTTGGATTACATTCATAAATCATAATTTAACTAATTCATATAAGAATCCTATGAATTTCTTACATTTTAGGCCTCCTTTGGATAGGAGGAAAAACAAAAGAATAGTCAAGGAATTGAATTCCTATGGATTGAATAATTAACCCATCCACTCTCACCTCTTTTTTCTTTTCCTGCACAAAGAACAAAGTATTAACTAATAAATGTTGCTTAGGTATAAGTGGGCACGTAATGTTCATATGTTTTTCCTTTGCCCAATCCAAACATCTATTAACATAGAACTCCCATGTTTTCAATCCTTTATTTTACACATGCAGTCTTATCCTATTACTGTATTTCTCTATATTGTTTTGTAAGCATGTCTTCCAAAGGAGCCCTTAAAAAAATCTTTATGAAACAATAGTCTTGCTGAAGCGGATTGTCTACTTGGTTATAGAGATAAATTAGAACATGTCATTTATGGATATTCATATGACACCTCTTTTATATATACCCTAACCAAGTTTAATTTAGATAGAGTGTAATTGAAGTGGATTATCTACTTGGTTACATGGATAAATTAAACCATTTAATAAATAACATAACAAATACTGTCTAAACAATTGCATAATACTAAAAGCTTTAGAAAAGTTATTTTGTTAGAACATGAAACAAATAAGTGGTTTTAATTATCCTATTAAAAATCTGGAAAGATGGGGGCTTTGGATGGAAATGTATGAGCGATATGCCAGAAGATAAGACGTAAATTTTTGTGGTATTAGATGTGGGATGAGTTAAAAAAATGAAGTTTAGGGAAGTCACTCTAATATGGCTATTTGCTGATGGAAACCACATCCATTATTTTATGCATTTTGGTCAAATAGAAGAGAGATTATGAATTGCCAAAAACATCCTAGACCCACACATCATCTCCGTTATCTCTCTCTCTTTCATCCTCACCACACCAACACCGGCGGCAAGCCAACGCCACTCTCGCCCCCATGCACGTGCACTCTTATGGCTAGGGATGAGCTCATTGTTGCCATCCCCTCCTATTGCAAGCGGCAATGCTGAGTGGCTCCAAGCATTTGGTCGGAGACAGCTACAACGTGGCCGTTGGCAACGGCGGCGGGGTAGAAGAAAGAGAGGATAGGATGACGGTGAAAGGTCTAGAGGGGGGTGAATAGACTTGCCTGTTAAAACCTAAAAAACACTCGCAGCGGAAGTCAGATAACTGGAGTCTCCGGACACTCCAGAGTCCAGATGCTCCGGTGAAGAACATCGGACACTCTGGATTTCAAACCTTGAAATCCCTCGAAGGAGATTTCCAGATAAAGTAGAGTGCAATCAGAGAAACACACAGACAGAGGGAAAAGACACGGAGATTTTTTACCGTGGTTCGGGTCCAAAGACCGTACTCCACGTTGAGGTGCTCCAAGGAGCCGGATCTCAATCGATCCTTTCCCACACCATGCTATCTCCCACAAGTTGGTCTCGATCTCCAAAGAGTTCTCGGACTAGCTACTTCCCGGACGATCCCATGATCAAGTCCCAAGCCGGGAGTCCTAGTCCCTAGTAGCCTCCTTGCTCTATCAATCCCTACTTCTATGAGATAGCATGGCTATCTATGAGCACACTTATCCAACATGAAGAATCAATGAACACACTTATCCAACATGTGTTCCCCTCACTTGAAGATGAGAGAAATGCGAGCTCCGCAGAATATATGAGCACACGTGCCATTCTCTCAACAAAAAATGATTTTGTTGATAATCTCAACGCGAAGATGATTGGCAGGTTCCCTGGCGAGGAAAAGGTTTATTACAGCTTTGATTCTATGGATGATGATCCCAACAATAGCTACCCTTTAGACTTTCTTAACACAATCACTCCAAATGGCCTCCCTCCACATGAGTTGAAAGTTAAGGCCAATTGCCCCGTTATTCTCCTCCGCAAACTTGATCCTAACAATGGACTATGTAACGGAACAAGGCTAATGATCGGTTTCCTGTCACAATCACTTATCCTCTTCTCCTTTTCACATCATCGTCTTCACTAATCTTTTGACTTGATGCCGAAACTCAATCCTAAACACACAAACTCACAAAGATAGTTAGCGCAATATATGATTGTCATTAATCATCAAAACCAATGCCATTCTCAATGATCATAAATCTTCCAATCTCCTCTTCCAAGGCAAATTTAGAGGCATTGACCTTTCAGACGGCTCGAGAATGGTACGGTCAGACTAGATCTCGATGGTCGTTGTACCCTTCCCCTCCCTCTCCCTTCAACAAGGGTGCCACCCCATCCACGGTGGCGGTAAACCGCAATCCTCCCCCTTGCGCCCCTTTGAGCTAGACGTTGACTTCAGCAACCACTCCCCCTGTTCGGGTACTTGTCGTGTTGTCCCTATTTTTTGCTCCTGCTCTGCTGCTCATGTGGGTGGTGCCGCGCGATGGGCAAAAGTCGTCGGGCCTCTCGTCACTGCTCATGGCGCTGATGGCGGGGGAGCATAATGGCGGCGACAGCAGTTCAATGACATCAGCGGCAATGGACTCTCCTGATCCTGTGGAGGGAGGGTATTGGCAGTGTGGTGTAGGCGAGAGAAGGGATGAGAGAGATAAGATGTGGGCCTACGGATATTTTTGACAATTCCCACACTTCTCCATCTCCTATTTAACCAGAAATAAATCAAAAGGTGGATGTGATGTGTATCAGCAAATAAACATATTTTAACAGTGCATCCCCAAAACTCACTTTTGATATCGTACAACTAAAATATCGTGAAGTCCCGACGTGATACATCAGATTTATCATAGATAAATTGTTCTGTACCATTCGTCTCATTTATGGTATAACTACATAGGAGGAGAATGAATGTCATGTGCTGCATAGAGGCCGCATGCTTCACATTCTTTAGTCATGAAATTGGCGAGTAGTCAAGACGTAAACAGACATGACCATTGAATTGCTCCTCTAGTTTGATGTCTCTGCCTGGTTGGGGATATTGGCAAGTTTTTTTATTATTATTATCTCTGCAGGATGTACCTAGATGACATATAATTCCTTTTAAGATAGCTAATGTAGACTTGAGATTTGAGAGTAAACAATAAGCTAATTTGTTTTAATAATTGAAAACTAGTTTAATTTAAGAAAGTTATAGGATTTTTTATCAGCTTTGCGATTTTGTTTTTGAGATTGGAAAATTGGAATCTTCCAAGCTCATTTGGATTTTTTGTTCTCTTCAAATTCCTAAATTGCTAAGCTATTTTTGGTTGGAATTCATACGTTCAAAAACAATATAGCTAATCCCCTATTGAGTCATCGACTACACGCGGCTAGTGGTTCAGTCACCGTATATATATAGAGAGCTCGACTAGATCGAGCAAACACTCTACTCCTGAAACCAAGAATTAATGAGCACCTGGATTAGGGGTGGATAACGAACTAGCTCGGCTCGTTCGAGCTCGTTACGTTAATGAGCCAGCTCGGCCCAACTTATTAAGGGTAACGAGCTAAAAGGCTATCTCGGCTCGGCTCGCGAGCTGGCTTGTTAATGAGTTATATCTTATTTATATAACATTTATAATTTTAAATTTAACATTTTATCATCTATTAACATAATAAATAAACACTAACTAATATAAGACTCACTAAATATAATTTATTTGTATGTAATTAAATAACTAATTATTAGTTAAGAAGTTCTAAGTACACGAAAATACGGTGATCTTTCGTACTAGCGAGACAAACAAGCAACTTGCGAGCTGGCTCATTAAGCTAACGAGAGCTAAAAGGCAAGCTAGGCTCGACTTAGTAAGACTATAAGTTCGAGTTGATCCGAGCCGAACTCGATACGAGCCGATTTGAGTCACGAGCTATGGGCTTTCTGTCCACCCCTATCCTGGATTAGGAGAGGTACACGGGGCTTATTTGCACAAAAAAAAAGAAACAAGTATAGGGACCATTTCAAATATTTTTAGATCATGATATGATCCCTGCCTTGCTTAATCGGAAACTACTAGTCCCTCTTTGGAAAGAAAGGAGTATTACACTATAAGAACACAATAAGTCCAAGCTATGACTTACAACTTTACAAGTAGCCTGCACCATGATGCCATGCCATGATCCTGTCAGTTTTTACAATTTATGTGTTTATATTTGTGCACAGAATAACATCAATACCAAAGAAGAACCAACCAGTCGTCTGCCAACATCCATCTCCAAATAACTATATATATACCTATAGTGTGGATTAAAATTCTTCAAAAGTTTGGATAAGGACATATATATGACTAATTATATTAGTTGCATGCATAACTGTTATACAGATTAGTTATATTGCATGAGTGAAATTGGCTTATTTTGAACTTGGCCTAAATGGTCAAATTATAGAAATTGCATATACATAATAAAAATAATTTATAGCGAAAAAGTTCTTGCTTTAGAAGACAATGTTAGGAAAAAAAAACACTGATGAAACTCCCTGGAATCAACTAAAAAATAAATTGTAAAATTCAATTTTTTAGTTCGGCTTAAATCTGAGGGGAATTATGGGAGCCCGCATCTCACAAAACCAACAATGTGAAAGAAGGAGAAGGAGAACTAATAATACGCGTAAACTCCCAAGCATGTTGATACTCCCTCCAGTTCCAAAATACTAGATGTTTTGGACAAGAACATGGTCTTTAAAAAATAACTTCTACTATATTTTTCTATTATAATAAATGTGACATCCTGACCCAGGGCTTAATAATAGGATTGATAGAATACTCATACAAACAAGTTGCAATTTCTTTTTCGGGAGCTCATCTCCGGAGAACTCTGAGGTTAAGCGTGCTTGGTTTGGAGCAATTTAGGGATAGGTGATTGTGTCCCTCTGTGAGGGAAATCTTGATGTCCTAGAGAGCAACCATGTGTTAGCGGGCCCAACCCAGCCTGGGTGAGTGTGCATGAGTGAGAACAAAGTATGCAGAAAAGACTCGTGTTGATCTGTGAGGGAAGTCTTGATGTCATAGAGAGCAACCATGTGTTAGCGGGCCCAACCTAGCCTAGGTGAGGGGGTTGGGGCGTGACAATACATATAAAAATACTAATAAATATATGATTTTGTTGAAATACTTTTCAAGATTAATCTATACTAATGATCTTCATGTTGCTAAAATAAATATTTCTAAAATTATTTGTAGTCAAAGTTTAACTTTAGTACAGTCCAAAACGTCTAGTATTATATCAAACTAGAGGGGAGTATTTGCCCTAGCTGTCTAGTGTAGCTAAACATGTAACATTGTGGTCTAGTAACTAATTGTTGTCTATTTCTGTAACCAAACAGGTTTGAAACAAGAGGTCTAGTCTTTTCCTACGAATTATTGCAGGCACGCGTGACGCGTCTAAGACCCTGTTTGGATACAAGGACTTTTTTTAAGTCTCTGTCACATCGGATGTTTGGACACTAATTAGAAGTATTAAATATAGACTGTTAATAAAACCCACCTCTACTTTGGACTTTTTCGCGAGACGAATCTATTGAGCCTAATTAGTCCATGATTAGCGAATGTGATGCTACAGTAAATATTTGCTAATCGTTGATTAATTAGGCTTAAAAAAAACATTTCGCGAATTAGCCTTTATTTATGCAATTAGTTTTATTATCAGTTTATATTTAATACTCCTAATTAACAAGCAAATATCTGATGGGACACGAACTAAAAAAAAGTCCTGGATCTAAACAACCTCTAAATACTTCTGCTTCTACGTAGATGCACGCCTAACACAAACAACTATGCATGCGCTCAACACCGTGCACACACAAGTGCATTCGGGGACTAGCGATAAATTCCTAGCATCATTGAATTCCTATTGACAGCGCAACTGCTAGAGATTTTTAACGGAAACTTTTAGATCATTCTCCGTGCATAGTTTATTGTTTGGTTTTTAAGAGTGACATGATTTATCATAGATGACTTTGGAGTTTGGACTTAATGAATGAAACTATATTTCACAATGGAAAGTTCCGTGCCACGATTTTATATGTTAGCATATCATTTAAATTTAGTATTTAAATAACTAATGTGAGTGTAGAAATATTTAGTGATAAAACCTTAAAGCTCTAAATAGGAGTTTCATACAGTTTTCAATATGTTGTTGGAAATGGTAACTCGGTGAATACTAGTTTCCTACGCCGCCCCGATACGCGGACACAGATACAGATACGCGATACGGTGATACCGGGATACACCATTTTCCCAAAAATATGGATACAGCAATACACGAATATATATATACTTATATATTATTAAAAATATAATAATTTTTGAGTGTGAAGAAAAAATAGGCAGCACAAATGCACAACAGCTTCAAGCCACGCGATGAAATCATGGAAATAGCATAATTCTTCAAATAGATGGTAGACAACATTTTTCAGATAGTAGAAAACCAACAGTAGAACATCACAAAAGTGCTAAACTAATTATAATTAAACTTGTCCATGACTTCAAATTCAACTCAATCCATTCGAGCTTCCACTTCTAAAATATATTTAATCTACCAAAGAAGAAAGTAATTGTACTAAGAAAGAGTGAATTAAACATGCGGATCAAACTTGGAGGAAGATTTCCATTTACCTCAACATTGTTGGAGCCGAGATGGAATGAATACAACGGTGTTGAGCGTGATGCAACAAAGGGGTTCCCGATCTTTCGATGAGAGGTGGGGATAAATCGATTTGGGGTGGATTCGATATTATGTTGCCCGACTACAACGACCAACAGGGGCGATGCGCCTTAGCGACAGTTACATCGGCTCCGATTTGTGTTGTTCTTGTCGTGCCAATAACAACCTTGAACCTGCAAGCAAATCGAAGAACATGCAGAAACAAGTGGACAAGCAAACAACACACAAATCTTGTCCAATGATGAATATTACTCAGCACAAATTTGGGGTTCTGGATACAAGCAATTAGACGGTCTCATTCAACACGCGTGCTCACAAGGAAGTAGCCAAGGCTAAACTTACACTCGACAAAACCCACTCTTCCTGGTGGCTGCTAGGGGGTATTTATAGGTGAAATCCCCCCTTGGATGCAGCAAACCCTAATTCTGGACGCACTCCTAATGGGCTCAACAAGATACAAGACCCAAGGCCTAATTAAGTCTTCCAGCCTAAACATTTTTTTTCTCATTGCGAGCAGATCTGGTCAAATCTGAAGGTGGGGCTGGATCCATCTGAAAGTAGACGACGAAATTTTTCTAACAAGTACTCATTTGCTTTCAGTAACCTTGGGAATCATGAGATCTAAAAAAAAACCTTGGAAATCATGAGATATGGCTATTCAAAATTTCCTATTGATGTTGTACCACTTTGCTCATTATATTTGTTACCCTTTTGACTAGCAGCGTCTTCTCCCATGCTCCTAAGCATGAGCAAAGTATCACAAGGATTTAGTAGCGTCATTTCACCTGATAATTAAGGACCATTTTGCTTTGAAGCCAAAATATGCCCTACCAATTTGTTGGCAATTTCAATAGTAATTTGGTTGTGTTTAGTTTGCTACCAAAATTTACCAATCACACACAGAAGTTGCCAAAAAAATTGGCACTACCAAAATCTGCCAAGGTTTTGGCATTGGCAACATTTGGCATGGTTGCAAACCAAAATGGCCCTAAGTTACATGTGCTCGAGCTCTAGCCATTGGTCTTTGTTGTCCAATTGGTTCGATTCTGTTAGTGGCAGTGATGTCCTCATCAGAGTGTCAGATTGGGGCACTAGCGGAGAAGAGGACATTCAGGGCAGACCGTCAAAGCAGGAGGCACGGCGTCGGCTGCTTGCGGCAGCGCAGCAATGGCGTAGGCTATGGTGTTGCGGTGGGGATTAGGGGGGGAGTTGCGATAGGGATTGGGGAGGACTGGTGGAGGAGGGAGTGCGACACTGGCCATAGGAGGCAGTGCGGTGTTGGCCGCTAGCGGCGGCGAGGCGGCGCAGGCGCGTAGCGACGATGCTATGATGGGGATAGGAAGCGAGGGGCAGCGCGAGTCGTGCAACGCAGTGGGAGGGGAGAGTTGGCCTCTGGTATTGTTTCGTGCAGAATTTAGGGCTACCCCGTATCCAATCTGTATCCCGACGTATCGGAGAAGTATCAGTATTTATTTTAATTATCTAAAAAAGATAAAAATAAGGGATGTACACGAGATACGTATCCAGTCGTATCCCACACGTATCTGTATCCGACGGCGTATCCGACGGCGTATCAGTATCTGATACGCTGAACAGGAGACGTATCCAGGTAGCCTAGCTTAGTTTCATACTCATGAAATCATCCTCATCTCTGTTCTACCATATTAGCCTATATGTTATTTTATTTAATGTGTATAAAATCTCTACGAAATCACTATTGAGATTGGCCTTAACAAACAGTGTTATATTTTATGACGTTTGGACCAAATTGGTGGCATTACATATATAGTTGAAGCATAAAATCAGTTCCAGAGAAACCCATGCAAATCACCCAGCCATTTAGCCTTATCCGTTGTTACACGGTGCTAGCCTGCTAGGTTGCTATTTTCTCAATGGTCCAATGCCCCAAGGGCTACTCTGTACTCGCGACACCATATATCAATGTGGAAACATTGCCATAACCACTGCACAAACGTATTAACTCTCCAATTAGAAAAGACGGTATTAAATCGATGCATATGGCTGCGTGTGGGGCTCGATCGACCTTCAGTAATATCCGAACTAGAAGATGCATACACATCCACGCGGCACACCACACACGGCTCTGACGTCCCACACCCAAGCGCCCCCAGCTAGCAGTATGCCTGATTGCCTGGCTCTCTAACTTCTTCACCATTGATTAATCGCTAGCCCATCATTAAATTCCTCTTTGCCTTCAGCGTTAGATCCACACACCCATAATAGCGAGAGATCGATCTGCTTGCATGTGTGCGGCCGCCACGGTTTATACGAGCATTCTCCCTGTACTTGGCCTTGCCATTCCACGGCTCGGTCGTGCTGATCATACTGTATGCATAATGCATGTTACTGCAGTTCAGTTACACCGTGATAGGCAGTAGATCTGCGAGATTGCGGCAGCAGCGACTAATTCATGCGCATGTATAGCTAGCCTACTACTGGGGACTTTGGTGTGTGGGCGCAAACAAATGGCGGTCACGAGCGTTGGAACGGTGGCCAGCCCGGGCGGCCGCGTGCACCAGCTTCCCCCGCGCGCGCACGCCGCATGTGAGTCTGGCCCTTTTGGCGCCTTGCCCGCCTCGCGTGTCTCGCTGGGATCCCGTAATCTCGTAGGGAGTTTTTTTTTTCTCACCCTGGGTTGACCTGTCCCGACGGGCCATCGCTCGCGTTCATGTAATGTAACTGCTGTCACCTGCCGTAAAGCAGTTGCCGGCCACCGCGCATCGATCTACTGTCAGAAAGAAGATACTACTGCGGCTGCTGCTCGTGCAGTTTTACCGAGTTCGCATTGGGAGGAGTAGCTGCAGCTGCGTGGTCCCTCGCATGACAAGGGCCACTTGATCATTGCTAGCTCGGCGTCACAAACTTACAACACGTATGCTACGGTTCTTCTCTGAAAGAGGACAATGCGTTATGCGTAGACTACTACTCCTACTAAATCGGACAAGACAACGTATTCATGTCACATCGACGGCACGGCGAGTGGTGGTGTGCGCGCCGTTGCGGCAACGCCAGTGTCGCCACTCCACTTGCCGACTCGTGGGGCGCGCGCGGATAGGGCTAGCTACAAGCTACTCCTAGGCCTAGCAGTCGTTACTCGTTAGCTGCAACTGGGACGTTAATTAGGAGTAGCACACTGCTCCAGCATCTTGCACGGTGCATCCGTGCACGTTGCCCCACCGTGCAGGGAATGCGAGAGCTCGGCCGAATTGGCCGGAGTAAATTGAACGGCAGCTACATTCCAGTAGATTCAGAGAATTTCTACTCCGCTTTTATTCCCGTGTACGGTGTACCCTCTCCTATATATTTCGGCGCTTGTGCGAGCACCTCCTCCTTATCTCTCTCTCTTCCGGGTCACTCTTCACTGTTCCACCGCCGGTTTCTCCACAGAAATGGCGGACGCATCAGCGTCCCCTCCTTCACCGGCGGCGCCTTCCCCTTTCGCCGCGGACGACCTCGTCGACGCGCGGCTCGCGCCATGGCCGCCGTTCGCTCCGTGGCCTGCGCCCGCCGGCCAGCTCCACCACGACGGCGGGGGGCACCCGAACCCACTCTTCACCATCCTGCCGGCCACGGCGCTGGCGATAGGTGTCGTGCTGCTCGTCGCCGTGGCCGTCATCCTGGTGCTGACGCGCCGAGCGAAGCCCGCGAGTAGTACGGCGGACGCCGCCGCCAGCTGCAACGGCGACAAGCCCGGCGCGCCCGCTTCCAGCTGCGGCAGCAGCGTCCGTGGCTACAACAACAACTCGCGGTACTACGCCGCCGCCGCCGGTAAGTGTGCCCACCACCAATGCACGCCATTGTAAGTATCAATCGCGCGAAGGCGCGAGCTGACACGATCGAATGCGTACGTGCAGGGTGCATATACGGCGGGAGGCTGGGATTCTCGGTGCAGCCGCGGAACCGTGGCGCGCAGGTGTTCACGTACAGGGAGCTGGAGAGCGCGACGGACGGGTTCAGCGAGTGCAACGTGGTGGGCCGTGGCGCGTACGGGGCGGTCTTCCGCGGCCGGCTCGGCGACGGCACCACGGCCGCCATCAAGCGGCTGCAGCTGGACGGCCGCCGGGAGGGCGAGCGCGAGTTCCGCATCGAGGTACGTAAGCACGTACACCAACCTGCAGCCAACTACTCCGTATAAGCTAGCTTAACCAACATCACATTCGTAGCGAACCAAAGCTGCGTACGTACGGTAGGAGCGCGCGGGCGCATTCCCATCAACGCACGTCTCGTCCATGTGCACGTACCGCGTACGGCTGCCGCTTTTGTTTCTTCCATTCAATTCGTATACCAAACAAGGCTGCCTGCAGGCAACCGCAACACCAACAGCAGCGGATCAGAGCGGGTAGCTATAGCTTCTGTCCCGAGTGGTTGTTGCCTGCTTGCAGTGAGCCCTGGATGGTTCATGCATGGGTCGTGTGTGCCTGACCGTCTGCGTAGCGTACGAAACCTGGATACGTAAATGAATACGCCCGCCTGGCGCCTGCCTGCAGGTTGCTTAATTCAGTGTGCACCAGCACCATCACTGTTCACTGGACGCTAGTGGTACCTTTCGCGACAATGCCTACCCTTTTGGTCGTTGGTGACAGACTGTTTGGCGTTGTCTTGTGCCCGGGGGGAGATGAGAATGAGACGACGGGCGCATGAGCCGAAGCCGCACAGCGGCACAGGATATTCGGCTGGCTAACCTTTGGCGGGTCATGCGCAACTTGCCACGGCACGGGGGAAGAAAAGAAGGGGCCTTCTGCTTGCTTCCGCCCGCGCCGTGCCGCTCGGTTGTTCGTTGCTGCGTGAGTTGCCCTCGCCTTTCGGGCTGTCCCTTGTTTCGCTGTCGGCCCCGCGCGCGCGGCTGGTTTTCCGCTATTACAATTTTGCGGTGCTTCGGCTCATCAGCTAGGCGTAACTGATGCACAGGGCATTTTGACTTGCTGACAATTAACTTCACACTATGCAAGCAGTAGTGCTACTACTATCACGCATCCACGCGAGCCTAATGTAGGTATAGAGTGCCTCGCAAGTCTGGGTGGGACAATTTTGCTTGTGTCATCGACCAACTATTTTTGGACTGACATTTTGGATTTATGACGAGCAGATGGGCGTCGTTGCTATTACTGTTCAGGACTTCAGGTAGGTATGTATTTTTCGTTTCTTACTTTGAAGAACCGGGCATCATGAGTGTGTGACACACTGACACTGTACTGCATGTCGTCGGCACGGACGATCAATGCCGTTGTGCGGTTAAGTTTAATGGTGTTGGGGCTAAAATGCCGTGTCTCTCGCTGCATCCTTCTGGAGTGCTACCTCAGTGCATCCTTGCTGTTCAGTCCATGAATAGATCGAATTGACCTGCAGAGTTTGGGAAGGACACTCACGAGATGCACGAGATGCGTGTGGGCTTTCCTGCCGGCCTCGTCGGCTGACAAAATCGAGGATCCGTCCGTCACACCATTTAAATACCCGACTGTCTGACAGCTGCGCAGGTCCATCTTGATCAATTGCACGATCTGGGCCGTCCCTGGAGTCGTGGTGGCTCACGTTACGACTTGTCCCTCTTAACCCTGATTAGACCGTCCTTCAGCCAGACAGTCAAGCTGTGTTCACAGTACTTCAGTCTACACAGTGTGGATTACATTTTGACTTTAATGCGACACCATCGATTACCTACATAAGCTGTATAGCACAGCAATTTGGATCCATAGGACTGAAACAGAGGGTCGAACACATGTGCCTGTGCTCAGGTGTAGCCATGTAGGTACGTTGGTGTGCAGCGTAGTCGCTTCGGGTGCACTTTTTCCCAAACTAAGTGGGACAAACAAATCATGTGATTACAGCTGATATGTACAGTATGCAGTAACACGTACTACGGGTGTGTGTGCACAGGTCGACCTGCTGAGCCGGATGCACTCGCCGTACCTGGTCGGACTGCTGGGCTACTGCGCCGACCAGAGCCACCGGCTGCTGGTGTTCGAGTACATGCCCAACGGCAGCCTCAAGAGCCACCTCCACCGTCGCGCGGCGCCGGCGGAGAAGCCGCCGCCGCTGGACTGGCAGACGCGGCTGGGCATCGCGCTCGACTGCGCCCGCGCGCTCGAGTTCCTCCACGAGCACAGCTCGCCCGCCGTGATCCACCGCGACTTCAAGTGCGGCAACATCCTCCTCGACCACAACTACCGCGCCCGCGTCTCCGACTTCGGCATGGCCAAGCTCGGCTCCAACAAGGCCAACGGACAGGTCACCACCCGCGTCATCGGCACCACGGGTTACCTCGCACCGGAGTACGCGTCCACGGGGAAGCTGACCACCAAGTCCGACGTGTACAGCTACGGCGTCGTGCTCCTCGAGCTGCTCACCGGCCGGGTGCCCGTCGACACCAAGCGCCCGCCCGGACAGCATGTACTCGTCTCATGGGTCAGTATACTAATATCGCTCACTAATTGCCCATGTGTTGGTTTGTTAATGTTTGTCCTAGAGTAGAAGGGTAGGATAAATAGCCACATTATTTAGGACTACCAACAAATTTACCCGCTAAAAATTTCTCACTTTTTGCCATGTTCCTATGTCGTCTAACCAAACAGGCCCTCCCGCGACTGACGAACCGCGAGAAGCTGGTGCAGATGGTGGACCCTGCGCTCATAGGCCAGTTCTCCCTCAAGGATCTAGTCCAGGTCTCGTCCTAATTGATCACTACCCTTTCCACCATAACATTTGGAAGCAGTTTGCGACTTGGAATTCTCTCTCTGCAAAGAGCAAACACTAACTGACCTCTGTGTTCCTGCGGATTTCTATGCCACAGGTGGCTGCCATCACCGCGATGTGCATACAGACGAAGGCGGACTACCGGCCGCTGATGACAGACGTGGTGCAGTCGCTGATCCCCATCGTGAAGAGCCCACTCATGTCCTGCTCCTCCACGCCGCTGAGGCCCGCGCACCATGTCCTCTACATGAGCCCCAGCAGGGGATCATCCAACGCCGAAACGCGGTCCATCATGCATGGCTTCGATTGATTAGCCATTTCAGCTGCATACATGCCTATTGGATCGATCGCTAGCCAGCTGGTGTACTTAAGCCAGGAAGATGGGGGAAGAATGATCATGATTAGCGTGCTTGCTCGTGTCAAGCTGCTCGGATGGATACTGCTGTGGCACTCCCCTGCTGTATAGAACGGTACCAAACACTTCATCAAGCTCACGGCTTTGCAAGTCATCCTTGCAATTGCGGTACATCATCACGTACGTACGCTCGATTATATATTTAGGGGCAGTTGTACGACGATTCCTTGTTCTTTTGTACGAAATCATATATATGTATGTATCCATATTCCTGTATAAGATAGTAAGATGGAAAAAGACAATAAATGGGTCCTTTCTCAGGAGACGTCTAATTAAAAGAGTTGTTGAGTGTTGTTTATGGCGTGGATCTAGAAACTGGTACAGGCTAGAGAGCGTACCGGCATCACCTAACTGAAATGATGACACGAGATTTGGTGTGATTATTTTCTAGCATCAGTGCTTAAAACTTAAAAGCGATCAGATTTGGCATCATCAGATAGCTTATTATGAAGCAGAGTGATGCCAGTCCAGCCTTTTTTTTTGCAAGATCTTCTCCTTTCGATGAAATGGGGACCGGTGGCCCAAGCCCCCCAAATGGGTATGGTCCTTACCAGAGTGGTAGAAATTTATCTATGAGCCAAATTGCATGCAAGCCCCAGACAGCCTGGCCCATATTTGACTAAACCGGCCCATACATGCTGGCCCATAAACAAGTGGGCCTACCTACTCCTCTCGCGTAAGCGCTGACCTCATCCGCGGACCATCCCACCCTCGAAAGGCCCAAACGCAAACTTCCGGTTCCGGAACCTTCCCTACTCCCTAGCTTTCTCTCCCAAGCCGATGTCCATCCACCTCGCATCTCTTGCTTACCTCCGGTTTGATTCGAATCGATAGCATTTTTCGTATTTTCCTCACGAAATCCGTCGCAATCGAGCGGCCGTTTTCAACAGCAAAACCCTCGCTCTCCCCCATTTATTTCCTCGCTAAGAGACACCAGGAGTCTAGGACTCTGTATTCTGCAACGTGCAACCCAGTAGGCCAGTACCGAGTGAGGAGAGGCGAGTAGAGTAAAGTTTGGGGAGAAGGAGATGGCGAGCCCGCAGTGCTGCGCGAACCCGCCGACGCTGAACCCCGCCGGAGGGGAGGGGAAGGTCGTCGACAGCTTCGGCGGGATCAAATCGTACGTCGCCGGCGCCGCGGAGTCCAAGGCCGCCGTCATCCTCGTCTCCGACGTCTTTGGTGATTGATCTCCCTATCCCATACCCTCCTTACCTCTCTTTGTTTCGTTCGAAACGAAAATTAATAGGTGTTCTTCTCGTGCAGGGTTTGAAGCGCCGAATCTGAGGTACGAATCTTTGCGTTCTCTGCTCTATTTCGATTCTACCTATAGATGACATGACACCGTTCCCATATATTATTTGGGGAAATGGATTATAGAAATGTTTAGAATAAGTACTCTAGCTTGTCACTGTCGTCAATTCTATGCACTATCTGACTATATCTGTCAGCTTTGACCTATGCTATAGAACCTGATGTAATCGTTCATCTCATGAAGGAAGATGGAAAGATTTGGTACTTTGCTGTGCTTGGATTTTGACCTGGTTTTTAAATTAAAAAATGAATTTCGATTTTCATGACGACTTGTTTGATGTTTCTCTTTGAAGTACTTTAGTTTGTCACAAGCACTGTCAGCTGCCTATAATCTGATGTAATTGCTTATCTCATGAAGGAAGATAGCTGACAAAGTTGCTTCGTCTGGATACTTTGTCGTGGTGCCAGATTTCCTACACGGGGATCCTTTAGTACTTGAAAGTACTGAGAAACCATTTCCAGTGTGGATAAAAGAACATGGCCCGGTTTGTTATCTCTCCTGAAATTACGTTCCACTTCTTTTTTGTATTTTAGAAAAGTTTTTATGTTGCCTTGTTTCAAATTTTCTCAATGATATTTTTAAATCTTTTTTGTTGGATGCCAGAGATTTCTTACTAGCATAAACTGCGGTTTCTTTAAATGTTCAAAGATTAAACTTGGTGCATATGAGAGTACCATTTCATTTTATAGGTGTATACAGGATCTGTCATTCCAGTCCAATGTGCATATAAAATGGCTTAACTATACATCTTTCTGACTTCTAAGAAACTATTATATTGTTGAGAGAGGGGAATGATGGGGCGGAGACAGCTGTAAGGCAATTAGTGCCAGAGCCCTACTCCTGGCCTAAAAAATACATTTAAAAATTGAAAAATGGTTTATAAAGACAAATTTATGTAAGTTAAAGTAGTTTAGCCCTAGTCTTGAGCAAGTTCTGGCTCCGCCACTCAATGATGATTGATGAGCCACCTTATTCGCCCTAGAGTTTAGAAATTACCATGTTATTTGGAGAAAAACATAAAGACATTCGCTGTTTAATCATGATACTGTAGTAGACTATAACAATGTAGATCATTATCATACAAAGTACAATTCTATTTACGGGAACAGAAGCATGGATGCAAGATTTTTACACTAAATCTAATTCTACTTTTATAGCTAGCTCAGTAAAAATTGCTGTGGGAAATCTGCTAGTCTGTCTGAAGTTATATTTCCTTGTGTGCAAAAGCTTGAATAGAGATACCTTATCGACTATATGTCCTTGGTAACTTAGGGATGAAATTTTGTTTGGCCCAAGGGTGCCCATCGACACATGCTTGTCCATTTATTTCACAGTTTTATACACTATATCAACTATCGAATGACTAAAAAGTGCACTTTCAGTTAGATGGGATAAGTCAATGGTTACTCATGAATGGGCGAACTTGCAAGTTGCATCTCTACCTTTGTCTGTCCATCTTGCAGTATTTCTCCGTCTATAAAAAAATCATCAAATAATATGTTTCTTTTTCCTTTTTACAGGACAAAGCTTTTGAAGAGGCAAAACCAGTTATTGCTGCTCTAAAGGAGAAAGGAGCGTCTACTGTTGGTGCTGTAGGTTATTGCTGGGGTGGTAGGTGTTTTTTTTGTCTACTATATTTTTGTATTTCTGAACTGAAGGTTTACCCTCCTAACTGCTGAGTGTCATGCCACTTCTTTCATGTATCAGCAAAGGTTGTGGCAGAGTTAGCGAAAGCTCATGAGATTCAGGCCGCTGTGATGTGTCATCCCTCTTTTGTCACTGTTGATGATATCAAAGGTTAGATCTAGATCCCTTCTTGAGAATTTTGTAGATGCACATACATTGTTCTCTTGTACAGGTTTTGATACTTACTCTATGCATGGCATGTGGTGCCTAATTTCAGAGGTCAAATGCCCAATTGCTATACTTGGAGCTGAAATTGACCGCATGTCCCCACCAGAAGTAGTCAAGCAGTTTGAGCAGGTTCTTTCTTCTAAGTCAGGGGTAAGTTCTCTATTAATGGAGTTGCTTATTTAGGTGTTAACCATATTATCTTTTGGTCATTTTTGGTTGTTATAATGAATAGTTATATGCATTGGTCGATGCAGACTCTGGAATATTGAAATATATTCCGTTTTCTTAAAAAGAAAGACAGCCATTTACGAGTTACTGGTTTTCCAGTTATAACTTATTCTAAAGCAAGTTATCAAGATTAGTCCCAACTGTCCCATTGTAGTATATACTTTGATTTTGATATCCCAGCAAATCATGTCTTTGGCTTTTCCTTTTTCCAAAGATCCAGTCATTGCGGTATTTGAATTAGAAGAAAGAATACCAAGCATTTTCTTTTGATAGAAGGTAACTTTTCATTACCCGGCTTTAAAAAACAAAGACCAAAAGCAACACACATAGTCTTTTACATTACTGAAAAGTAAAGAATATAAAAGAACACAGCTTTGCCGGGGACACCGACTTTCCAAAGATAGGCTCAGGAAAGGCCAACGGCCTGAACCAGCTCTTGATGGAACTAGTCCTAAAATCACTCTGCACTCTCTCGCCGGACGGAGGTTGAAGATGATGAACAGTGCACAGACACAAAAATGAGGAGGAACGCCCCGGCCGCCGAATGGCCTGTATGTTGGCTCTTATTCCACTCAAGGACTCGACTCGAATTACACACGCAGGGATTACATGGGTTTTAATAGCCTCTCAGCGACGCAGCGCCCACGCCACGCACTCCGTCGATCTTCACGCGCACGTACGCATTCTCCTGGTGACCCGGCCGCCTCCACGATCTGAGCCATGCACTCCCGTGAGAACCGGTCTCCAGCTGATCCAGAGGCTTGCATGCGTTGCTCGCTTCTCCCGCCAGCAGCTACCTCGCCCACGCCTGCTTCTTCGTAACAACCTGCATGGCGCGTCCAACGCGAGCTCACACACGCGCACGCCATCACACATCACACACACACGAGCACGAACTCATGGACCTGCTACACTACTGAGTACAGACACACACGCTAGCAAACTAACTGACTTAGCCTGTACGCACGCACACACGCGCAGCACACTAACAAGCTAAATGACTCAGCACGCGAACGCACACACGCGACCCACGCCAGGAACACACCTTGGCGTGGTTTATTCTAACAGCTCTACTTAGAGAAAAACTTAAAAGGCTAACAGCACAGGGATTAAAGTTCATCAGGTAGAACATCCTGCTTCAATTCTTCAAGTCTCAGCATCACCGCCTCATATGCCTTCATCAGAGCGGCTCCATCTTCCTCTTTTTGCAGAACTCTCCATCGCTGAATACTTGCCAGCAGCTTGTACACCACCTGCAAAGGAGATGTTGCAATTTTATTTTCAAAGACCCAATCGTTTCTATTCAGCCATATCCCCCACAAGACAGCCCCAAAAATAGTTGCAGCCAAATTCGGTTTAAATTTTCGTTTCAAAACCCACAGTCCCTGCTCAAAGTTGCAAGGTATTTCATCTAAACCAAGAGCATCCCTGAGAACACACCATACAAAACGTGGAACCGGGCATAAGAACAGGACATGATTAACAGTTTCTCTCTTCCCACATAGTTTACAAAAGTCATTTCCTCCTTTCCACTTTTTTTTGATAAGTTCCACAGCACAGGGGATTCGCTTTCTCCCAGCCAGGTAAAGGAAGTGTTTAACTTTCAGAGGTAGTTTAGCTCTCCAAATCTCATCCATTTGTCTATCACACCCCCATGTTTCATTTGTCTATACATGGTTTTCACCGAAAAAATCCCCTGCTTGCCAAAAGGCGGCCAGATCAGTTGGTCTTGTTCATCATTCAGCTGCACTTGTTCAAGCTTCCCTACAAGTTCCCTGAGTTGTGCTTCATCCTGCTCTTCTAGATTTCTTCTAAAGTCCAATTTCCACTCCCCCTCATTGTACATCTCTTTCACTGTTGCTTCCTGATCCCTACATATATACTGAAGTTTGGGGTATACGATTTTCAGAGGAACTTTTTCCAACCACACATCATCCCAAAAATGAATTCTGTCTCCCTTGCCTAGTTTTTTCTCTACCATCTTCTCTATCCACCCCTTGCATTCATGTAACCCTTTCCAAAACTGAGATCCCCCTTTTGCAGAACTTCTGAAAAAACTCTTATTGCCTAAGTATTTTCTTCTTAACACTTCACAGCTCATATCTGGAGAACCATTCTCTAACTTAAAGATCCATTTACTTAACAGACAAATGTTCATCACTCTTGTGTCAAGGAAACCCAACCCCCCCAGGTCTTTAGGCCTGCACAAAGCTCTCCACTTCAGCATATGATATTTCTTTTTCTTCCCCATTCCTTGCCAATAGAAAGCTCCCCTGATGGAGTCCATTTTCTTATGGAAATCTTCAGGCAGTTCATAAAACCCCATTGTGTACAAAGGTATACTTGTTAAGCAGGAATTTATCCTAATTTCTCTGCCTCCATAGGATAAGTATCCACTGTACCAGGATTCCAACCTTTTCTCAACTCTTTGAAAAACAGGGTGGAAATCAGACTTCCCCAAGGTCTCTTTGTGCACTGTCATGCCCAAGTAAGTACAAGGCAAACCCCCAACCTTGCAATTTAGCATATTAGCCACTCTGTCTTCTTCACCCTCCTCAGCCCCTATCACCATCACTTCACTCTTTTCATAGTTTATCTTCATACCAGACATATCCTCGAAGCAGAACAATAGGAATTTCAAGGTCAGAATATTCTCATTTGTCATTTTTGTAAACAGAATAGTATCATCAGCGTACTGCAAAAGTGATAGGCCCCCATCAATCAAATGATTAACAACCCCTTCAAGGCACCCCTTACTAGTGGCAGCTGATAAAATCCTACAGAGAGCATCACCTATCAAATTAAAAAGGATGCGGGAGATAGGATCTCCCTGTCTTAGTCCTCTAGAAGTTTTAAAAAGGGGCCCCTGTTCCCCATTTATATTGATCCCCACTTTTCCTCCTTCATTAAGTTTCCTGATCCATTCAACAAAGGTTTTGCTAAAATTTTTCTTCAGCATGACTTCATATAAAAAATCCCAATTCACCCTGTTATAAGCCTTTTCAAAATCAATTTTAAAGATCATCCCTTTTCACCAGTTCTCTCTAGCTCATGGATCACCTCATGCAAAATCAGCACCCCATCTAGGATATACCTACCAGGAATAAAAGCTGTTTGGGTCCAATTCACCACCTTTTTCACATACTTAGTTAACCTCAGAGTCAGAACCTTGGTGATGATTTTCAAAATAACATTCTGAAGGCAAATAGGTCTGTATTGTTTAATACTGTTAGCATCCTTGATTTTAGGGATTAAGGAAATCATTCCAAAGTTGATCTTCTCTATGTTTAAAGTCCCTCTGTGGAATTCATCTAGCATTTCTTTGATTAAATCTCTAAACAAAGGCCACATCTTCTTATAGAAGCCCACTGGGAAGCCATCTGGACCAGGAGCTAGAATACCAAGCATTTACAACAATTTTTTCCTTATATTTTGATATTGGAAATACTCAGCCTCCTTTTGCAATTATATCTGAAGTGGTGATGCAGGGAAATCACATATTTTACCTTGCTTGTCCCCATTGTCGCTATTTTAGATCATTAGTTGTATTAACACGGTGACGGTGGTGTTGTCCAGCTGAAGATTTTGTTTCTTAAACGGTGAAACATAGAGACATTCGAAATGTTGAAAAGCTGCGAGACAATGTGTAAATTAAGGAAAAGAAAACATAAAATGCAGTAATCTATAGTGAAATTGGAGAAACACGTTGCCGAGATGAGATTGATGTAAAGCTCATAGGGGTTTTTTCCATTCTGACATGAACTATGTTGCATTCATGCAGATTGGTCACTTTGTCAAGATTTTCCCTGGGGTTGAGCACGGATGGACCGTGAGATACAAGAGTGACGATGCACATGCTGTCAAGAGCGCCGAGGAAGCACTAGCTGACATGATTGACTGGTTTAATAAGAACCTGAAGTGAACTTGAAGTAGCAGCAGCCCTCCACGATGTTTCCTTCCAACTCGCAAGCATCCTGAATTTACGTTTTATGGTAGAAACGGTAGGGCCTGAATTGTATGGATGAACATGCTTCCCAGCCTGCTTGTGCTGTAAATATGCTTTGCTTGTGTCGAATAATTGAACTGCCACTTCTGTAATAAAATGGATGCGAGCATCGTTTGGTGGTCACGAAACCATGTTTTACCATCTCCTATTCAAAAAAAATTAAGTAATTATTAATTTTTTTCTATCATTTAATTTATTTTAAATATATTTTTATGTATACGTATTGTTTTATATATTTTATAAATGTTTTTAATAAGTCGAACGATCAAATAGTCAAAAGTTAACTATGTTAAATAAAAAGTTAACAATGTTAAATATTTAAGAACAGATGTCGTTTTGTAAACTCGAATTTTTGAAACTTGGGCCATGGCCCATGAAAGGCCCACCCTCGAAAGGCCCAAATCTCCGGAACCTTCTGTAGCTCTCTCTACCTACACCGATGTCCATCCATGGGAATTGGGGACCCCATCCATGCGTCAGCGTCTCTTTGGATTCGAATCGAGAGTAATCGCAATTAAGCGGCCGCTTTCCGCATTAACAACTGGTCCAGCTTCCCCCACAATTTATGTCCTCGCCGACCAGCGGTGTGTGGGGAGAAGCGAGTGGAGTAGACACTAGTGCCCGAGGGGAACGGAATGGCGAGCCCGCAGTGCTGCGCGAACCCGCCGGCGCTGAACCCCGCCGGCGGAGAGGGGAAGGTTGTGGACAGCTTCGGCGGGATCAAGGCGTACATCTCCGGCGCCGACGACTCCAAGGCCGCCGTCATCCTCGCCTCCGACGTCTACGGTGATTTGATTCATCCCCCCATACTCTCCTCTCCCCGTCACGAAAAGTAACAAGTATTGAATAACCAGTCTTCTTCTCGTGCAGGGTTTGAAGCGCCGAACTTAAGGTACAGATTATTTGTTCAATCTGCTAGTACTATTTCGATTCCACCTATACAGGACATGCCACTGGTCCCGTATATTTGGAGGAAATGGATTATTGGAATGTCAGAATGTCTTCCCCTACACTTTCACTTTGGCGTTGGCCGATTTTTTTAGATAGTGGGATATAGTATTTTATTGAGATTGGCATTGGCCGATGGTCATACCTTGCTGGTATTTTCACATGTTTCATTTTTTTTAAGCACAATTTTAATGCTGACGTGTCCCCTCTTCAAAGCACTCTTATTTGTTGTCACTTGTATGCAATACTCCCCACGTTTCATGATGTAAACTTTTTTTTTTTGACTTTTTGCAACGTTTGGGCATTTGTTTTACTCAAATATTTAGTGCAAATATGATAAGTCATATTTAAAGTACTTTTGATAATAAAGTCACAAACAAAATAAATGATACTTTTGTAATTTTTTGAATAATACGAATAGTCAAACGTTGCAAGCAAACAATCAAAATGTCTACATTATGAAACCGAGGTAATACTATCTATTTAACAGCTATGACCTAGGAGTACTCTGTAAACTGATATAATAGCTTATCTGATGAAGACATGAACATTTTTCTGTGCTGGGAGCCTGGGATTTTGATCTGGCTATTGCTTTTTAAAATATTGAAGTTCATTTTCCATGATGACTTGTGCCTCTTTGAAGTGTTCTTTATTAGTTTGTCAAAAGCACTAGTAACAGTTACTAGCTGCCTATAAGCTATACTGTGGAACAGTGGAACCTGATGTTATCACTTGTCTCCTGAAGAAAGATAGCCGACAAAGTTGCCTCGTCTGGGTACTTTGTTGTGGTGCCAGATTTCATACACGGGGATCCTTTTGTGCCTGCAAATACTGAAAGGCCGATACAAGTCTGGATAAAAGAGCATGGCCCGGTTTGTTATTCTCTCCTGAAACTATGTTCCACTTCTTTGTTCTATCTGTTTTTATTATATATTTTAGAAAATTACACATGTTCTGTTGTTTCAATTTTTCTTGGTATTACATGCTTTCAAATATTTTTGGCTGCCTCTTGTGGATGCCTGAGATTTCTTACTAGCATATACTGTGTTTTCTTTAGAAGTTCTAAATTTAACTAGGTGTGTATAAGAGTAACATTTCATTTTGTGTACATAGGATCTGTCATTCCATTACAACAGCTATGAGCCTGTAAATGTTTGGTTATACATTTTTCTAACTTCTAAGCATCTATCAAATATTATGGGATGGCGAAAATAAGTCAACTTGTTCGCTAAGAGGCCTAAAGATTACTATATCATTTGGAGAAAAAAAAAGAAATATATTCACCTGTACGACCATGATAACATACTTTAATGGTGTGGATTGATTGACAGTTGTATACAAAATATTGTTCTGTTCAAGGGAACAGAAGCGACAGTTGTATATTAAACAAGGTTTTCTCCCATCCTTGGAGAGGTATATACTATATACCTCCCCATCCTTGAATGTATGAGAGGTACCTACTGGGTGAGGAGGACAGGAGGTATATACCTCTCATGGATAGGAGAAAACCTTCTATATTAGCCCTATATTAAACCTAATATTACTTTTAAGCTCTAGCTATGTGCAAAATTCTAAAGGAAAATATGCTAGTCTGTATGAAGTTATCTTCTCTTATGTGCAAAGGTTAACTAGAGATAACTCTTGGTTCCTTATTTCCCTCTTATAACTTAGGGATGCAAGGTGGTTGCCCCATAGGTATCCATCGGTCTATGCTAGTTCATTTAGTTTACAGTTTTATACACGACATGAACTAACAACTGAGTGGAAAGTACCTTTTTGTTTGTTGGGATCAGTCAATGATTACCCATGAATGGGATACTTGCATCCCTACTTTTGTTTGTTATCTTTCAGCATTTCTCCTATTGAAAATTTCATCAAACAATATATGTTTCCTTTTTACAGGATAAAGGGTTTGAAGAGGCAAAACCAGTTATTGCTGCTCTGAAGGAGAAAGGAGTGTCTAGTATCGGGGCTGCAGGTTATTGCTGGGGTGGTAAGTGATGTTTTGTGTCTACTGTGTATTTCTAATTTTGAACTAGTAGAATTTGAAGGTTTAGCCTAATAACTGCTGACTGTCAAGTATCGTGTCCTATTCCATGTACTACCAGCAAAGGTGGTGGTAGAGTTAGCAAAAGCTCATGAGATCCAGGCTGCTGTGATGTGTCACCCCTCTTTTGTTACTGTCGATGATATTAAAGGTTAGATTCTTCCATGAGAATTTTGTAGATGCACATACATTGTTTTGTTGCAGAAGGTTTAATGCTTAATATATGTCTATGGCATGTGCTACCTATTTCAGAGGTCAAATGCCCAATTGCTATACTTGGAGCTGAAGTTGATCATTTGTCCCCACCAGAAGTAGTCAAACAGTTCGAGCAGGTTCTTTCTTCTAAGTCAGAGGTAAGTTCTCAATTCATGAAAGTCGATCCTCAAAGGAATCATTTACAGGTTCTATGTTTTCCAGATACAATTTATTCTAAAGTAAGCTGTAAAGATTTATCCAGTGTCGAACTGTCCCATTATAGTATATTTTGATTTTTATGTCCCAGCAAATCATATGCCTCCCCCCCCCCCTAAAAGATCCAGAAATTGTGTTGTTTGATATTGGAGATACTCTTTTTGTGATTAAAAGCCATGCAGTAATCATGCAGAGAAATCAATCTTTCACCGTAAGTGTCACCGAGCACGGTGGTGTTGTCCAGCTGAAGAGTATGGTTCTTACGGTGAAACATAGAAACGTCCTTTCACTGAAACTAGTGAAAAGCACTATGAGACGATACGAAATAGGCAGGATAAAAAGAAATCATAGAATGCAGTAGTTTATATAAAAAATGGAGAATATATATTGGCGACAGGAGATTGTTCTAAAGCTCATATAGTCATATGGAGGTTTTCATACTGACATGAACTTTTGTTGGGCACGCAGATTGGTCACTTTGTCAAGATTTTCCCTGGTGTTGCGCACGGTTGGACAGTGAGATACAAGAGTGACGATGCACATGCTGTCAAGAGCGCCGAGGAAGCCCTGGCAGACATGATTGACTGGTTTAATAAGAACCTGAAGTGAACTTGAAGTAGCAGCAGCCCTCCACGATGTTTTATCCCAACTCGCAAGTATCCTGAATTTACTTTTAATGTTTGAAACGGTAGAGACTGTTACGAATGAACAGGCTTCCCGGTCTGCTTTGTACATATGCTTTGTTTGTGTCGAACTGAACTTCCACTCTGTAATAAAATGGATGCGAGAATCTTCCCCGGTTTGGTGGTCATGAAAACAAATCCGCTCCCATCCCCCCATTTACTCCTATGTCTGCTGGTGGCGAGCTCTTCCCCATTTATGTCCGACAGGGCTATAGGTGGTGCCTGCGACCCAGCACCAGCTACCAGCAGTGTGTGAGAAGCCATTGGAGTAGGCAGTAGAGGCTGAGGAGAACGGGATGGCGAGCCTGCAGTGCTGCGCGAACCCGCCGACGCTGAGCCCTGGCAGCGGGGAGGGGGGAGGTCGTGGACAGCTTCGGCGGGATGAAGGCGTACATCTCCGGCGCCGCCGACTCCAAGGCCGCTATCATCCTCATCTCCGATGTCTACGGTGATTGATTCCCCCGTACTCTCCTTCTCCCTTCATAATGAGAAGTACTGGTAATAAGCCATTTTGGTTAAGCCATTTTAGTTTGCTACCAAAATGTGCCCTACCAATATTTTGGTAGGTTCAATAGTATATCTATATTGGTTTGGATTGAAACCCATATTTTAGTAATGCCCACACTAGATTTAGTAGCAATCTAGAACATTCTTCACTATATCAATATTATTTGGCTTCATATTGGTATCAAACCAAACATGTCTAATAAATATTTACCCTACCAAATACTTGGTAGTGTCAAATCTTGCCTATGTTTTGGCACTACCAAAGAATTGGTAGGGTAGCAATCCAAAATGGCCCTAAGTAACAAGTGTTTTTCTTGTGCAGGGTTGGAAGCGCCGAACCTGAGGTACAAATCTTAAATCTTTGTGCAGTGTGCTATTATATCGATTCCACCTGTAAAGGACATGGCCATTGTTTCCCATATATTTGGGGGAAATGGATTATTGGAATGTTAGAATTCTTCCCTGCTCTTTCACTTGGCGTTGGCCGATGGTCATATCTTGTTGGGATTTCCACATGTTTAATTTTTTTTTTGAAAATTTTGATGATGTGTTCCCTCTCAAAACTCAAGAGTAGTCTAGTTTGTCATCACTTGTATACAAGCCACTACCTTTGTCACACAATATAGCTATTTCTGGATATATGGGATATGATATGAGTACCTCCGTCCTAAAACACAAGGTGTATTACAATTATACACGGTCTTCAATAATGTACTTTGACCATTAATTTATTTCATTAGATATTATAAAAAACTATAAAATTTATATTATATGAAAACACATTTGAATACGATTTTAATGATGTCACATGTATATTAGTAAACATCCATATTTTTAGTTTAATTATTAGTCAAAATTTAAATATTGATTTTACGAAAAATAAAGACGCCTTGTACTATAAGACAGAGAGAGTATAGCGAATCTGGACATGTCTTTGTCCAGATTCGTTGTACAAGAAATATCACATCCGCCTAGAAATATCTTTATTTTAGGATGGATACAGTATCTATCTGTCAGCAATGATAATATGACCTACTATAGTACTATGTAAGTTGATATAATCGCTTATTTGATGAAGAAAGACATGAGACAGCTTTCTGTGCTGGGAGCCTAGGATTTTGACCTGGCTATTTCTTTTTAAAATATTGAAGTTCATTTTCCATGATGACTTATGCCTCTTTGAAGTCTTCTTTATTAGTTTGTCATAAGCACTAGTAACAGTTACTGGCTGCCTATGAGGGTATAAGCATACTGTGGAACCTGATGCAATCTCTTGTCTCCTGAAGGAAGATAGCTGACAAAGTTGCCTTGTCTGGGTACTTTGTTGTGGTGCCAGATTTCTTTTACGGGGATCCTTTTGTGGCTGGAATTGCCGAGAGGCTGGTACAAGTGTGGATAGAAGGTCATTGGCCGGTTTGTTATTTTTTCCATGTTCCACTTCTATCTCTCTCTGTTTTATTTTATTTTAGAAAATTATTCAGGTTTCCTTGTTTCAATTTTTCTTGGTACTACAAGTATGTAAATCTTTTTGATTGTCTCTTGTGGATGCCCTTGATTTCTTAATAGCATATACTGCGGTTTCTTTAAATGTTCTTAAACAAGTCACCACGTTCGCCCAAGAGGCCTAGAGATTAACACGTTATTTGGAGAAAAAGATTAATATATGCACTTGAGTGATCGTGATGTCAGATTATAATGATGTAGATCGATTGATATAGTTGTATACATAATACAATTCTGCTTACATAAGCAGAAGCAATAGTTGTATATTAAAACTAATTCTACTTTTAAACTCTAGCTGTGTGCAAAATTAGGGAAATCTGCTAGTCTGTATCTGTATGAAGTTATCTTCCCTTATGTGCAAAAGCTTGAATGTAAATTAATGAATGTTGGTTCCTTATTTCCTTCTTAACTTAGGAATGCAAGATGGTTGCCCCATGGGTACTCATCGATCAATGCTATAGTTCATCTAGTTTGCACTTTTATACACGATATGAACTAACAAATGAGTGGAAAATCTTATAGTTTGTTGGGATGGGTCAATGGTTAACCATGAGTGGGTAAACTTGCATCCCTACTTTTGTTTGTCATCTTTCAGCATTTCTCCTATTGAAAATTTCATTAATATGTTTCCCTTGTACAGAATAAAGGGTCGTTTGAAGAGGCAAAGTCAATAATTGCGGCTCTTAAGGAGAAAGGAGTGTCTAGTATTGGGGCTGCAGGTTATTGCTGGGGTGGTAAGTGCTGTTTTGTGTCTACTGTATTTGTAATTCTGAACTAGTAAAATTTGAAGGTTTAGCCTGCCAACGGCTGAATGTTGAGTGTCGTGTCACCTATTCCGTGTACCAGGAAAGGTGGTGGTAGACTTAGCAAAAGCTCATGAGATCCAGGCTGCTCTGATGTGTCACCCCTCTTTTGTTACTGTCGATGATATCAAAGGTTAAATTCTTTCAAGAGAATTTTGTAGACGCACATACATTGTTCTGTTACAGAAGGTTTAATACTTACTCTACGTCTATGGCATGTGCTACCTCTTTCAGAGGTAAAATGCCCAATTGCCATACTTGCAGCTGAAGTTGACCATATGTCCCCAGTAGAACTAATCAAGCAGTTTGAGCAAGTTCTTTCTTCTATGCCAGAGGTAAGTTCTTGACTCAATCGAGTTGATCCACAAAGGAACCATTTACATGTTCTAGGTTTTCTAGATATAATAACTTATTCTAAATTCTCAAGGTTTACCCTACTGCCAAATTGCCACAATATACTAGTAGTAGTATTTTTTGATTTTGATGTCCCAACAAATCATGCCTTTGATTTTTCACCTTTTCGAAATATCCAGAAATTGTAGTTTTTGTATTAGAAGTAAGAATAGCAAGTGTTTGCAACAATTATTCATTGGCTTATTTGTACCGGAAATGGCTGCTTTGTGATTAAATGCCATGCAGTAATAACGCAAAGAAATCAATCTTTCACCTTATGTGTCCCTATTGTCGCTATTTTAGATGTATAGTATAACACGGTGGTGTTGTCCAGCTAAGATTTTGGTTCTTAAGCGTTGAAACATAGTGACATCCTTGTATTCACTGAAAGTGTGGTGAAAAGCACTATGAAACATTACGAAATCAGTTTTGATAAAAATTTGGCATCAGATTTAAAGGAAAATTTGTACATGTAATTATAGTATATTTATAATGTAATAAAGTTGCAACTTACTGTATATATGTACATGTAACTTAGGTATAAGTTATGTAGAAGTTTCATGTGTTATTAGTGCACTGGTAATAATTATTAAGTTATATAGAAGGGTATAAAACTCAGAATATACTGGATGTGACATTATTTAGACCATCGAATCTGAACATGTTTTTTGTCTAGATTCGTTGGACTAGGTAATGTCAAATCTAGTACTACCTCCGTCCGAAAATATAAACAGTTTTTAACTCATTACGGTCTTTGAGATGCTACTTGGACTAATAATAGTTGTAAAAATATGCTATTTCAAATTAAAAGAGTTGCATATTATAATAGTTGTTTAATGACAAATCTAATAGTATAGTTTTTACTTGATCATTCGTTTTGAGTTTTTCACCTTTAATAGTCAAAGTTTAAAATGTTTGACATTGACTTTCCTAAAACTTGTTATATTTGGGATGGAGGGGGTAGTACTGTTTTGAGATGGAGGGAGTAGTACAGTTAAGGTGTAATTACACCATAGTTGTTTTGCAAGTTTTTTACTAAAAACCCGGTCCTTGATTTTTAGCCACACCTATATGAAAATAAGCATGGGAAAAAGAAACAAATAATAAAATCCAGTACTTTCTTTGTTTCAAAATTGTAAGAACCTAGTACTAAATTAGGTACATCATAGTACTATGAATCTGGTTAATTTGTACTAGGTTCTTATATTTTAATACGTGTGAAGTAGTTTATATAAAATTGGATAAATACATTTGTCAGTGATATGGGCCTAGGGGTATAGTGAGAGCACGACGTACGAGAGAAGGAAATACATCTACAACGACTGATGTACCAGAAAAACACACCTTGTATAGTCTAAAGAGGTCCGGGCCACAGGTGGCTACGTGGCCACCCTGAGAGGGCTTGACCTGGGGGCTGCCCGGAGGCCCTCACTCCCTATAACATCGGGGTCCGAGAGCACCCGGACCTCTGCTCCTTTAACCCGCACCTCTCTCGGGCGAGAGACAGGCGGGAGTGTGCATCTAACTTCCAACCACCCCATTTAATGTGATGGGAGTGGCCAGACGCTGCCCCATCATATTTAATGCGATGTGAGGCGCGCTCGTCAGTGATCATCACCCTTTTTGCCTAATTCAGGGGAGGGTGAAAAAAGTCCTCATCGATGACCGCGAATTGGCCGCGCGGTTAGGCTACCCACGCCCCCTCTTCCCGGCCGGTCACCATCGCATTTAATGCGTTGGACGGCCGCGTGGGAGAGAGATGGTGAGGGCTGGGGGCTCCGCGTCACCCCTAATCCAGTTGGTGGGTCGCTGACAGGTAGGCCCCACTGGAGTAGGTAGGTTGACCACGCCCCTCATCAGCAGCATGATGGCCTCGCCGCCCGTTTTTTCTTCACCAACTCCCGTTCCATGGCATGAGCCTGAGAATAGGAAATCAAGGACTACTATGGTGTCCCATTACACTATAAAAGGAGGCCCAAGTCCATCGTAGAAGAGGTTCAACCCTTGAGAAATCCATAGCTTGCTTCAGTCATCCGCTCCAACCCCTCTCAGGAAAGAACTCCATCCAAGTAGAAGAAAAGGTGATAGGCCGAAGAGGTAGATAATACTCTAATTGTAGCACACGCCAAATCCTTGTAATCTTTCGTACACCATATCAAGAACAAGAACATGAGTAGGGTATTACGCTTCCCCAGCGGCCCGAACCTGTATAAACCCTTGTGTTATGTGTTGATTGCTTTCTTTTTCTTCCCCCACCTTCTTCTTCTCCTTGACTCAAGCCTCAGTATACCACATCCCTGTGCCGAACTAAAAAAGGGGTTCCTGGGATCCCTGCGTGTCGAGCACACGCATCGACAACATTGGCGATAGGAGGATTGCTTTAAAGCTCATATGTATGTTTTTCATTCTGACATGAACTTTGTTGGGCACGCAGGTTGATCACTTGGTCAAGATTTTCCCTGGAGTTGAGCACGGTTGGACCGTGAGATACAAGAGTGACGATGCAAATGCTGTCAAGAGACTAGGAAGCCCTGGCAGACACGATTGACTGGTTTAACAAGAAACTGAAATGAACTTGACGTCGCAGCCCTCTACGACCGGCTCGTGTGCTGCTCATGTTTCATCTCGAACTTCCCGAATTGACGTTTTACGGTTGAAGCTTGAAAGGGTAGGGCCTGGGTTTATGCTTAGGCCTCGCAGTCTGCTTGTGCTAGTAAATGTGCTTGTGCTAGACTGCTAGTAAACGTGCTTTGCTTATGTTGGGTGTCTGATTTGTCGAACTGAACTGCCAGTTTGTAATAAAAATGGACGCGAGCTTCTGTTCGGTTTGTCGCCACAAGAACATAACATTTTGTCTTGCACATAACCCAGCATCTGGCATTTCTAGCACCATCAGTTTGCAAGCAGGCAAACATCTTTCCAACTTTTTACAGTTATAGCTTTTTTGAGAATTCTTTTTAATCACTGCTGATTCTTAATTAATCGACTCTGTCTCACGTAACTGGCAGATAGAGGCAAAAAGGCAAACACTAATGGGCCAAGCTATTGATGGGCTGTAGTAAAGTTTGAATGTTGGATGGGGCGGACGGTAGAGATTAAGTAAAGTAACTTGAGGCACTAAAGTCAGAGGGGAGCCGCATCCCTCCCGGCGGCGGGATCGTCATCTCATCGCTCTACCCTCCCAAGCCGCCGCCGATCCTCCGGCACCTCTCCTCCCCTGTTCGCTTCCCTACGCCAGCCAAGCCAGGTCGCTCGTCCAGTCGTCCCCTCCACCTATCCCCATCGCCAGCCAGGTCGCCCGTCGTCATCTTCCCCGCGCCGCACCTTCCTCACCGACGGGCGTTCAGCGGCGGGGCTCCGGCAAATCCCCGTGGGCACGCTGCTTCTACTCCGGCACGGCAATCTCTCTGCCAGATCCGCGGCCTCTCCACAGGTACGCGCCTCCTTTTTACTCATAGATAACGGAGAGAATAGACGTATTTTGTGAATCCCGTGTTCATTCATGGATAACGGAGAGTAAAGAGACGCCACGCGTCATCTGGTGATTGGTTCTGGTTACGTGTCTCGTTTCTGTCCGTCTCAGTCAGTCATACTTGTGTATACGCGAAGAAGAGACTAAATACTCGATTGATGAATAGTTCAGGGCAGGCGGCGATGATGGCGATGGCTCGGTGGCCGTGGAGGGTGGTGCTGCCAATGCTTCTCCTCCACTGCTTCTCCGTCTTCTTCGTCTTCGCGCAAGGTAACCATCTTATCTTTCGGCGCTCCCCTTTGCTGCACAGGTGAGATATATTTGAAAGATAAGATGAATCTGAGCGAGACTCGTCATCTCATTTGACCAGCACAATGTTTCTGTGTATGGATCGTTTATAATACAACAAGATTTTTGCCCATATTGGGATCTAGCATCCAATCCATCTGGACTTGAATCCCAATAGAATTGGTGTACTACGGCTGAGATTAACTCCATATATCTAAGTTGTAAATCAATCATATCGAATTAACCTTGCCACATTTGAATTTCCCCCTTGGTCTTAAATCTGTCCGTTGAGTTGTAAATATAATAACAATGTCACGAGCTGTTTGGTTTCAGGAATATTCTAGGATCAACTGCTCCTTGACTTCATCTCATGAAATTAGAAGGACCACCCATCCTAATCTTCTACTCTCAAACATATGATTTTCAGGGACCAGCAATGTCCTAAGTTTCACAAACCTCATAAGTTAGACCTGCTAAACAAAGAATTTCTAGGTCAACTGATTTTTTATATATGTTTCCATCATGCTTCCTGGTAGACTAATTCATATCATTCATCCCCAATTTCTTCAGAACACCAAGATAATGATCCCTCTACTTTGTTCAAACGAGCCTCAGAAATGATGGACCTAAGGAAATATGATGGAGCACTTGGTCTGCTGAATGCTGTGTTGGAGGTTGACCCAAATCATTCACAAGCTTACAGGCAGCGTGCATCTGTGCTTCGTCACAAGTGCAGGTAAATTGTGTCTGTTACTATACTTTTCAATCCATACATGTTTGATGTCACATATATTACTGAATTTAAAGTTAATGACAAGGAAAACAATTACTTCCACTGCCAGAAAGAAAACGTCCTATTTTCTGTCAAAATAAAAGTTCATTATTCAGTATTTCAGTGCATCCATATCTGAAGAAGTTCCATTAACGAACTGTTAAGCTTATATGCCTATTTAACCTTGTGAGTTTTACAGGTATGTGTCACCTCTCTGTATCCCTTACTTGTTTGAATGTGTTTTTTGTTTTTTTGAATCTAGATACAAGGAAGCGGAGGGAGACTATCGCAGATATATGGAGCAAAAACCTGTCAGTTCTTCAGTGGAAAAGGAATTATCTCAACTACTTCAGGCTCAAAATGCATTAGAGACTGCTTATGGCCAGTTTGAGTCTCATGACTTCTCAAAAGTCGTGGAGTACATCAACAAAATTGTGCTTGTTTTTTCTCCAGGCTGCTTAAAGGTATATTTAAGAGTATAGTAGGAATCATGGGCAGGCAAATATTTCATCGAATTTTATCTCAATAAGCTGCAGTACTAAAGGACGAATTTTCAGGCAAAGCTTCTCAAGGCTAAAGCGTTACTAGCGCTAAAAGACTACTCAAGTGTTATCTCAGAGACAGGATTTATTCTAAAGGAAGATGAAGACAACCTGGATGCCTTGTTGCTTCGTGGCCGAGCATACTATTACCTTGCTGATCATGATGTTGCATCCAGGTAAAGCATGCCTAACATTTTAGGTTTGGACAAGTGCATGCTTGTGCCTGCACGCACAAGTGTAGTACCTAGATAACGTGTTAGCTTTTAATATTTTTACAGTGATGACAACATTAATTCTTTAGGCACTACCAGAAAGGCCTTCGTCTAGACCCTGAACATTCTGAACTGAAGAAAGCATATTTTGGGTTGAAAAATCTTCTGAAGAAGACTAAGAGTGTGAGTATGATTTCTTTGTTTCAATAAATTAGGAGCTTATTGCATCGTAGAAGTACAATCAAATGGTGTGCATGCAGGCCGAAGATAATGCTGCCAAAGGTAAGCTACGTGTGTCTGCTGAAGACTACAAGGCAGCACTAGCAATGGATCCAGATCATACTTCTTACAATGTACATCTTTATCTTGGGCTATGTAAGATTCTGGTTAAACTCGGAAGAGGCAATGAGGCTATCAGCAGCTGTACAGAAGCACTCAACATAGACAGAGAACTTGTTGATGCATTAACACAGGTGACATTACTTGCCAATAGGCATTAAAAAATAGAAATGAAACATATAGGGTCAAAGTTTGTATTATTGAATGTTAACACTTTCCTGAAAAAAGAAGGGAATTTCAATCTGTCTGATTACACTGCCATTAATTTTGAATCGTGGACTCCCTTTGGACACTGATGCAACATTATTGAGCAAGTATGCAGACATGCAGTTGCATTAACCTGTCCCGCAATTTCCTTATTTTGAACCACAAGACTTGGGAAAACTGCAACTGGTCTTCATAAACCAAAAATTGTAATTTGATGTGCACAATTAATATGATCTTGACTTTTTGAATGAATAAGTGATGCAAAAAATTAGTAATGTGAATTTCTTTGGTAATGTTGCACCAGGAAACTAAGTTATGCAATAGATAATGCAACACACTTAGTTTTTACAGCCAGATCTCGCTAGTCTGTTACTTCATCTGCTTGTTGTATGTTATCCTTTTATATGTTGCAGAGAGGTGAAGCTAAGCTTCTTACAGAAGACTGGGACGGAGCAGTTCAGGATTTAAAAGAAGCTGCCCAGAAATCTCCCCAGGCAAGTCTTTTGTGGATCTATTTTTCTCCCTACTCTTCTAGGCAAATGTTAGGGATAAGTGTGCTCATATGCCAGCATATCGATCTGTTTGTCCTTTGAAAACATTCATAATGCTATTTGAGTTCCCATCAAATGACCTGCTTATGTAGTGGTGTGTTGATCCTTTTGATATTTGGGAACACGGTATTTGTGTATTTGTGCAGCAATCATATTATCATGAAACATAGTCCCAACTGGATGAAACATCTAGTTTTCTTTTTCTCGTAAAAAAAAATCTAGTTTTGGTCGATTGGATAGATGATGTGCGGAAACAATTACATTTTTTTAGGTAGTCTTTTGATGATATATTTACTTCCCCCTGATGTATTTTTTTTTCACTACCCTTTTGCCAGCAACCTTTGTTATACTCTCTTTGTAGTGATGGAACTGTTGTGGATGAAGTGGATGGGTTGAGAAAACTAGAATTTTGTGTAACATTTGGTGTAACTAGAATAGTAAAGTGGGGCACCAAGAAGGAACTTGGTGCCAATGAATTTATGAATAAGCAACAACATTTCATCATGCGGATGTTGACAGGCAGGGGGAAAGTCCCCCTCCCACATGGCTTTGTGCTTAAGAAGAAATCTGCCAATGCGGCAAAGAAAGGTCACGAACCTAGGCCCCTCGATCGACACGCAGATCCACCCGCCATGGTTCAGGCCTTAACCCGTGCTTTGAGGTCGCATACAGGAGGACCCATCCGTTGTTTCTTAACACCTTTTTTATGTCTATGGGGCCAGGGAGTGACTTTTTAAAACTATGGAAATTTGCTCCAGATGGGAGTCGAACCTAAAGAGCTAGTAGGTGCTACTTGAGTGCTGCAACCACTAGGCTACAAAGTACAAACCCTTTCGTTTTTTCATCATGATTTTAAACTGGCGGAAAGGTGAGCTCGGTCGGAATTTTGAACATGGACAATCTGCTGCCCCTGTGAACTGCACTAGCACAGTTCTCAGATAATATTGATAATTACACAAATTGCTTCTCTGCTAAATTACAAAGAGGAAGTTAACTTGTTGCTTCCCTGTTCTTTTAACTTCAAGAGTCGAATCCAAAGGTCATGCGCTTTTAGTCGAATGTTTTATTAGTCTTCTCTATTGAAAGTTGCAAACAAACTTGGTGTCTGCCCTTCTGTATTTTTATTGGTATAAATATAACAGTGGTTTGCTCTGTTCATGCTCAGGACATGGGAATCCGAGAAGCACTAATGAGAGCTGAAAAGCAGCTTAAGTTGAGCAAAAGAAAAGATTGGTATAAGATCCTTGGCATTTCAAAGACGGCATCAGCTGCAGAGATTAAGCGTGCGTACAAGAAGTTAGCACTTCAGTGGCATCCAGATAAAAATGTGGATAACCGAGAGGAAGCAGAAAACATGTTTCGAGAAATTGCTGCTGCTTATGAGGTATGGATAACAAAACATGTGAACCGTTCTTAGTAATCAATGTTCCATGAGAAAACATTTTTTTTTCTGTTAATAAGGTTAATTTATACTACTCAGTCATGCATTTCAAGTTGTAGCCCTGGGTACTACTATGAAATAGAATTAGCTGAAGTGCGCTGCAGCATTTCATACACCAATGTCATCCAGGAGTATAAATTCTGGTCACCCATATTTACCGATAGGCATGCTTCTTTTGAATCAGATCGACATGTTGCAGATGCCCTGCATGTCTTTTAACAATGTGCAATCGGCAACTTACAGGTTCTTGGGGACGAAGACAAACGGGTAAGGTATGACCGAGGAGAGGATATTGATGAGATGAATATGGGAGGAGGTGGTGGTGGTTTCAATCCTTTTGGGGGAGGTGGTCAGCAATACACATTCCATTACGACGGTGGATTCCCTGGAGGGGGAGGATTTCACGGGGGCGGCTTTCCTGGAGGATTTCAGTTCAACTTTGGATAGAAGTACGCCCATTTACTGTCTGTGGTGTTTGTTTTAGGAATGCTGAGAAACGTACCATTAATCCTTGTATTCTTCCTTGGGATTTTCTGACACATTTTATCCAACGGAAATAAAATGAGCCCTGTATGTATCTATGGAGTTATCTCACTAGCTAAGGATTTGCGCTGAAACCATCCAAAACCGAAGGACCCTCTACTGTGATAGGAGTCGGTGCATAACAGAAAAGAAAATGTCCGAATTACCCCAGTCAAAATTACTCCCACGATTTCAAATGCCAGACATTTTACACCTCAAATTCTTCAAACCGAAGAAATTAATGCCCAAAACAGTCCTGGGGGTAATTTGGTTTTAAGAGTCAGGGGTATGATGCTGTAGTTAAACCAACAAATCCTAAATTGAATAAATCCGTCGTGGTTTCCTCTGGCGCGGCCACTGAGGCGAAAGGTGGTCACTGGCACCTAGCATGGGCCATGGGCCAAGGTCTGCGCACCGAAGTGTTATGGCGGCGGGGGCATGCGAGCTTCCAAGTCACAACATAAAATGTTTCAGTTTTTCTACCTGCTGTCATGTAGATCGGAGTCCTCTTAATTAACAAATAGCGAGCAGTGTCTGTATGTGACTTCATCTAAAGATTATTAGTATTTCTTAATTAGGCCGTGTTCCCCGTAGCCCTTTGCATGGTCGGCAGTTTGGCTGTTGGAAACAGTACCTTCCCCAAAAAAAAGAAACAGTACCTTCCCAATTTTTTTTCGAGCGCATGCTTCCTAGGCTAAACGGTAGTATTTTTTTAAAAAAATTGTACACGGTAGTTGTTTTTTTTAAAAAAGTTAAATTAATCCAATCTTTTAAGTTAGGAATAGTTAATACCCAATTAATTATGCATTAGTGATGTTTCTTATTTTTTATTTTGTGTGTAAAACAGCCAAACTGCGTGTCCCGCCGAACACGGCCTTAGTTGATCATCCGAAGATGCTGGTGTTAACTAAGTAAACATTAAATTTTGAACTACTCGCTCCATTTTAAATTATTGTCATGTTACGTTTTTTCTAAGTCAATTTTTTTTTATATCTCACCATTCATTTCTATAAATTTGTATAGTTTAACATAATAGGATTCATATTCTTAGATTCACGATGAGAAATACTTTCATAATATATAATTCATAAATAGCTAACAGCGCAAAATATTAATTAGAAATTAATGGTTAAATAAAGACAAGCTTGACTTAAGACAAACGTAGAAGGACAACTAATTTGTAACAAAGGTAGTACTATTTTGAGCATGCCATAAAGTGCTGCACTTAAAGGGCTTCTTTGGAACAAAGGAAAACTGGAGGATTTTTATATGATTTAAATCTAATGTAAATATTTCCTATGTGCTCCTTTGGAACAAACGAATATACACTTGGGATTCCTACAAAAATCCTATGGAATGGATCAATTCATGGGATTTTTAGAGGATTTTAAACATGAGATTGGACCTATGGGAAACTTTCCTATTCTCTATCTTTCTCTGTAATCCCCACACTTTTTCTGCGAACCATCCAAACAACAAGTTTCAACAATTCCAACGTTTTTTTTTTCTAAACTTTCCTATTTTTTGCCTCTCTCTCTGTAATTCCCACACTTTTATGATTTCTAATGATTCAACTAACATGCTAACTCAATTCCAACTTTTTTTTTCTGTTTCTGTGTTCTTTTAATCCTGTGTTTCAAATGAGCTTGAAATTAAGTGTACACGTCGATCACCAATTTGCTCACATGCCTGGCTACTTACCATATCCTTTCATTTTCGTATATGAAATTTGATGGATTATCTTAATCCAAAACAAGTACGCTAAGCAGCCACGGCACGTGATGACGCATGTTCTGTGAACGTGTTAGGGTTGTCCGAACCTGAGCTCCGATTGGTGCAAACGAGCAACAACTTTTTTCGGCAAATTCGTATATAAAAAACGTTCACTTCGCTCGTTATCCGGCAGCAGGCCAAGATGAGAACAAGCATGTCGACGCCGAGAGCGGCGGCGCTGGCGCTGGCCGTCGTCCTCGCCGCGGCGCTCGCCACGG
>CM002483.1:12227496-12246362 GCA_000325765.3 Leersia perrieri
GCCGCCGCCGCGTTCCCTGCGTTCGGCAACACTGGCGGCGACGACGCGACGCGGAGGCGCGAGGTCGCCGCGTTCCTCGGCCAGACCTCCCACGAGACCACCGGCGGGTGGCCCACCGCCCCCGACGGCCCCTTCTCGTGGGGCTACTGCTTCAAGCAGGAGCAGAACCCGCCGTCCGACTACTGCCAACCATCCTCCGACTGGCCGTGTGCCCCCGGCCGCAAGTACTACGGCCGTGGCCCCATCCAACTCTCCTTGTAAGCAAATTTCATCATCTTTTTCACTTGCCAACAAACCTTGCAGAGTTGCAGTTTCTGATGGGAACTGATCGATCGATCGATTGTGCAGCAACTTCAACTACGGGCCGGCGGGGAGGGCGATAGGGGTGGACCTGCTGAGCAACCCGGACCTGGTGGCGACGGACGCGGTGGTGTCGTTCAAGACGGCGCTGTGGTTCTGGATGACGCCGCAGGGGAACAAGCCGTCGAGCCACGACGTGATCACGGGGAGGTGGAGGCCGACGGCGGCGGACGTCGCGGCGGGGAGGGCGCCCGGGTACGGGGTGATCACCAACATCGTGAACGGCGGGCTGGAGTGCGGGCACGGCGCCGACGACCGGGTGGCGAACCGGATCGGGTTCTACCAGCACTACTGCGACGTGTTCGGCGTCGGCTACGGGAGCAACCTTGACTGTTACAGCCAGAGACCGTTCAACAGCGGTGCATCGGTTGGGCCGGCGGAGCAGTGATTAAAAACTGGAAACTTTGCACGGTTGCATGTGCCGGTCCACGACGGAACGAACGAGCCGCATGATAGCTCAGTTCATGATGAAACATGTGTACAATAAACTTTGTTACGTTGTAGACACAATATATTTGTCCTTAAAATAAGATTAGTTGGTCCAAAATAAAACAGATATATATGAGACATCTATATACAAAGATCAAGATTGTTTTTTAACTTTCCAAGGCCGTTTCTGTTGGGGCTGAACCAAACACAACAATATGCAACTGAAAGTTTAACTCATCAACAAGTATTTTTCACACAAAACAACCCCTCATCTTGCTATAAACTTTGAGGATAGTTTCAACCAGCAAAACAGCAGCGGAAATAACACAATCACATGCACATAAGACACAGGGATTTAACGTGGAAAAACCTCCTCAGTGTGAGGAGTAAAAAACCACGGGACCAACCGGTCCACTCCAAACTTCCACTATTATCAACAATGGGTACAATATGGAGTCTTCTCTAGAACATCTAGAGGTACATCACAGCAACCACAATATCATCAAGACAAGGTTTTGGTATCCACAACAATAACCATAACAAGTAACAAGAGGTAATAATAGACAAGCAGAGAAATAACAGATTTTGTACTCTTCGGTTCTCAGCTGATATCTCCCAAACCACATATCCAAACTGCACGAAACTTGGCAGAAATGATGGTCTATGAGTTCCTTCTAAACTGACAAAAAATCAGCCCAATCGGACACCGTTTGACCCCTCAAACTGACATTCTACCACAGACTGTCCATGCTAAAACTGCAGTCACTCGAGCTGAAGAAACCATACCCAAATCTGATGCTCTACTCAACCAATCCCCACCAAAACTGGCTAGATTGAAGTTCACCAAGTGAGGAACGAACTCACCAAGTTTGGTATCGATCCAAGCACGTTTGCCTCTCCAATTGCTGACTTGACGAAGATCGGGTTAGAGCCACCAAACTGCAATCTTCACCTCTTTTTCTTATCCACTCTCCTCTCCTCTCCTCTCCTGTGTTCTTGCTAAATCCTACAATGGCTGCTCTCACTCTTTCAAGGGAAGGCTAGGGTTTTTCTTCCCACTCCAAAGGAGTGAGGCAATCTCCACCATCCATTCAACACATGGATCAATGCCCAAAATTAATTGGACTTTTGGGCTGCACTTGGCCTGAGAGCAAAGCTTCATGTGGAGGGAATTTGGTCCAACAATTTCTTGGGCCATTAGCAAAATAATATACCACTATTTTCTCTCTCTCCCACATATATGATAGAATATTAGAATTTGACATGGACATAACAGAAGGATGTTATTACGGCTCTAACGTGAGATCCGAGCCATCATATTATCATATGGTGAAATATTCTCTTCAAAATAAACGGAATTGAACAAAATGGAGCTATCATGTGATGGGAATGGAAAACTCTTTTAACCATACGGGTGAACATCCACTCGTGTGTGCATGTGTTACACAAATGGTTATGATAAAATTTTACAAGATAGATTAATATAAAATTTATATCACCACGTAAACATGCAAGTTCAACTGCAATATATACAATAAGTAACAATAATAACGAATATGATCAAGAATATACCCACACTAGTTACATTTAAATTTGTTTTTTTAACAATTAGTTGAGGTTGAATTTAAATGCATGCTTGTGAAGTGAAGTGATATATGTATGACACCTAAATCCATCTTGTGAGATTTGTTTTAAAAAAATCATAATCATTTATAGCTACATGCAATGTACGGTTGAATATTCACACGTGTGATTAAAATCCTCTTTCATACATGATCAGCATGCAGAACTTGTAGAGAAGATCAGCATGCACCATTTAAGAATACCGATTTCAACTCGAAGAAACAATATACACATCAGTTTTACGATAGACGCAACATCCAAGAATAACATGGATGATAAAGAACTGTTGAAACACATCGGCACCAAAAGCACTGCCGTACAAGAGATGAAGAGAAGACAATAAGCTGCCTTTACCGTCATCGCCATCATGCATGTCGTTGGCCGTGCGTCCGTGCAGTGCACAAGAGATGGGCTACATGCTGCACGTTAGGTCAGCCAGCCCGCTGGGTGCTGAACTGCCGAGTGCTGACTAGACACGGCCCACAGTCTCTTCTGTTCCTACTGGGAATGTGGGATTAAGGTCCACGCTATCTGATTTATTGGGGAGAAAAGTCCACTTTAGTATCTCAGCTTGTCGAACGGTTCGATTTTCATCCTTAAACCACGAAACCCGAAACAACATATCCCACAACTTTAAAACCGGTGTAAATATAATCACTGGGTAGTATTGTATGTGGTTTTGGCTGACGTGGCATGTAGGCCCCATATGTCAGCCAAATAGAAAAAAAAGAAAAATAACATACTCTCTCTCAGCTCACTCGGCCAGACCACACAGAGAGAGGAGGATGGCACACGACAGCGGGTTATGGTGGTGAAACGGCTACGACGGCAGCTGTTGGACGTGTTCCTGGCTGCTGCTAACTCATTGGAGGCATCGGATAGCACGAGAAACAAGGGAGGCGGTGGGAACGCCGCGTACATGAGCTATAGTCAACGGCAAAGCGGGAAGGGCAGTGATGGCTTGTTGCGGTGGAGGAGAACTAGGAAAAGGAGAAGTAATGAACTCACCGGTATAAGGTGGTAGTGGTGGCAAGAAATAATGGTGGCCCGAGCTCCAGGGAAGGAGATCGACCAGCGGTTGATGGCGGTGATCAGTTAGGAAGGGGATATGGTCAACACCGGCAAGGGGCGGTGTGGTGGTGCCACTCCGTTGGAAGCCGACAGGCTCACCGTGCTCACGTTGTAGCTGCTCGTTCGCCCGTCGTCGCAGTCCACCGCATCTGCACTTACTGCGAACGGGAGGCCAGCTCGAGCTCGTTGGCTCGCTCGCCTCTCTCCTTTTCTCTGCCGCCACAGACAACTGTTGCTATCGCCTTCCCGTGCACGAGCTGGCGCTCCGCCGCCGATGTCGTCGAGCCGTCTCGCGTGTGTCCGTGCGTGGTTGTGCTCGGCAACCACGCAAGAGAGCAAAGAGGATTTGGGGTAAGAAGAAAACCTATATAATGACATGTGGATTCTATGCTGACTCAACTGTCTGACATGGGGGCCCTACGCACCATGTCAACAGAAACCATCCATAATAATGTCCGTGGACTATATTTGCACTGGTTTGTAAGTTGAGAAATGCATTATATTTGGTTTTACGGTTCAAGTTCGTTTTTTAAACTCGGCGATAAGTTAAGAAACCTAAAGTAGACTTCTTCCATTTATGTCTTATTTAGTTTATGAAAAGTTTTCGTGAAAATGTCACATCAGACGTTTGACCAAATGTCGGGAGGTGTTTTTGGACACGAATAAAAAACTAATTTCACGGCTAGCCTGGAAACCGCGAGACGAATCTTTTGAACCTAATTAATCTGTCATTAACACGTGTGGGTTATTGTAGCATTTATGACTAATCATGACATAATTAGGCTTAAAATATTCGTCTCGTTGTTTACAACTCAACTGTGTAATTAGTTTTATTTTTTATCTATATTTAATACATGAGTTCAAAGATTTGATGTGATGTTTTTGGAAAAAAAATTTTGAGGAATAAACAGAACCTTATTAGATCAGAGGTGAACAGAGGCCGTGCTGACCAGTGTGGGTTAATTAGGCCCTGCGCTCTTTTTCTAGCGGCTTAACACCGGAGAAGGTTGTCTCTTTTTTCTTTCTCAGAACAGAAGGGAAGAACACGTCGTTTCCCTAAAAAAAAAAAGAGGGGAGCACACGTCAGTAACTTAGGGTCATGTAAGTATCTAGAAATCTGGCGACGGGGTGAAATACAACTATAGTACAACTATCATATAATTACATTGTAAGGGCCCTTTTGAATCATAAGATTGCAAAGATAGAGAAATAGGGAAAACACAGGATTTTCACAGGGATGCAGGTGTAAAATAGAGGATTCCAAAACATAGAAATGATTGTTTGATTGCACCACAGGAAAAACACAGGAATTTGAAGGGAGAGATAGACTCAAATTTTTTTTCCATGAGGTCACACCTCATATTAGAAATCCTCTAAAACTTGCATGGAACAAGCAATTCCATAGGAATTTCATAGGAATCCATATGGTCTATTCCTTTGTTTCAAAGGCTCATTTAGGAAAAATTCCTATAGGATTCAAATCCTATAAAATTCCTTTATTTTTCCTTCAAATCAAAGGGGGCCTAACTTTGTATAGTTCTGACATAACTCATACGTAAGTAGCATATAAAAACACAAACAGAACTTGTAATTCATGCTGAAGGGAACTTGCGAAGCAATGGAGCACTACCTGGCGATCCTGGACAGGCGGCACAGGCCATGGCATGAGATGGCCTAAAATGATGAAGCTCATTGTGCCTCCGTGTTGTATTGTTCAGGTCGCTGGATCTTGGTAAGTTTAAGGCCCACAATATCTGATTTGTTAGGTGGAAGGTGAACAGACGCACAATATCTGATTTTAGGCCCACAATGTGATGGGGTACGTTAGGGTCGTATTAGGCCTTTCGCTCCTTTACGGTGGTCTTAACATTTAAAAAAACATCGTGGTCAGTTCAAAAAAAAAAACATCGTGGATGATCAACCTTTTTGTCTTTTTAAAATAGAAGTTGAACGTTTGGAACTTGCTCCGTGTGTTTAATTCTACCTTCACATAACCAATTTTTATGCACCAGTTCTACAATAAATCAACTCAGACGCTTATCCTTTGCGTGGAGAAAAAAACATAGCCATAATAAGGGCCTATTTGGTAGAGCTCCAGCTCTAACTCCCCACTTCTAGAGCTGGAGCTCAACCAAATGATTTTAGCTCTACAAAAAATGTGAGTAGAGTGGGTGGAGTGATCTGAAAAAATGAACTAGAAAGGTGGAGCTGGGTTTAGACAGCTCCATAACTCCACTCCACCCTCTACTCCTGGAGTGATTATTAAGATTTGGAGCTCTGCGAAATAGGGCCTAAGAAACACTTAGCTCATAGAACCTTGGAACTGTATATGTAGCATTATTCCTTGGTATCATGTCTGATTTTGTTAAAAAATAACAGTATTTTAATGGCGAGTCACAAAAATAGGTGGCATATGAGGAAGTTTGTGGTTTAGCACCCAGTCGATATCGGAACGATCGATAATATCCGCGTGTCGACATTCAACTGGTCGACAGGGACCTATATATTGACATTTTGAATAACATTAGGAGGATCTATCGATATGAGTTTGACGATAGGGCCCTCTGCATGTCGTGGCTTGTCGGCGAAAGAGATGACGACATGAGGACCGTCACCATGTGGGCTGCCGATAGGCCACCTCGAAGGCCTTCCTCCCCCGTTGATAGGCTCCTATCGACTATCGAATTAAGTGTCCCATCAAGTGTGGCAAGTTGTCAACCTGGGCTTGGAAGACATGCCCTATCGGCCTTCTAGGTGTCTAGTCTAGACAAGAGATGCTTAGTCTTCGAGCTCGAAAAAGATAGGGTGCTAAACCCATTTTTTTTTTTTGTCTGTCACCTATTTTTATGATTTTTTAATTAAAATACTATTATTTTCCCATAAAAAAATCTACCATGTCTATCTCATTCTAAATAGGATCCCGTTCCCTAGTCGTGCTTTAAACATAAATAGTTTTAGCTTGTCATAAACACGGTCGCTAGTCACTAACACACGCAGTTCGAGCTCATTTTATTTCTTCGAACCTTACCTACCGATGATAATGTTCTTTGCATTGGCGTGTACATTATCAGTTCACGGAGGCAAGACTTTCGCCTGTGCAAAACATGGACCACTATTCTGTTTAATCATATCGCTTCGCGAAACGCATTTGATAATCCGATTTAGTACGAGGCTACGAGGCTAGGATAACAGCAATTCCACGTACGTCGCCTAATTAAGTAACGGTGGTGCGTAACACGAGCTAATTTTGCGTTAATATTTTTTCTGTTTGCCGATATGAACGCGAATCTAGTACTACATACCAGCATCCAGCAACAGGGACGCAGCCTCTGATAAAGCAGCACGTAGTGTACCAGCACCGTCGGTCCAAAAAAAAAAGCAATGATGTGAAGATTCACTGTTAATTCGTACCAATTAACATCGTTTTCTAACCCATCAAGACTAACAGGAAGAAATGACAACTGAGGTGATAATTGAGCTTGTCCAGCTACGAGAAATCAGAGGCGTCCTTAGGACTCCCTGAAGGCGTCGTTGGATTCAGCATTCCATCTTGAATTATTGGTGGAACCGGAAAAAGGGAATGCCATTAGTTCATAATTAATGTCTATTACAGGATTGGTAATATATACCGAAAGATTCGCTGATAGCTTGATGTACTAGAAAAACTCGTAACAAATTATATATACAATGAGACATGTTTTTACGCCGGTTCAGACCCCTATAAGAATAATAACCCTACGTCCTGTCAGCCATTTGGCTTTTTTTTTAATCCCAAGATAGGGCTTGCCACTGGATGCATAAGCCATAGCAGAAGTCTAGTCTACCACTAATTGATATATGAGGGATATATGGTTGGTGTATGATAAGAATATCAATGAGACGCTTTTGTAGCAAATTTGGGAGCTTTTAGACGAACGTATCCTTGAATCCTCACTGGCATGTAGATTTATACTTAAGGTACAACATGGCTTAGTCAGACTCACGTGTTATGAGTAGTAAATATGGCCGGATAAGAAAGAAATCATGCTTATACTATCCGGATTATATCCCCTAGTGCATAAAATTTTTCTTGTCTTTCATAAATCATATTGAACTTTAAAAGTATCCGCAATATGTGGTTACTGTATATACAATAATACATGGCACCTTATACCAAGCAAAATTACAATTAACTATGCAACATTAACTACTAAAAATTTAAAATATATTATTTGAATTTTAAGAAGAATATTTTGTCATAGTACTTGGTATAGGGTATCCCGTACCACTCCGCATATTTTCAAGACCTTTACAAATACAGAGAGAGACACACCAAGTATAACATAATTAGAAAATGCTAGAAAAACTTTCTATACTGGAAGATATTGTTGACGCTAAAATCTCGATGATTTTATACTTAATTTGGTCAAGGAAAGAGTCGATAGAACATTGTCCGGAAAAGATCAAATTAAAGAAGGAATCGTGAAGACCATGACATGACAGTCTAAATTCTCTATTAGTTAGGCATGCTTGAGTTATTTTCCTTATGTAATTAGGAATTAGTCATAGTTTCATTTTTGGTAATGGCTGCATATAGCAAGCTGATTGAGTCGTGTGTCCAATTAGGAATCGGTTGACCCAACGGTATAAATTATATGCCAGTGTCCTTGTAAGAATCATCACTTGATTAGAATATTTTTGGCGCATCGCCACCTTAATTATAACTTACTCGATGGGTTCTCGACTTCCGCTCAGGGCTACATCAGTCAGGTCCGAACCCCTGAAAAGAGTCAAGTTCGGGGTCTTGCTACCAAATTGGGTTGTATCGGTTCGGTTCGATCTCCAGCGAATTAGTAAGTTCCGTCGACTCCGCTTGTATCGGTGATGATTGATACTTTTTCGGTTAGGTCTGATATATCGATCCAACTGACGCAAGCGTTGTCTATCAGATTTATCTATTCTATCTCTAGCGGTATCATTGTTTAGGATTTTATTGACTTGGTTAGGACTTCCTCGATTAGGTCTGATATTTTGGCTGAGTCGTTGCTTCTCTAGATACACTGCTACTCTAGATTGATAGATTTATCCATTGCCTTGTGCAGATCTATTGGCTTAGTACTGTTTTCTTATTGTTTTTAATCTTATGTTGTAACGGTTAGGTCCAATCTATCAAGTTTGATATAAATAGGTTTATGTCTTCTAAGTTGGTAGGTTTTATACAATGTTATATTGGAGGGTTAACCGATGGGTTATCTTGTTACTAAATCTAAGTGTTGTATTCACTTTTCATGTTATATCTTGATTGTAGCCGATACTAGCATAGAGCTTATTTATTTATCTGATTACCTGGATCTACATTTAACATATAACCCATTGGTTATCAATATCTTATCGACATTGGCTAAAAGCGCACCATCATTGGTTTTTCAGCCGATCAACTCTTGAATCAACACATCGACATCAGCTGGAGGCGCTACATCACATCGGCTCGTCAGCCGATCAATCTTTTGGTGATCAACGTATGTCCATCTTGTCAGATGCAGGATTAAACAGACTGACACGCCCGCGACCCTAATGTTTAGGATCTGCACTAGAGCTATGCAGATCTCTCAGGCCTTCGTGTGACGCGCAGATATATTTTTGTGCTAATAGATATAATCCAAACAGCGTAAAGACTAATTTTTTCCTTATCCTGACGTACTTACCACTCGGAATCCCTTAGTCCGAGTAGATCAAGTCTGTCCTCATGGATATAAATCCAGAGGCCACTAAAGGGTTGAACACACATTCAATTGAGTCCAAAGAATTGCAATATGCCAAAACACATCGAAGACTCGGAAACGCCTCGTTGACAATCTCGTCTATTCGACTAGCCCCACATATACTCACATAGCCATACATCCCTATATAATAATCAATGTTTTCATACTAGCCTTCTACAATGGCTCATTGTACTCGGCGACACATCTAATATGTGGATTAAGGAAAAACATGCCATATGACCGACATGAGTAAGTCTATTACTCGACGGGGGCCCGAACCTGTATAAAAATCTGCTCACTCTATGTTTGTTTTGTATTATTGCTAGTCATAGTATCGACAAATTCTCTAAGTATAATGAATCATGTATTCGACTTAACTATCTACGACACATTTATATATAATTCATTTTAACGAAACACATCCCTTAAGTTTGGGAAACATGCTAACGGAGAACGATGAGGTAGGTGTTTCTAGATAGCACTTTACATAACAGTGTTACAAACTTGCAATCCTTACATTAATTTGGGGATCTTTTTCGGAAATGTATGGCTTCGATAATTGCCATTGCATAAATGTGACACCCATGACCATATGGACGTGACGACAGATTTGGTAGAATCGGCTTACTGGACTTGCCAGTACGTCTTGAAGAAGTTTGAAGTAGTCAGGCACTAATCTGATCTTCAGCCAAGAATGCCAGGCCTTAATATTAACTCCCCATTTCCTTACCCTTCATGTTTGAGTGATCAGTGTACTGCCCAAGCTGACAGCACAGCGGTCGCAATCTAACTAGCAATCACCACCTACTCCGGGCAGGCGTTCATTGAGAAGAAAAAACTCGATCTCGCTAGCGAACTCCAGTACTCCGAGTTACTACGCGCGAACAGGAGCTGCCTATAAAAGCAGTCGTTTCGCGCCATCTCCCACCTCGAAATCAAGCACGAGAGCTCATCAAGTCCAATCATGAAAACGACGACAGCACTGGGACTCCTCATGGCCGCCGCGGCCTTGGCGGCGCACGCGCTCGCCGAGCAGTGTGGCTCGCAGGCCGGTGGCGCGCTGTGCCCGGACTGCCTCTGCTGCAGTCGCTTCGGCTGGTGCGGCTCCACATCCGACTACTGCGGCGATGGCTGCCAGAGCCAGTGCGATGGCTGCGGCGGCGGCGGAGGTGGCGGCGCTGTCGAGTCCATTGTATCCAAGGAGCTCTTCGAGCAGCTGCTGCTCCACCGCAACAACGCGGCGTGCTCGGCGAGCGGGTTCTACACGTACGACGCCTTCGTCACCGCCGCCGCGGCGTTCCCGGACTTCGCGGCGACGGGCGACGACGAGACGCGCAAGCGTGAGGTCGCGGCGTTCCTCGCGCAAACCTCCCACGAGACCACCGGCGGGTGGCCGACCGCGCCCGATAGCCCCTTCTCGTGGGGCTACTGCTTCAAGGAGGAGATCGGCGCCACGGCCGACTATTGCGTCCCCAGCACCGATTGGCCCTGCGCGCCGGGCAAGAAGTACTTCGGCCGCGGCCCCATCCAGCTCTCCTAGTAAGCACCAGTTACACGTACTATACACGATATTTTGTCTTACACTAACGGATGGTTTTGAACTTCTAATGGATCAGCAACTACAACTATGGGCCGGCGGGAGAGGCCATCGGCGAGGACCTCCTGAAAACCCAGAGCTGGTGGCGACGGACCCGGTGGTGTCGTTCAAGACGGCGCTGTGGTTCTGGATGACGCCTCAGGCGCCGAAGCCATCGTGCCACGACGTGATCACTGGGGAGTGGGAGCCAACAACGTCGGACAACACGGCGGGGAGGGTGCCCGGGTACGGCGTGATCACCAACATTATCAACGGCGGGCTGGAGTGCGGTCACGGCCCCGACGACCGGATGGCGAACCGGATCGGGTTCTACCAGCGCTACTGCGACGTGCTCGGCATCGGCTACGGGAGCAACCTCGACTGCTACGACCAGAGGCCCTTCAACAGCGGGTTGGTGGCAGCACAGTGATCGAAGTGTGGAAAACAGGTTTAAACAGCTTCGCCGGTGGTGACCGGCCCGTAAAATAAAAGTGCTTTGGCAGACAGCCAGACACACTCATGTACGTGTTGTACACTCTCGTACCGTACGTACAATGGAGTATGTATGTAGACATGTAGTAATGTAATGTTGTATAGTTGAAAAACATTTCTTTCTTGCTTATGAAACATCAAGATTCATTCTTTGAGATATATCAAACGAACACGCAAAAAATCGAAGGCAAAATCTGAAACACCGTTGAAATATTTATTAAAACATTGGGGGTCCAACACGCCAATCCAGATCTAGCTTCTTCTTCATCACCGGTAGTTTTCTCCGGCAATAACAACGAGCTCCACCTTGTACTGCCGCCAAACTTTGCCTTCTCTGGTGATGGTGCTTTAGGCATTGCCTACCTCATCTCGTCGGCGTTGAAGTTCATGGCTTCTCCACCATGCCATATCTCCATGGATATCGGTAGCAATCTCGATGTTACCGCCGCCAGCAAGCTCACATGCGTTTTCAAGCAAAACCAAAAAGAGAAAAATCAAAAACCAACATAAACAGAAATACGACAAAAATACTCATTGCAATACTTTTATCTAGCACGGAAAACATTGGTTGAAACATCAAAAAATTCACGATTATACCAGTTTAGATCTAACTTCTTCTTCATACCCGGTGGCCTTTTCCGGCAACAACGATGAGGTCGGCACCGCCACACCCGCCGTTGCCACTCAAATCGCATGTTTCTCTCTCCGCGTGAGCGCTTTGTTGGCCCGTTGAAAAAGGTACGACCGTTGCCACCATCGTCGGCGCAGCAACCCCTGTCACTTCCAAAAATCGTCGTCTGCTCAGCGTAGCAGCCGCCGTCACCTCTAAAAACCGCCACATCTCTCTCTCGCTTGCTCGCTCGCTTGAAACAAAATACAAACGGTTTAGAGGAGTGCAGTGCGGGTTTTTATCGGAGGGCTGTGAGGCATCCGGGGGCACCGTTCGACAATTTGCGCCGCAACGGACGCCCTCACAGTAACATTTTCGGTTTTTCTATGGTCCAACAAAAAATATTTCGAGGTACCGATATACTGAAACAAAATTTAGCTGTCCATTTATCATACCACCCTGAAACGGTTTGATTGACTTTTGATACCTAGGGGTACCGGTATCTTGAGGTACTATTCATACAAATAAATCTATTGCCGCTATAGATCCTGGGTAGTTTTAACGCAGACTTTCCAACGAATCAAACCATAACATGGCTCGATCTGGTTTATTGCCCGGTTGCATGCAAGTGATGCTAGACTGTGAAAATAAGATAATCTTTTTCACTACTATTCTATCTCTTCATCCAGTTCAATTCATGCCCAGTGTGATACGATCATGCATTCATGAATCAGAGGCATCAACTAAACCGAGCAGATCCAGGAGATAGAACTGAACAGCATATCCTCGTGCTGCCCGAAAGTCAGTATACTGTGGAGCTACTAGCTTGTCATCTCAAGACTGTCCGTCGATCTATTCCATCGGGCGTAATAAAGATCTTGCATGTCCGATCTTTACACAAGATGAGGCCATGACCACTATATAAGAGGCCATGCATGCCGTCAGTGGCATCATCACTAACACCACTGGAAAGTTAAGATTTGTTCAAGAATTAGGCTAAAATCATAAGCATCTGGTCATGATCGCAGCAAGAGCTGCAAAGCTGGTGGCCATGAAGGCCATGGCGCTGGGCGTGCTGGCCCTCGCCTACGCCGCGGCGACGGCGCGCGCCGAGCAGTGCGGCTGGCAGGCCGGCGGAGCGGTGTGCCACGACAACCTCTGCTGCAGCATGTGGGGGTGGTGCGGCCTCGGCCGTGACTACTGCAACGGCGGATGCCAGAGCCAGTGCGGCAGCGCCTTATTCCGCGGAGACGACGTCGTCGTGCAGCAGGGCGGCGGCCGTGTCGGCGGCGTGGCGTCCGTCGTGACGGGGGACCTGTTCGATCGCATGCTTCCCCACCGCGACGACGCGTCGTGCCCCGCCCGCGGGTTCTACACCTACCGCGCGTTCGTGGCCGCGGCCGCCGCGTTCCCGGCGTTCGCCGCCACGGGCGACAACGACACCCGCAAGCGGGAGGTCGCCGCGTTCCTGGCGCAGACATCGCACGCCACCTCTGGTACGCTCGCCTGACGGTAGCATTTGTCACGTTGAAGTCGCACGTATATACGCAAGCCTTTATGCACATACGCATGTGTTGCTGCAGGTGGGCCCTACTCGTGCGGCTACTGCTACAAGGAGGTGAAGGGTGCCACGTCGGATTTCTGCGTGCCGAACGCGCGCTGGCCGTGCGCGCCCGGCAAGGCGTACCACGCACGCGGACCCATGCAAATCGCATAGTAAGAGAACAACTGATCAAGAAGCAAACCAGCATCCTATAAACTTAATTCACACGGACAGACACTAAAATATGATCTTTCAGTTTCGAATATCTGGACGACTCAAATGACAAAATTACTTGAATCCTAAATTCAAATTTCAGCAACTACAACTACGGCGCGGCCGGCGAGGCGATCGGGGCGGACCTGCTGGGCAACCCGGAGCTGGTGGCGACGGACCCGACGGTGGCGTTCAAGACGGCGCTGTGGCTGTGGATGACGCCGCCGTCGCCGCGGTCGCCGAGTCAGCCATCTTGCCATGCCGTCAGCACAGGGCAGTGGACACCAACAACAGAGGACCGCGCCGCCGGCCGCGCGCCAGGCTACGGGCTCACCACGAACATCCTCACTGGCGGGCTCCAGTGTGCCGCTGGCGGCGGCGGCTCCGGCGCTGGACGTGTCGCGTTCTACAGGCGCTACTGCGACGTGCTCGGCGTCAGCTACGGGCCCAACCTGGACTGCTCTGGCCAGGCGCCGTTCGACGAGGACATCGTGTCGTCGGCGGCGGGGAAGTAGAGCGATCCGTGAGCTGCCGTGTCACCCTGAATAAAATTGCGTGTACAGTGCACGTACACGCGTACGCACGGTCGCTCTGCATCCGGACTTCCGGAGCGAGTCAGTGAGTCTGCTACTCCTATGTGTGTGTATTGGTTTCGGGCGAGGAATCATTATGGATCTGTGAAAGCCCATATGTATGCACGCTATGTTATGAATAAATCAATATCGATCACCTCTTTGTTGACAGAACATAGGTGTTGTGGGTCAACTCCCTCCGTTTTCTATTAAAGATGTTTTGACACAAATCGATATCAAACTATTTCATATTTGACCAAATTCCGCGGTTTCAAAAAATATTTGACCAAATTTATATAAAAAAGTGACAGTTTTAACACAAGACGAATATAGAATTATATTGAATGTTATTTAATAAAATAAATTTGATGATGTACATATTGGAATATCTGTTTATAAATTTAGTTTAAGTTAAAGTAATTGACTTTGACTAAGCGTCATAATTTTAATTTTGTAATTTTGTCCTAGTCCAAAGGCCACTACAAGATAAGCAAATAACACTAGTCCACCAAACTATATAAAAGCAATAGAGAGTTATTGTTGTCGAGCTTACCATACTTGATAAAAAAAGTTTCAACTCGGTCCGTCGCCGTATGGTAGAATATTCCAACGACCCCACTCACTCATATGGACCTAATCCCGCACAAAGGCGACTTGATGTCTCAAGCTTTAAGAAAGTATCGCTGAAAGCCTGGAACCAAAGGTCACTTATTTTCCGGCAAGCAGAAGCCTACTCAGTCAAACCACCTTCACCTTACTTATTATGGAGCTTCTCGTGATCAAATTTTAAAAAGCAGTCTGGCCATATATAAGAGAGGGAGGAACTTTAGTGTCGTAAGAGAAGAAACCTAGCGCGCCGAAGAGGGATTACGTGTGCCATCCTTCAACACATCATCGGTGGGACGCCCGCCATCTAAGAGTTGTATGTTGGCCTTGGGCGAGCAGCACCTACAACAACATACAGTCAATGCTACAACCCCTGCACCGACTCCAATTCTCTGGCATCCTCCCTATGGCGAGGCTGTCTTGGACATTTGCGGACAAGACCCTCGTCCGGTGGTCTCCCAAGCAACTCTTGCAATAGTTCCAACTTCGGGGGTATCTTGCGACCCAATAGCACCCCAACTAGCACCCTTGTCCGAATTATGATCATTGCCCAAGTTATTTTAACAGCAAATAGAACCTAAAACCTAAGGTGCTATTAAAGCCACTGCAACCAGTAGGCTAAGCAAGCAAGACTACAAGGCTATAATTAACCATTTTATGTACAACTCTGTAGAGCTTAGATGGGAGTTATTATCGGCACTATTAATTAGTCTAAACATTATCTCCTTGTAACAAGGTAGTGCAATTTTATTCTTCTTTTGCATAGTTTATTTGCTGGATTATTATATTGCATAAATAGATTAACTAATTAAAATAAAAATATTACCAACACACACTAAAAGTTGCATACTTATTATAATTACAATGTAGTTATATTGTAACTAACATTGTAACAACTATCTAATTTTGTAATTACATCATAACTAGTGTGTAATTGTGTTATAATCCTAATTATATTTTTATATTAGCTATAGCACAACAATATACATAAAAAATTTTCTTTTTTTCTAGCACGAATCTTGATGCCCTACATGTAAAAGAGTATGTGAAAATATAACCCGGAAGTGCAGAACAAAATTGTTATAGGTTGCACTCAACGACGATAGATATTTTTTAATAACGGATTCACTAATCCGGTCTCTATATCCATGAAAGATATACACGTCCAAAAGATAGATGGGTTTTTGCATTCAAAATATTACATGAAGGAAAAAAAACTCTAAAATAAAAGATAGAACCTTTAGGCTTTAGCCTTTCACCACTGCCAGCTTCGTTGTCTTGTTGTTCGCCGTTGTCGTCCGAAGTACCCCTAGCACCTCTAGTGCATCATGAAGCTTCTCAGTTGTGTCATCACCGTTTTCCACAACCATCGAACATCACGTCTCTCGTAAAGAACATCCACTTGGTGCCCAATGCAACGATGTACCGTGCTCTCCGAAGAACGCTGCTGCTTGCCGACCTCATGCTGGCACCCTAGATCTAGGTGTGCACCGCCACCAGATCACTAGCGCCCCAGATCTAGGTGTGCACCACCACCAGATCCCCGCCGCCCACCGACAAACACCAGATATTGCAAGGAACTAGCCTCGCCCCTCGCCAGGGCGCTTGTCGTTGCCAGCCACCATATCCGACGCTGTCACGCTTGGATCTAATTATGCCAGACGCAGCTGTCTCCCCACCTCTACCGACGCCACCAGCTATCCCTACCGCTAGCGCCTTCTCCTGTCCTTGTTGACTCCCCACCAGGACACTCCACCATGCCACGCTATCCTGATCGCTATAGATGACCAAATAGGCGGCACGGCCTACGCACGGCCGTGCTCGGGCCAGAATTTATTGGGCCGGCACGGCCCGATAAATTGATCATGCCGTGCCGGGCCGGCCCAGCAGCCGCAGCTGCGGCCCAGGCACGGCCCACAGCACGGTGGACCGTGCCATGCCAGCCCGATAGCACAGTTGGCACATCATACCATGGGCTAAAATAAGTCTAATTAAGTCCCTCAAGTGTATGGTAAGCTTATTTCAGGCCCAAAACAATACAATAAGTCTATTTTCAGTCTCTCAACTATAGAATAGATCTATTTTGGCCCAAGATGTATAGAATAAGTCCAATTTTCGTCCTTTAATTTTTTTCAATAAGTATCGGGCCGGGCCGTGCCGGCCCATCGTGCTGCACCTTCAGCCCAGGCATGGCCCGATGGTCGAGCCGGCCGACACGGGCCCGACAACGGCCGTGTCGTGCCGTGCTTGGGCCGGACCAATTTTTCGGGCCATGGGCGGGCCGTCGGGCCTCGGGCCATGTGGCCATCTATACTGATCGCCACCATCCTAGCTGCCACGCGGAGGCCCGCATGGGTGGGCTTGCCATGTTGACATGGGTATTCAGATGAATACCCAATTTTTTTTGCAAAATAAATGGTTGCATACAATATATAATGTATTTTTTAAGAAAAAACAAAAAGCATACCGTATTTAATTCAGGAGACCACATTTAACACATAATACGTATAATATATACAATATACAATTAGTAATGTGTGATATTGTACTTGTGAAATATTAGATTTCTTGTCGTCAGAATTTTTTAATCTTTTATTAACATTTCGAATACCAAACTTAAAATCCTAGGCCGTCTGTGGAGACCCGCCGGGTGGCTCTACCGGCGGTAAGGTTCAGATCTGGGGATAGAGAGGGTCGGGGACTCAAGCCCGAGCGTGCATGTGCTTACGCCATGTCTCATGCTGCATATAACATATCCTAATGGGTGTAACTCATTAGCATGATTAGTCATAATGTTTCATTTTGGAACTTCCACACGCATCCGTCATCAATTCATCATGACGAGTGTTTCAGAAGAGTACTCCCTCCATACCCACAAAACAAGTCGTTTAGGACAAGATTGTGCTTACCAAGGAGTGATTAATTAGGGTTATTCTTCCATGTCTGCCTTTTTTTAAATAAGGGTGTGGGTGCATTTCATTTGAGAAGCAAACAGAGCTGAAACACAGTGAGCTTTGAAGGCTGAGCGTCTGGGATCAACTCTTGGGGTGCCCATTTTACATGGGAATTTTTGGATGGCGCCTATTTTTAACTGATTTTGCATGGGAAGTTTTGCATGGCTCGTTTTTTCGGTTTGGGCGTGTTTTTTTTCGTTTTCTTGTAAGAACAAGAATTACATCCCTAGGCTCATGTTCTTGTGGGTTTATGCTTGGCCAAGGTTTAGGAATGGAGAATGTGTTTTTATGGTAAAATTGGTTGTTTTCCACTTGTCATTTATGAACATGCTGTGTGAAGTAGTCGACGGAGTCCGGCACCACCTCGACGGAGTCCGATGCCATCTCCGATTCTGGCCCCTCGACAGAGTCCGGCGCTTTGACGGTGTTCGGCGCGTCGACGAAGTCCAGCACCTCGACGAACTTCAGCGACCCAACATACTCCATGGCGCGACCGAGCTCTGAACCCTAACTACAGCTGGGTAGCCAGGAAGAGAGACGCGCGTGTGCGAGCTTGCGGCATCAAGGAGACAAAGATAAAAAGATGTGTTGCATGCTGCATGCATATGCTGCCATTAATCATGTCCATTAATCACGTCGCCTCGTTTCTTGCCTCGCCGCTCGATCATTGGCTCTCGCGTCAGGGGCATATGCGTCCAAACTACAACCCGCTGAGGAACGACGACTTGTTTTGTGAAAACAAGCCAAGAGCCCAGAACGACCTGTTTTGTGGGTATGGAGGGAGTAATTTGCAACCAAGCAATTTATTCGTTGGTTTGTCTTCCTAGCTGATTAAACCTTTTCGATCCTTTCGTTGTATTTCTCCCACGGATCTCCGTACGAACGGACAATACAATTTACTCGTTTTTTTCTTCTTTCTGGTAGTGTTTAGGCGGCTTCAAAAAATCTACTCCGAGACTGGACGCTGCTTTGTCCTATCGCGCGACCCAGTCTCGTCACCGAGCGATGATGATCCGATGGCGTGCGCGGGGCGACGGACACGGCGCAAGCGGGGGCGACGACGACGGCGACGACGC
>CM002483.1:12246462-12298679 GCA_000325765.3 Leersia perrieri
CGGGGCGGAGGGGAGCGGCGACGACGCGAGAGCATGGGACGGGGGGAGGGGGGCGGGTTACTCCTATCGGACGCCCGCTCTCCCCCTAGTGAGGTCCTGTTAGCTTCTTCTTCCATTTGCATGCCACACACGTACGATGTATACTGTACCTACGTACGTACACGTACCGCCATTGTTGCAACGATTTCGCTCTGACAGCCACACACAACCTTGTATCGGTCACCGGTCGCTTTCTGAAGCCGCGACTCGATCGGGCATGAGGTCGACTGTCACGAGCGACGTGCACGAAGCTGTTACGCACGCACGTATGTGCTCGATCAGTACGTGCGCGCGTGATCAGTATTTCCTGTAAACCTTAAATTTTAAACAGTGATTCGCGGTACATACGTGCTGATGTCTGACCATTTTGCACACATGCATAATTGCATATTCGCATGCGTGCACACTGCTCTTTCGTGCCCAGCTCTCTCTATATATATCTCGAACACGTACCTGTTGGATCAGCAAATCTCATCAACGGCCTGAAATTAGTTAATTGTTACCCACCGATCGACGATCGATCGACTGAATTTCGCCATGGGCGCCAACGCCGGAATCAGTACGTCGACGCTGCTCCGCAGCTGCCTCCTCGTTGCCCTCGCCGTCGTGGCCGTCTCTTGGCTCGAATCGGCCGAGGAGAATAACGTCGACATGTCCATGTCTCCCTCGCCGTCACCGGCGCCGTTGCGGTCGCAGAAGAAGCTCCCGTGCCTGCAAAACCCACCGAACATGACGGAGATGACGGGCGGGCAAGCCGGCGAGGTCGTCCACGACTACGGCGGTTTGACGGTCTACGTCACCGGCTCACGCCGTTCTGGCCACGCCGTCATCCTCGTATCCGACTACTACGGTCAGTGCGTGCATGGCAGGGGACAGTGAGACACCACTAGCTAAAGTTAGGCTAGGCTAGATAGCGAGACGAGCGTACGTCGTCCATATGGAAATCAAACAAATTAAATCGATCGAAATGGACATTGTCCGTATAGTCCATCGTATCATCTGATACATTATTCTTTATGTTTTATTTTGTGTCTGACATTGGCGCTCCTACTTCTCTAATCTCTGCAGGTTTCCGAGCACCAAACTGAGGTACACAAATTCGTCTCGTGCTTTAATCGAACCATTAATTGATCAGATATATCGATCATGTTTTTTTAAAAAAAAATTGCCGTGAAGCAGTGTTCGTTCTCAATGTACTCAGTTTTGCTTTTTCCGTTTTACCTTTTTCTTGCGTTGTAGGCAAATAGCGGATAAAGTTGCGATGCGTGGATACTATGTTGTGGTTCCTGATTTGATGAAAGGAGACCCATACACTGATGATAGGCAGTTTGAGGAGTGGATCAAAACTCACTCTCCGGTTTGTTTGTTTCTTTGATCACCGTGCATTATACTTCTTCCGTATTTTAACATATGACACACTAATTTTTAATCGCATATTTTACCATTCGTCTTATTTAAAAAATTTATACAACATAATAAGATGAATGACCAAGCATGTGGTTAAAAGTAACGGTGCCATCTATTAAAGAGTAAATTTTATTAAACTACATGTTTTATGATCCAAATTATAGAAAACTATATATATTTGACACTTATCACTTAACTACATGTATCATGATATTAATGTTTCACAAAACTACACTAACTTTTATAAAACTACACTAATAAAAAATACTTAATTGTGTAGTTTTGTGAACTTAATTAGTATAGTTTTATAAAACATTAATATATACCATGATATGTGTAGTTAAGTGACAAGTGTCAATATATATAGTTTTCTGCAAATTAGACCATAGCATGTAGTTTATTGAAATTTACTCTATATTGATGGAGGGAGTATTTGTTTGTTCTCTGTTTCTTTTTTCTGCCTAAAACTGATTGAAAAACCACCTGTGATTGCGAGCTCCAATGCAATATACGGAAAGATTGTTACCGTTAACTGATCACTTATATTTGTTCTGTACAGGGAATTAGGAATGATATATATTTGTTCTGTATTATTGTTGGTTGTCATGCAGGTGGAAGCAGCTGAAAACACTAAACCGCTTATTGCGGCTCTGAAGAAGGATGGGATGCGTTCTATTGGAGTCGGAGGTTATTGCTGGGGTGGTGAGTTATTCAGTTAAACAAAATTCGCACTAAGCAAATAAACATAAACAGTTCTTATCGTGTGAATTTCAATGAATAATCTTTCGTCCTTGTTTTCATTTTGTGCCATTCTTTGAATTCTGAGTAGGATTTATTCATTTATCTATCAACTTTCATGTTCATTCTTAACAGGAAAAGTGGCCGTGGAACTATCAAAGACTAAAGAACCCCAAGCAGTTGCCATTTCGCATCCTGCGCTAGTGGTTGAGGGTGACATGAAAGGTACAGAATACACACTTTACCGGTCTCCTTTTCCTTCACTTAGCCTGAAAGTGTTCAGTGATTATTTCTCGAACTTTTTTTCTTTTTTGGTGATGTTCAGATGTCAAATGCGCTATTGAGATTCTTGGAGGTGAGCTTGACACTATCTCTCCACCAGAGATAATAAAGAAGCTCGAGGATGCCTTCGATCAGAACAAAGCGGTATGTTCCAAGTTCTAACTGATTCCATTTGTATTTGCTGTATAAATCATATATCGGCAGATTAGTAATGTTCTGTACGTCGACGAAATGCCGAAATTTCAGTTGTAGACTTGCTACCCTACTCAGATAATTAGCTTTACCATAATACTTCTTCAATCTAGCGATCGTGTCATGTACTCATGCGTCATGCTTGAAGCTCATTCATTCATCTCTGCTGGTTGCAGGTTGATCACTTCGTGAAGATTTTTCCAAAAGCGCCCCATGGCTTTGCTTGCAGATACAACTCTAGCGACCCGTTCTCTGTCAAAACTGCAGAAGAAGCTCGTGTTGACATGGTCAGCTGGTTCGACAAGTATATGAAGAAGCCCTAAGGGATACAGTTGCATGAATCCTTGGACTTGGAGATTATCCAATAAATTAGAAGGAAACCAATACGTGCCTGATGTATCCAATAACTTAGAAATCAATGTGGTTTTACAGTATCATCAGAATCCCCCAGATATCAATTATGTGATGAAAACAAATAAAGTATGTGACGAAAAGCAACAAAATTGTGAGTGTGTGGTGAAAAGCAGTAAAGCAAAAACGCTTCAGATGTAAAAAAAATTCCGTTGCCGAGACTCGAACCCGGGTCTCTCGGGTGAGAGCCGAGTATCCTAACCAGCTAGACTACAACGGAAGGTTATGAGGGAGACATTTGTATCTTATAAATAGTTTAAACTTTGGGAAAACATAAGAACAAAACACCTGATCTGAGTCGGAGTTACGAAGTTATAACGTAACCAACGTCGAAGTTTGGGAATCCTTGAGCTTAAACATGTTGTTGTGAGCATGTCGTTAAGCTAGAACAGAAGATACCAAACAACTTAAGAAAGCTAACATTATGACGAAATGCAGCGCCATTATTACAACAAAACCAAACTTTGTACGGGTACAAAACCAAACAATTCAATGGGTACAAGTACAACACAAGACCTCAAAAATAGCTTTCATTCAAAGGCGTTTTGATAGTTTTGAACTGATTCACAGGGCGCATGATCACATGGCTACAGAAAAGGTTTTGACCACGCACATCAAAATTCCCAAATCTTGTTCGAGTGAATGAATCGAGTACCAACTCTCAGAAAATGAGTTAGGGTTTTACATTGCTTATTGTGCCAAAGAAAATGACAAGAAATTGATCTTAAAAGGGTGTCTACTTTCACGTAAAGCAAGTTGCTGAGAATTGGGCTTCATAGATCTACTCGGCCGGCCTTTGCCCCAGAACTGATATATCTTCATACCTTTTCTGCATTTCCAAAGAACAAATAATTGTCAGCTCAATTGGATTTCTCAGGAAAAAAAAACTTACTCAAATGCTATACAAGGATGCAAAGAAACAAGGAAACAGTGAAGGTTGGTAAAAAAAAAAAAGTTGTCCCTTTTGTTTTGGAGTATCTTATATTCAGGCTTTAGTGCGAAGCTGGGCACAGAAACACAGTAGTCTGAATGCACACCATATTATTTGACACTGCACACAGAAATAAAGGTTGCACTCCTAGCTCCGAACTCAGAAATTAATGAGTAAATGATGTATATCCACAATGAGATAAGAAAAGAACACGGACAACAGTTGACAAAAAAATCTTTGTTGAAGCTAGTAGTCGTAATGTCCTAATGTTATGTTATTACTAACTGCACATAAATATTGCTACTTTATACTAAAATGTAGTAAATCTGCATCTGTACATTTTGTGAACCATATTGCTACCTATACCATAAAGTAGCTGTTGTAAAACCAATATGTACATCTTGTGAACCAAATAAGCTAATTTTGCAAAACCAGGTATGAATCCCCTCAGATAATGGCTAACTCAAATCCACTTTGGGCCAAAATAGTCTGAATATAGTTTGGTATAGACATTCCTGAAGAAAAGATTGCTAGGTAGTTGGTGGTTCAAGCTCAAATCTAAACAGTACTACACGCTTTCATGTATTGTGGTGCTATAAACAAACCGAAGCAATTAGCCAAGTTTGGCCATCAACAAATTTTACACAGTTGCTTTATAAATTGGATGCCTACTGTTGGCAATAATTCATCCATATCTATGTAACATATGCAATACCGTTATGCTCGCTGTAAATATGATGCATGTTACGCAACACAACACAACAACAACCCAGGGTTTCAGAACCCTGGGTGGTGATTTCAGGCAAACCGACCAGCTACCAGTGTGATCATGAACCCTGATCAAAAGACTATAGTCCAATTGGAGTTCTGTTATGAATATATATGCCATTACACCATTGATTCTAGACTTTAGCATTACAATGTGTTGTCTAACATACTTGCACATAAAACTATGGCACAGATTCTGTAACGTGGAATTAAGCATGACAATGAAAATAACAGTCTCTGCAGTTTCAAATGTTTTCTGGTTTTTCCATCTGAAATGGATAGCAGTAGAAAACACATAACGTCATAGAATTCTGAATCAACAACTGCCAAATCAGGCCACTCTCCTGTCCCATAGGGGAAAAAAAAACAGATTCCCCATTCAGGAGTTGTTCTAGCATCAGAAGAAAGATATCGCTAGCTATCAATTTAGCAACAATAGAATCCTAATTAAAAATGATAACTAGAGCACAAAGTACGATCAGGCAATCACTGCCACGGCATTTCCCCATTTCGCACAAATCACCCCAATCCCTCATTCCCACCTCCACAACAGATCATTCACATCATGATGGAGAACAAAATTTCTAGAGCCTTGCCGGGGTAACCCTACCCCAGATCGCGAATGCAAGATCTAGAACGCCACGCGAAAACTGCACCTAGAAGGAGATTAAATTCATGGAGCGGGAGGAAGAGAAAAATTACCCCGATGTTGTTCATCTCCCAGACCTTGTGCACCCCGTAGTCCACCGCCTGCAATCGAATCCAAGAGACCGCGAAACATGAGAGATCGATCGGGGGTCAAACGACGACGCGGCCAGACAGATCTGAGGGGGGAAAGAGATGCGTACCCGCTCGCCGGCGAAGGCTCCGGCGACGACGAAGGTGACGTAGACGGCGTTGCGGCGCATCACCACGCGGTAGAGCGCGTCCCACAGGGCCATCGTGCTCCGGGCTCGGTCGGTCTCGGCGGCGGCGTCTGCGGCGGCGGCGTGTAGGGTTGTGCGCGTGCGAGCGACGGGTCGGAGGAAGGGAGGGGGGATTCGCTGGGCACGCGAGGTGGGGTGGGGAGATGGGTCGGCGTGTGGCGTCCTCTCGCTTTCTAGAGGCGTCGACCCAGCACGTTCCGTGCGGTGCGAACCCGTCTTTGAGATTCGTGCCACCGGGCCGTGGAACCGTGCACTGCATTTGGCGAATCGGCGAGGGCGGAGACTGGAGAATAATACGCAGATTAGTGGCAAATTGAATGGAGTTCCAACGTTCATGTGGGCGAGTTGTTCGATTTTGTCTTGATCCAAACTTTTTCTTGAAGCGTGGCAGTTATGATACTAACTAATTTGAAGCGTGGCAGTTATGATACTAACTAATCATACCCAAACCATTTGTTTCGATCATTTTAATCCAAAAATTACCAAATGATTGGTGATTGAGGGTCAGTTTGGTTTGAGGCACTGGTTGGCCTTACCAATTTTTGGTAATGCTGAATTTTGATATTGCCAAATTTTGGTAAGGTCAAAATGTATTTGGTTTGAGGCCAAAATATAACTTGCTTAATTTTATGAGAGTGAGATTTGTATTTTAGCTATAATAGCATGCCAAAATTTGGCTTAAATCCAAATGGTGGTGAGTACTATTCAAGTGGCCAAAATTTTGGCAAGCCTATTTTAGTCTCAAATCAAACCAGCCTTGAACATCGTAACAAAAAGGCAAATTCTGGTTGTCTGGCTCGTTACCAATTTTGTTTCCGTGTTTGCGGTCATTTCCAAAATATTTGGATTTCTTTTGGCATTAACCAAATAAATTTCCTGTTTAATCGGTATTTATCAAATTTCTGGCATGGAAAGTTTAGGCAGCTAACCAACAAAATCCTCAGCTCGTAGATGTCACCAATTGCCGATTAATTTCTACGGTAACTCTATGGTTTAGAAGTATAATTCTATTCCTCTGTCACACGAAGTACGAAGTAAAACGTTGTAACAGATTACTACAATGACCTACAATCTGTGACAACCAATGTTCTAAATAGCAGGCTCTTAGCGGTGGCCTCTCCAGCAGCTAAGAGAAGCTATAGCGGGCTATAGCGGAAGCTAAGACATTTAGCAGTTTTGAAAAAAAATGAAAATTTTGACAGCATGTAGACTAAAATTTGACACATTATTTCACACATTATTTCACAGATACACATAACAATTCATCAACAATTCACTTTATTCATATTAATCCTATACTCATCAATATTACAATTGCATCAACTAAATTAAAGTGCATATGAGATTTGTGAAATAATCTTATCTGTCATTATTCATTAATTAGAGCAGGAGTGCAATTGGGGAAGAAGGACGCCGCCGCTTCTCAGGAAAGAGGGAGCCACCGATGCTGCTCGGAGAAGAACGAGCGCAGCCGCCATCGGCGCCATAGGGGAGAAGCAACTGCAACCGGTGCCACAGGGGAGTAGCAGCAGCCGTCGGCGCCACAGGGGAACACCAGCTGCAGCGACCGACATTGCATGGAAGCAGGAACTGCCGGCATGCTAGCGCAGGGGAGCACCATCAACCGCAGCGGCCGCCGCCGCCACAGCCACAGGGGAGCAGCAGCACCGAAGCCACGGCCGCCGCCGCCGCCGTTACGAGTCAGATCCACTGCCGCTGCATGAGGGTGTAGGATCGAAAACAAGAAGATAAACCAACTAGAGGGGGATGAATAGTTGGAACACCTAAAACCAGTATCTTTTCGCGGAATAAAAATTACCTTCCCTCTGTCGCAAGCCGGTCTAACTGTAGTGTCTAGGCCGGTCTGACCACGTAGCCGGTCTGACCGTGCCTACACCTCCGGTCCGACCGCACCGCCGGTCTAACCGCGCCGACGCCGGCGGTCTGACCGTCGGGGCCCTGGAACCGTAGCCAAAACACACAATATCGAAGAACTTGTAGATGTAGATCAACTTTATTGCTTCAATATGTGTTTACAAAGTGCAACAACAGCACTCCTCTCTCTAAATTCGACCTCAAGCCGAAACCCTAGGCTAAACCGTAGATTTTGTCTTCTCTCTCAAAACCAATACATGAGGCACACACCCCTCATATTTATACCCATAGACATGACTGTGCAAAGCCATAAATCCTACTTGTATAGAGAGGCCTCAAGCGATACCTACACATGAAACAACCAAGAAACCATAACCGATCCTAAGATTTCACCAACTTGACTCATCATTAGCACTCAACAGAATTATCCATGAATAAAAACCATAATCAAAACATATCCACGAAGGAAACTTGCAATCCAAGAAAACAACCCGAAATCAATCCTATTTGGGCTCAGCCGGTCTAACCGGGCACTACACGCCGGTCGGACCGGCCCAACAATCCGAGTCCGATATCTCTTCTGGATCGCCCATCAGACCGCACCGGCCGGTCTGATCGCCCAGCCGGTCAGACCGCAGGTCACTGATCGGTCTGACCGGCCTCATCCCGAGGCCACACCTCTTCACCAAATCAACTCAAAATCAATTCAAAATTCAAGTGCCAATTGTTCATCACAAAATTATAAATCAAAACCTTGATTCTACAGAGGGGAGGACGGAGGAGCGGGGATAGGGGCCGGCGGCCGTTGTTGCTCGGTTCCTTCGCCGCGCAGTTGCCTCCGCCGCCGGTTCGTTGCTCGGGCGAGATGGGGAATCGAGAGACAGAGAGAGGGGAGACCGGGAGAGTAAGAGAGAGAGAGTTAGGGTTATAGTCTTAGAGAGGATGGGTATTTGCACCTCAGGTAGGTAGCAGGCTTCATGTTGGCCCATTTAGCGACCGCTAATTCAGCCCATTTAGCGGCTATCTCGAGCTAAATACAGCTAATAGCGGCCCGCGAACCTTACCTGTAAAATTGACTTCTCCTAGCTGTTGCTCCGCAAAACCGCTATAGCCCGCTATTTAGAACATTGGTGACAACTGAAACTACCCCTATCACCAGTATAAAGACTTAAAAGAAATGGTGTTGCCATTTACAATTCACATTTAGGCTGTGTTCATTTCCAGCTAGAAACTATGGATGGCAGATTCCACTTGACACGCTTCTCAACGTGCGTAAAAATACATTTTTTTGAAAAAAAAATTCTATATGAAAGTTGTTTAAAAAACAAAATAATCTATTTTTCAAATTTAAAATAGCTAATACTGAATTAATCATGTGCTAATAATGTTTCTCGTTTTGCGTGCAATCACTATCAATCTTCGCATTCGAACGCAGCCTTAATTGTTTTCATGTATATTCCCTCCGTCCCTCAATATAAGGGATTTTGACTTTTGGAATCCAACTTTAACTATTCGTCTTATTCAAAAATTTATTAAAAATATTAAAAATTATATGTTGTGATGAAAGTACTTTTAGCAATAAAGTAAATCACAAATAAAAGAAATAATATTTTAAAACTTTTTTAATAAGACCATGGTCAAAGTTGTAAATAAAATATCAAAATCCCTTATATTTGAGAACGAAGGTAGTACTTGTTGCTGATCACATACATTGTCCGCCAAAACTTTGAAGCGCTGCTACCAACAGATCATCTGGAGGCCAGCAGCCGTACGTTGCCGAGCAGAACGGAAAAGAACAGATGCAGCAAGCCAGTAATGATCGATGACTGCAAACACTAAACTAAGTTATCTGCACGGATGGATATGCACTTGTGATCAAAGACAAGAACAGATTCTATTCTTGATCTCCCTGGATGGATGAGAGATGGAGAATTGGATATTCCTCCCTTGAAGAGAGCAAAAGCACCGATCTCTCCTGGTGACAGAAAGGAATACCTTGGCTAATTGGCTTACCTGCAAAGCAACCAAGGAGAAACATTTGCAGCAATCTTTTCACTTAACAAACTGCACTTTTCAGCGTATATATTGGCTCCCTATCGATCGAAGCATCATCAACACAAAAACAGAGCATAGCTTGTTTGATCACAACGCCGTTGCGATCTTCTCCTTCTCAGAGCACTAGAGCAGAGCAGGAGGATCAGCAATGGCGACCGGGGGTCCCAGTTCCTTGTCCTCTGGCCTCCTCTTCCTCAACCTCGTCTTGTACGTCGTCGTCGCCGTCATCGCCGGCTGGGCCATCAACTACAGCATCGACGAGAGCTACAATTCACGTAAGCAAAGAAGATTAATTTCATTCAATACCTGTATATTAATATGTGTGTGAGTTGTATCACATTTTTGATCGATTGATTATGTGTGTTGGTTGTGATGGATGCAGTGCAGGGGGTGTCGCCGCCGGTGCGGCTGTTCCCGATCTACTTCCCGATCGGCAACCTGGCCACGGGGTTCTTCGTCATCTTCGCGCTCCTCGCCGGCGTCGTCGGCGTATCCACCTCTCTCACCGGCCTCCATGACGTCAGCCAGGGCTTACCCGCCAGCATGATGTCAGCCGCCGCCGCCTCCATCGTCACCTGGACCCTCACCCTCCTCGCCATGGGGTAAGCAAATTAAGCAGATCTGTCGCCATTCTCGAGCTGCAGGTTAATTCTCCTCGCGGATTAATTAATTAATAACCGTCGATTCGTTCGTCAATTGCAGGCTGGCGTGCAAGGAGATCAGCCTCGGCTGGAGGCCAGCGAGCCTGGTAAATTCATCAGCAACTAATTGAATCAGTGACACCATTTTCGTTTTCGTAGCTAAGTTGAGATTGTTCGATCTTGTGTGGCTTGTCTCTATGTGCAGCGAGCGTTGGAGGCGTTCACCATCATCTTGGCCGGGACGCAGCTGCTGTGCGCCGGGTCTCTGCACGCCGGAGCACACGCGGCCATCATACATACGCCGATGGTTAGCAGAGTGTGAGGGCGTCGACCGTGCTGATCAGGAGGATCCTGTACGAAACCGTATCAATCTTGCGCGACGATTTAGTTTGTGGTGTACCTACCGTGTGGATTTATGCTAGTGTGTGTATGGATGTGTGTGCTTGTGGCAAATTCGTTCATTTGTAATTGTCCCCAGCGGTAATTCTTTCATTGAGTACTGAACTAAAGTTTGTGATTAAGAATTAAAATGATTTGTAACTGAACGAATTCAAATACCGTCAATTCGTGAAACCGTGGCTGGGGTAACGAACGTAGTTGAATTACCTGTTTTTCCCTTGAAACAAATGATTCACTGGATTATTACAACGTACTACAATTAAGTTGGTTTTAAGTAATGCAATACAAGAAATCTAGGACACCAGATCCAACGCCACCGTTGCGAGACCACACACGCGCGTATCAAGTTGGTGACATCATCACTGAGGCGTGCAGTAAACTGTAGGGAGCTGCAAAGGATCTGGTTCCACTGAGGCTGTCGGTCCTGTCTACGCGACTACGCCACCAGACGATGGAGGAGTTCGCGCTGCTCGCGTTGCCGCGTGCTCGTCCGAGGATTCCACTGAGAGTCTTCAACGCCTGTTTGGGGAGTTTTAGGGTTTGTTTGGAGAGCTTAGGACTCTGAAAAGCAGCTGTCTGGTAGCCAGTTTCTGAGAATCTGGAAAAGCTCTGAAACCTAGCTTCTGACTTCATAGTTCATTTTTCAGAATCTTCTCAGAAGCTGTGAACCATTTGTGGCAGCTTCTGCTAGCTGCAGAGGCCCTTAGATTCTGAGAAGTAGCTGTTTGGTAACCAGATTCTGAGAATCTGGAAAAGCTCTGAAACCCAGCTTGTTTAGCTTCTAACTTTTTAGTTTATTTTTTAGAATCTGTGACTATAGATTATCAGAAACTGTGAATCATTTGGAATAGCTTCTGGCAGCTGTAGCTTTTGGAAAAAACTGCGGCCGGAAGAACCTCCCCCAAACAGGCACTGAGATCAAACTCATTGGCAAAGTAGAGCTAAATCGACTCTTGACTATAATGGGCCACACATATGACCCATGATCAGGTTCCGGCCTAACTGAAACGGGCTGCACATTTGCCGCGACGATCACGTGTGGCATCCCCGTATTATCCTTGCCTCCGCCGGCGCACGCGCGGCGCAGGCTGCCCGGAGCGGAGAATCCGATGGCCGCCGCCGTCCACCTCCGCCCTCTCCACTCGCCTTCTCTCCCTCTCCCTCTCCTCGCGGCCAAGGCCACCCCCAATTTCGGCCGGCTTCCGGTCGCGGCGAAGGCAAGCGCAGGGAGAAGAAGCCGCCACCGCCGCGGTGGCCTCGCCTTGCTCGTCTGCGCCGCTGCCGACCCTAGCAAGGCCGCGGGGAAGGGCGAGGAGGGGGATGCGGTTGCCAGGTGGGCGGCGTGGATCCCGCGGGCGGCGGTGGGAGGGGCCGGCCCGGAGCAGGTGCTCAGGCTCATCTCCGGCGCCGCGGCCACGCCCATATGCCAGTTCGTGGACTCGCCCCGCACCTTCCTCCACTCCATCGACCCTCGCGTTAAGTTGGTAATTAAGACTTCCGCTTCTCGAGCTTATCTGCTGCGTAATTTTGGATAGAATGGCAGTAAACGGCAGGTGATAAGGATGCACAGTACGTGCTTGTGAAAATGTGTCCCTGGGTTATTAAGGGATGAATAAAATGCTGCGGATGCAACATGCAATGGCATTGTCAAAAACCTTGCCCAGTTTTATATTCTTAAGAGCCATTCCCTACCAGCGTGAGCGTCTGCAACTGTGCAAGTATGCTGTTTTGTTAGTTGAGCACGATTCTCCTTCCATACACTAGTAAAAATCCATCACCCTCAAATTATGATAACTGCCTTCTAGCCGCAGCCGGAGCTGACTGGCACGCGGAGGAAAACATAGATAGTGGTAAACTCTGGCTCTCCTCCCATCAAGCCATAGCCATAGAGTTAGTTTCTACGTACTCCCTACGCGGAGTAATGCTGTGCTGTTGTATACTTTCATGACAATTTTTATAATTGACCTGTTCTCCTTGGAGCCGCAAACTGTGATATCATTAGGTTTTGCTGCCTGCTATTTTAGAAACCGTCCTTAACCATTGAACTTGTGTTAGTATGTCTATAAGTTATACTATCATACTCTGTCATGATTATTTAGAATATTTGTGTAAATAAAGTAATAAACAGCAGCCTGATCGAATTTCCCTTCCCTCGAGATTGGAGAATTTCAATTTTGTCATGGTAGTTATTTTTAACCAATTTTATAGTTATTTTTTTTAATTTTCCTCTGCTCACTAAAATAATGATTAGGTTTGATGATTAACTAAATGATCTTGCAATTTCCTGCTGCAACCTGACTATGTAACAACTTTTGTTCTCAGGTGTGGCTCTTGGCTCTTGTTGTCCTACCAGCCAGATCAAATATTTACATGCGGTTTGGTTTAGTAGCATACCTTACTCTCCTTTCCATGTGGGTTCTCCCAAACCATGTTTGGAAGGTATGCTCTTATCTATTGTTAAAATGGATATTCACAGTTTTATGCAAAAATAGTGCTGACCTGCTGGGTACCCAATTGTGGTTTAAATTGTCTACTAGCTTATATATATGGAGATTTCCTTTGATTCTGAATGCAACTCATGTTTTTCCACAAAAAACATGTGTGGCTTATGATCTGCTATTACTGATATGGTGACTGTGAAGTAATGGATAACTTGGTATTGACACACTTTCATGCTTGGCTTCTTGCCCTCCCCCCAAAAGCTATTTTATGTGGCTTTTTGAGAATGCCAATACCAGGCATCCATGTTTTTCTTATAGATTTTCCTGTAGGTTTTAGCTATCTTTTTGCTCCTTTGGTAAGAAGTTTCTGACATTATGCCATCTTCTTTGTTAAAATGTTACTCTTGAAATGAACATGCCATTTTATATGTAAAACAAATTTACATTCTCTGTAGGACCAACTTGGAAGGGTCGCTCTACTTTCAGGCATCATATTCATAATGCTGGGATTTGGTTCTGATGGTGCTCCTTCATTAGTCCAGACAAGAACTCCTCCCCCATCTGTTATAGGTTTGCCCAACATTCCTGGCTCCACAAATGGCTATTCTTACACAATCATGAAACTGGGTCCACTGCAATTTACAAGGAAAGGCCTATCAGTAGCAAGTACGTCAGCATGCCTCTCATTTGCGGTATGCCCTCCCTTTTATGGGTAATAATATTTTCCATAGGATTTGTTTGAACTATCGCTTTCATCTAGCTGGTGGCACATAAGACAAGCCTGTCCTGACTCCTGAGTTGACAATACACATTTTTCATAAACTATCTAGGTATACTCTCCCATACTTGTTCTTTTGATGCAGATATTCCAAAGTGCAAGTCTCTGCTTGACAACGACTACTCCTGAGCAACTTGCTTCTGCTTTATGGTGGTTTATGACTCCACTGAAGCATATTGGCGTACCAGTGCCTGAGATAATACTTACACTGCTACTGTCTTTGAGGTTCATTAATCTAGTATTTGATGAGGCAAGTATAGGGTAAATATTAGAGTAACATTGGCTATTTTTGTCGAACATGTTGTGAATATAACATTTTTATAAATATTTTTCATCAGGTTCGCAATTCAGCACTGGCGATTGTAGCACGTCGAATAGATTGGAAAAAGCTGGCAACTATGGAGACTATCGATAGTAAGTGCTTTCTGTTTCTGAATTGATTAGTTGCTATCTACCTGGCTGATTTTTGGTGGGGAGTTACGGCAGAAAACAAATTTGTACTGGATTGATTAGTTTCTATCTACCTGAGTTACGGCAGAAAACAAGTTTGTACTGGATTGATTAGTTTCTATCTACCTGATTTATTTTGTCAGCAATATTTTACTAAGTGGTTCTTATGATTTGCACTGCTGAAATGAAGGCAATTATAATTACTCAAAGTTGGTCCAACACTCCAACTTGAAATGCATCTGCTCAATTCAAATTCAAAGACTTCAATATATGATTTTTATTTCTTATTCTAGTTCATTTGATGTAGCTTGTGCTATCTAGCTATATAGATTTTTCCATTTGTCAGAGTTAAATAATGGATTATGCTATTTATCAACTAGTCCTCTAGTCCTGTTGATACCAACCAGACTATCCAGTACTTCTATGCGTTTACCTCTTAGCAGTTTTATGTGTACCATGTACTTTTGGAACTTCAAAATAACACCTTGTTTTGAGTTCATGAGGTGAAATGATTCCTGCAAAGGTCGAACTTAGTGAATTTTGGCTAATTTTAGCAGACTGTTTTACAATTATTAAATTTTTGTTTAGTCACCTAATGTTGGTTAATTTTATGTACATTGGTTGTAATATTTCCTCTTATCAAATTTGCAGTCTTCTTCAACTATGTCCGGCGAATTTTTAAAAATATATTTGATCACGCGGAACAAATATCCAAGGTCAGTTCAGTTTTAAATTTCACGTTGCACGGACTAAGACGTTATAACGGATGCAAATTGATCTGTTGAGGAAAAAACAATTTATTGACCATGGCTTAAGCTACTCATGTTATATTGAGCTACTAATTACAATTTTCTGTGGATCTCCTGGGCCCTGGCTCACATATTAGTACAAAATTCACAACTGTAAAATAGAAAACCTTCGTTCACCACATGGGAAATGCTGATACGACAACTCAGTGATATATTGAGTGCTCCCAAACATGTGCTTGGCATTATAATCTAATCAAATCTGTGTGGCTTTATTGAACCTCAGAATTATGTAGGATCCTTCTGATGTTGTCAAGAATTAAAACCTTAGTTCTGTAAAGTTGGTTGCTTCTCCTTCTCTAAGGAAAATAACATCAGTTAACAAGCGTTTGTGATCTTTCATATAAGCAGGACATTGGCATCTATACAAGCTTAACCAATATGCTATTTCTAATTGCTGGTGTCCAGTGTCCAATTACAAAATCTAATTGCTGGTGCATCATGTGTCCATATGGTTATGACTTATGAATGTTAACGGACCCTTTTGCTGTGCAGGACATCAATGAATATTGTATAAGTCAATGTCCAAAGAGTACAACATCCTTTTTTGTGAGAGTGGTGTTGCTTGTTTGTTGAGTAGAACATGAATCTACTGTTTTATGGTTATACAAACTGCCCCTTGATATTTCTTGATATTATGAAATAGTCTAATATTAGGTTAAACGAGTGAATCCCATATATATAAATAACAAAACAAGTAATACTATAAAAATAAAACTTTGCTTATGACATATCTATTTATTTTCTGTTCCATAGCAATGCGTGGGCATTTTGCTAGTAACAGGAAAAATGATTATTAGACCAAACTGGCTTAAGAATGCACTCTTAATCATATCGCACAGTTCAAACTTGACAAAGTTTAGGATGAAGGAAAATATACTTGTCTTCATAGCTGCTTGTGAGAACTTAATCAAGATTTTTATAACCCAAATGCAGTGTTGTACTTACTGTTTATGAACTAAAAGTAAGATACAGCCTCGATATAGAGGGGGGTGTGTGCTCGTAAGGAGGGTGAAACTTGAATTACATCATTGCTGCTGCCCAGCATTTCCAAGCACTTATATTTTACATACATTGGTACATTACTTTGCATATGACTGCAGTCACTGCACCACCTCTTACTTTGGATGTCTGTCTGATTTCTTAGGCCATGATTGCTCGAGGATTTCGTGGTGACCCAAGCAACCACAAAATCTACTTTCTTACAGAATCTTCTTTTGGCATTGTTGATGTCTTTTCATTACTATGCCTACTTACGTTAATGGCCCTGGCTTCCATTTCAGATAAATTGATTTGATGGTACGAAAAGGCACTTCTGAAGTTCTGATCACCAGTTTGATATCATTATGTTAGTATTGAACGTGTGTTACATATGGCCATCTTCTTGATTGTTTCAGGAACACAAGATTGTCACGAGAACTCTATCCCCTTGTTGCTTGAAAATGTTATTTACAAAATCAGTTTTGGGGCATCTTAGGAACACCTAAGATCATTGTGATTAGGTGTGTTCGCGAGCACTTTTGGAAGGAAGATTGTATGGAAGTAATCATCTGGTTCTAACTTCTATACAGGTGAGTTAGATGCGTTTTATACCCAAATAATAATCTCTCTTTTAACAGTGTTTTACCTGCTATCATCTGATTTTGTTAATATCGCAGGTGCAATGGCATACGCTTATTGTTAAGAAGACCAAGCGAGTATTCACTGGTCCTGCTAACTTGTTATCATTAGCCTGATCTAACATGAAAAGATAGGTTTACTTTTTTTTTTCTTTTGGTGACGATGCATTTTGGAGGTTTGAACGTGTAAATAATTGAAAGGTACAGTAGTAATTGTACAATCCGGAAAAGGGTCAGAGTTTGATTGGTTAAATGACTTGCTTGAAACTTGAATTTCATGCCCAATCAAGCAACAGTGCCAACAGAAGGTTCCAACTAACAGCCCCATCCCGTGGGGCACCATATTTTAACACTACAATTCATCAGAATATATCCATTCATGCGCAATAGTGTATAATCTTTGTCGGGATAATTTACACTGCAGCACCAGGATCACTGATAACACCCAGAAAGTCGTCCTTTATTGTACCAATGCAAAACTGCAGCAAATATGTTCAAACTGTTAGAGCATTGCATATCACCAGCTTAAAAGGCTTACGGCAGTGACAACAAGAACATATGGATTTAGAATGCCTTAAGCATATAGCCACTTGATACTCAACTTTTAGCAAAACATCAAGATCACACTCAACAATTATCTATTATGATACCCGACATATTAGGCTGATTATTACCGTCCATGCCAATTACTTGCAATTTGTTGCTACAAGTCTACACTACAAATTTATATTCACATCAAGATTGCTATTTGCTGATAAAGCCAAATCTATTTTTTCATTTACAGGAAAAAACATTATACAAACCACAGTGGTATGAAAAAGTGGCAAGCACACCAAGAATTGTATATGGTGGTCATTTACATAGCCATGATTAAACAAATACAGTGCAGACCCAGTATTCTTTTTGTACAGAAACTAGATGTACTTACAATTTCTGTGGCATCAACACGTGTCCCAATAACCTTCAAGCGAACCTCACTTTCTTTTTGAATTTTAACCTGCATCAAACAAACAAGTAAATCCTTGTAAGCAAAGAATATGGCTAGCCTTCAACAGTACATAAATCTATTCTTTTTTAAGAATAAGATAAAGCCCTATGTGTGGCTGTGTGCATAACACACAGATACCAAAATTGGACACTATAAAAAGACATTACATTTCCAAGCAATTTCTAACTCAGAGATATCACCAATAAGCATAAATAAACAGGAAAAAAAAAGTGAAGTGCCCTAAACCACAGTTGTCAATGATTACAGAGGACAAGACAGAAGAAGTATAATTATAGAAGTGTACCGATCCATCAGAAGTTGTATAATTTGGCACGTCCCCAGATTGAAACTCCATATCATCAGGAATTAACTGCATAACAAAAATAGGACAAGGGAATTAGTTAGTTAGACAGGTGATTTTGGTATGGTTGTATCACCTTGATGTAATCATCTGAGATCAATAAAAGCTTTCAGTGTCTAAAAAGTTAGTTAGACAGTACAAGTTCAAACAGATCATTATGTTACCATTCAAGGTAACAATCCACCATGTTTGATAAATGAGTATCATATGACAATATCCATTCTTTAAGTTGATGGTACAGAGATTGGCTGAATGAATGACTAGTAATGAACTATTAGTATTGTCCAAGGATCATTCTGAGTTTCTGACATAAATTCTGAATTTCCACTCCACGAATTAGATGGGAATACTAGACAAAGCAGCTCCAAGCAAAGCAGAAACACTCACATGGTTGGACACGAAGATCTGCACAGGCCCAGCCTCCGCGAAGAATCCCATCTGCAGAGACAAAAGGAACGAATTGGAGCCGCTAACCACAAACCACCCCTAATTCACACCACCCACCTTGTTAACCATGGTGACGACGGCCTCAAGGATCTCGCCCTTGAAGGGGCGGAAGACGACGCACTGGTACTTGACCGGGAAGGTGACGTAGCCCGTCCCCTCCCGGATGAGCCCCTTGCCGATTTCCTCCACCCCCGTGATCGCCACCACGAACCCGTGCCTCCCGCTGCCAAGCACAGACAAGAATCCATCGAATCCCCTTCAGCGCCGCCATACTAGGGTTTCCCCAATCCAAATCCGCGTCAGGAGGAGCCTATAATAGCCTACCTGCAGGTGCCCTCGACGTCCTTGATGAGCTTGGAGACCAGCTTGTCGCGGAGGTGCGGCCCGAAGTGCCGCGGGTGCAGCTGCATGTTCCGCTCCAGCACGATGTGGAAGAACATCTTGTCTGCCCTCGTCGGCGGCCGGCGGCGACCGAATCCTCTCCCGTTTCGAGAAATCGAGACTGGTGGGGAAAACCCCAAGGGTGACGCGAGGAGGGGCAATATTAATCCGGACACGAGGCCTATGAGCCGTCGGATCTACGCCCCCGCACATCGTGGCCGTTCGATGAAGCTTCAGGTCGGTTGCTCTGTCCAGCTCGGATTCGACCTTCTTCTCCCCGAATCACTCCACTGGGCTAACCCTTGCGCCGCCTCCCTAAAAAAAAAGAAAAAAAAAACTGCGCCGCCCCGCGGAACTCTCTTCTCGCCTCCGGCGGTTGCGAAGCTGCTCCTTGTAAGCTGTAGCTTCTTCTTCTCAGAATCGTCCTGGCTTTGGGGGTTTCGCGAATGTTGCCCACGGTTCTGATTTTCTTCGTTGGTTTGTGTGTTTGCTTGCCTGTCGCAGCGGTTGAATGGCGTCGAGATGCGTGGCGAGGATTCCGTCTCCGCCGTGGGGGGCGGCGCGGTCCGGTTGGGCTGGCTCGATTGTTTCTGTCCAGTCGGCGAGATCCGGGGTGGCGAGTATGGTTTCCCTTTCGATTCTCTGTATGGCTGGATTTCTGTGACTGGTAGTGAATTGGGAATAACTGGGATTGCTCGTTTGTTTTTGCAGGAGGGTGTACGGTCGTGTGCGCAGTTAGCTTCCGCCCGTGTATCGACATTCACAAGGTGCGTATGAGTGGAGCCTTTGCTTAATGCTTAATTGTAGTGATGTCTAGTTAACGTAAGAGCGAAGCACATTGTGGTTTGTGGGTGCTCTGAACTTTGGAATGACTTACGACCATTAGAAGGTTTCTTAACCTGTTTATTCCTCATTTTCCTGTGATATGATTCGTTTGCAATCTAGTGATACTGATACTGGAGACTTATGCATTGATTTATATATATAAATCTGAGTTCAATACTTTGGGCATTAACATCATCATTTATCTGATGGGCTATGTTTAATATAATTTTTCAGGGGAAAGTTAAACAGATTGTTGGCTCTACTCTTCGGGATTCATCAAACGATGGCACAACACTTGTGACAAACTTTGAATCAGACAAGCCTCCAGCAGAATTTGCAAATCTATATAAAGAGGATGAACTTGTTGGTGGACATGTAATCATGCTTGGTGCAGATCCTGCTAGCCAAGCTGCTTCCATGGAAGCACTGCATGCATATCCTGGTAGAGAATGCTATCAGCTGTTAGCAACTATATTATTATTTGATTGGTTTTCTGTGACCAACTGTCTGTAATTGTTTGTCCTTTACTGTTATTAATAATAATTCTGACATAAATCCACAGTTGTTATGTTTTGTGATCTACAGAGGAATACCAATCATATATGGATGTTTACATTGTATAATTGATTTTAGTATAAGTTCGTTTTCTTTAAAATAACAGATATAAAATATCATGTAGCTATTTCAGACCAATGAAACTATTTTGCCAAATGTAACTCTATGTTGTTTCATGATATTTTTGAGTGGCATAACTGGTTAGATTACAATGCTGCTGGTTTTCAATTTATATATAGTTGACTCTTACAACCATATTTCCATGTTCGATGCAGTAATAAGCATAGGATATGTTAATTTAGCTCCACTGTGAAAAACTTGCCATCTTGTCTAACACTGTACATCTGTGGGATAACATTGTAAATAGCTCACTTATTGCTAAGGCCTGCACCTTGCAGTGCAGTTGTTTACACTATTTAAGGCTATTTTCATGACTGATGTCTTGGGAGTTTTATCCATCTGCTAGTGGTGTATGGTTTGTTTTTACTATAGACATGAAGCATTATCAATTGAAGTATTTACAATACGCATCGGCTATTATAATACTAGGTGGTTTGCAAGTTGGAGGTGGAATAAATTTGGAGAATGCAATGTCTTACCTTAATGAAGGGGCCAGTCACGTGATTGTTACTTCTGTATGTGTTCATGCCTTGATCTGTGCAATCAGTTCTGTTTTTCTTTCATTCATTGAAACAGCATATAACTATGTGTGTTAATTTACATGAGCAATTTTACAGTCGTTGAGAAGGTACTAGGAGGTACCATTTTTTCTATTATAAATTTGGTACCTCTCTGTACCTTAGGTACTAGGAGGTATACCGAGAGGTGCACTAAAATTTTCGGACCTCTTGGTACCTCCTCAAGGGCTGTAAAATTGCTCAGTTTACATGCATTGTTCAAACAGGATAAAATTAAGCCTGGATGCATTACATTTCCATTTTATATCCATTTCTTGTTAAACACAATATGTTTAGGTCTCTGAGAAATTAATAGCCAAGGCAAAAGTTTTAGAGTCAATTTTGCAAAACTACAGATTTAAGGTACTTTATCACAAAACTACAGATTTAGCATAAATTTTATAGCAAAACTATAAATTTTAAGATGGAGTATCACAACACTACATATTTATTAACAAAATTAACACAAAACTACATGTTTAGTACTGATTAATCATAAAACATTGATGTTTATAGTTAAACATAGTAATGGTGATAGGGATTTAAACTCTAAAATTAATTTGTAGTTTTGTGATAACTTCAATATTAAATCTGTAGTTTTGTGATACAACACCTTAAATCTGTAGTTTTCTGATAATCTGGTCAAAATATTTGTGAAATTTACTCAAAGTTTTAATTAGTTGTTAATGTCGCTTTTAGTTCGAAAAAATACATTCATAGCCACTAATTACTAATAGCTTAACAAAAGTTTGTGGCTTCTTATTGCACATAACTGGCCCCTAAAAATGTCTGATATGATTCTTTTTGTGTAATTTGCCTGCATTTTGCTTTTACTGTAAATATTGTCAATCATGCATGTGTCTTTTTATGCAGTATGTGTTTAGTGAAGGCAAAATGAACATCGAACGGCTGAAGCAACTTGTCAATTTGGTTGGGAAACATAGGCTTGTTTTGGACCTTAGCTGTAGAAAAAAGGTAGCAAGTACTTTGGACATCTTTTGTTCAAGTATAATTAATCGGTTACTGTATTACACACTGATGATTGATGTACTTATAGTTTACAATGCTAGATCATGTTTTTTCTACTGTGGGATTTTAATTGCCACTGAGTAAATTGACAGTCTGCAGTTGGAGTTATGCTATGCATGTGCCAACTGCAATGAAAATTACCATTTTGGATATTTCATAGAGCTGTTCTCGTTATATTGTTACAAATGCACACTTTTGTAGCAGCAATTTACACTCAATTAGTGCATGCCCATGCCTCATCCCGGTATACGAACAATTCCGAATGCCAGACTTTCATAATGGATCCTGTTTGGCATTTTTCATAGGCAAAAGTGTTGTAGCAGTAGCATGGTCAATTGTCTCTTTTTGAAATTTTCCTTAGAGTAGTCCATAATGGCCCCTTTCTGGAATTTTTCATTTTGATCTGTCAAGTGTAAACTGAATGATCACACTTAAATATATATTGCACCATGTGTGTCCTAGTATTTATATGGAGTAGTATATGATGCACCGAATTAAATCTTATTGAAATTCCAGCAAATAACAAACAGAATATATCTTTGTTTTAGGTGTGATTACTGCGTGTATTCCTTTTCATGTTCATAATAGAGTGTCAGTATAAAGTTTAACGCAAACCACTTGTGAGTTCTTTTCAATAGTTTATTTAGAAGTTAGAAGTTATTGCAGTATTTAGTAAATGTAAGATAGAGCAATTAGAATTACCCTTATGTTGTTGCCATTTTCTTATTATTGACAGCCATTTTGATATTTGATTATATGTTCTTACAATAATATTTTTTGATAGGATGGAAGATATGCCATCGTGACTGACAGATGGCAGAAATTCAGTGATGTCTTTGTGGATGAGCCAACATTAAAACATCTTGCTGCCTATGCAGATGAATTTTTGGTTCATGGTGTTGATGTGGAAGGCAAAAGGTGCATTTTATACCTTATCTCTGTATCATATTTTCTTGATAGAATTGTATTGTTAATGGCAACATGAAATGTAGGAGTAACTGTTATGTAAGTTGTAACAAGACTTTACATGTCTGTGTTTGCAAAACTTTCTATAGGCCGATTTCGTCTTGAGTTTCACAACCAATTACTTTGTAAAGATCCCATTTTTGTACTTTCAGTTAGGTATTTAAAGTTAAAGTTAAAGACATATCGTTGACCAAATGAAATTAACATGATATTTTCCCAATAGAAGCCAGATTAGTACTATTCATTTTTCTTTTTTTTTTCTTGAGTAAAATGAGTTCTAAAGTTGAAGAGCTTATTTGCGTTCTTCAGTAATGGAACTACTCTTGTGGCTTGGATTGGTTGCTACTTTGTTTATCCGTCCAACTTGTGTATCATCTACTGATAATCTTCCTGCTCTAACAGTGACCAACTTTCTTTTTGTACTGTTGTTACCTTTTCTAATTTAAGCTAGTTTGGGAATCACAGGTTAGGAATTGATGAAGAACTTGTTGCACTATTGGGGCGTTATTCACCTGTATGTGCAATTCTATTATTGATTCATTAATTTAAGTTCTTCCAGTTTTTTCTAGTTTCTTAACTCCATCCTTATTTTTTCTGTATCTGCAATTGTAGTCTTTGTTGTGAAATTTGGAATGTTTCTTTATCTAATTCTATCATTAACAATGCTGTCATTAAACCAAGCACTTAAATCTCTATTACTTAAAGAGAGTTGTCCTCCTTCCATCCCTCCACCCCGATTTCCACGTGAAAACCTCTTCTCGCACAAAAAAAAAAACTGATTTTCTCAAAAAAAAAGACCAATGTTCAAAACCGAACAGCCCACTCGGCCCAAAGCCTTCTAAATTGAATAAAAAAATCATAAACGTTGCAAGTTGGGATGCATGGGCCAATAACTTTTTTTAGGTCATGGATAACCAGTTGGTTAAATTCACTGCATTTTTTTTGTTTGAGCATTTAGATATTTGAAGGCAAAGAAAAAAAATGCTGCACGGGAAGTGATTATTTATTTTAAATGTTGTATAACAAGTTGACTATGACATTCATGATTGCAGAACTCAAGAAGCTGAATCAAGCATCAACTAAACCCTCAACTAGCCATTTTACCATCCTTTTTTTTAATCTTGAACGAAACAATTTTCGAACAAAAACATTGTAGCCATTTAGATATAAATTGGACATGCTAAACTGCTAATCTAAGTTTTGGCAGATGCGCATTTACTTGGGATGTTTAGATGCGGTTTAGACAGGAAAAGGTTGGGATGAAGATCCTGCATGCGTGTAGACCCCGAGATTGCAATCCAATAAAACCTCGCTTAAACAATATTTAAATGGTCCTAGTTGTATTGTTTATAAACTCATAGCAGTATCTTTTGGCTCTGCAGATACCAGTAACTTATGCTGGGGGTGTGTCTACAATGGAAGACCTAGAGAGGATAAAAAAAGCAGGCAAAAGTCGAGTCGATGTTACAGTTGGGAGTGCCCTTGATATATTTGGAGGAGATTTGCCCTACAAGGACGTCGTTCTTTGGCACAAGGAGCAAAATATGGTTAGCCAGCTATGAAGTAATCAGAGGTATAATACTTGATCGGTTCCAACAGCTCGATTGCTACCTCGGGATGCTAACAAACTTGTCAAAAGTGTTATATTGTTAATTCGATGGGTCTTCTGTGCTATAATAAGTTGAAGCTGATGGATTTGATTTCGTTTGGATCTGAAACCAAGCCTACATTGAGTAGGGACTAGCATTCCGAGTCAACCCATCTGATGGTGAAACACTATGAGGTCTCCCATATACATCTGCATGACCACAACAAATCCACAGTTCACTTGTACTCAACCTATGGTGTAGCAGAGCTGATGGCAGTGCAGCGGTTACAGTGCGTTCGAAGTCTTTGGGAATGGCTGGGGACTCGGGAGATTACTGCTCCATTTGGATTGTGGGGATTTCCTCAATTTCCTGCGGGTCATGTGAAAAAATGTTATACCTGCCAGATGGGCCTGGTTTGGCTAATGTGGTTCTACCCACTATAGAGTTTATCAGTGTAGCAAATCGATTTAATAAACATCAAGGCCCCATCTTCAGAGTTCTCTCGGTTCATACAGGAATCGATTTGTTGGAAACTATTAAAATGCGTGATTCTTGGTCTTGTATTCTTGTTGCATGTATTATGAATTTATGACATGGAATCCATGATTCTGTGTGTATGGGTTGCCTGTCAGTGACAGAGTCACGATATAATAAGTAATTGGAGTGCTGTAGTCGTCTGCAAGTCGACTGCATATGTCACGGCCGTCCGCGCACCGGTGGAACCTTGCAGGTATGCCAGGGCCGGCCGCATCCCGGTGGTCATTGCATTCTGTGTGCAACGTTCAAGGTACCTGATTCTGTTGCATACGGAGAACTTCCAGAATTGTCATTTTGAGTTTTTATTTTTAACGTTTGATCATTCGTTTTATTTAAAAAATTATACTAGAATCATTATTTATTTTGTTTGTTAGTTGCTTTATTATCAAAAGTATTTTGGTTGTGGCTTATTATTTTTTAAATTTATAATAACTTTTTGAATAAAAGAAATGATCAAACATTAAAAGAAAACTTAAAACAGAGAAGAATTTCGGGATTGAGGGAGTAAGTATTCCTCCATTGGAGCTGAAAGCCTGAAACCCAGGTTCTGACGCCCGCGATGGCTGGAATAGTTGTCAGTTTTTTTCACTCGGATGACTTGACAGATTCGTTGATAGTTGCCGAATTTGCCGAGGGCAAATTTTGGCAACGTTGATGATTGGTCTTGGTTCGTTACCGAATTCTATCCAAACTCTCATTAAACGGGGCGACCAATTTGGCTACCAGAATGCACGACAGTACGACACGGCATGCAGTTTGTCTCGGACGCACCGTTTTGTTGAGAAACGCAGCGAACCTGACGCAAAGCATCGATGAAAGCAAAACAAACGAAAAAAAAAAACTTATCAACTACTGCCTACTGGTCCTGAATTCTGCAGCTTGTTCAGCCAGCTCTTTCTAAAAATTCAACCATCCCAGCTAACTCTTATAAAAAAAACCATTCAGCTCAGCTAATTTTATCCCAGCCTAACCAACGGCCAACCGAACAGGGCCTGATCGTTTGGCGGCAGGTGGCAAGCATCTGCATGGCCTTCACGTCTCGCAACTCCAAGAAGTTGGAGAGGCGAATGTCTGATCTGGTTCCGGGACATGTGGGGGTGGCGTCGGCGAGCGCGAGCGAATGGCGCGACACGGGGGGAAAAGCTGCGCGGTAATAAACAAAACTCTGGAGCCCAGACGCTGCCGGTGCGTTGGTGGTGCAAAAAAATGTGCAAGATCTATCGCGGTGTCGTCCACTGGTCACCGTTGTTCACTCTCTGCGACACTGCCACATATGCCTCCTGATTTCACGATCGGCCACCACACCAACCACCATTTCGTAGTAGGGAGTGAATTTTGTGGTCAGCACTTCCATTCCGTTCGCTTGGCTCAGTGCCGATGTTTGGTTAGCGCCGTTCTTGGGAATGCATGATTTTTTGTACTAGTACTTCTGTTAGTAGGAATTTTCAGGTGAAAGCTGCACGGTTCGTCTCAACTTTATGTGGAATTTCACTGTCTGGTGAGTTTGAAGGTTTTGGATTCCTTTTTTTCCTCTTTTATAAGAAGAAACATAGCTACGGACCTACGGTCTGTCCTGTTTGCCCCGATTCTCACGAAAGCAGCAAGGTACAAAATGGAAATCTTTTCGTGCAATGCAGTGAGCTGAATGCTTTACACTTGATTGAATTTTGGAGCAAGTTTTAGGCTCTAGCTCACTTCTCTTCGCTTCCAATTTCAGAAATCGATTCCACAATACCCCTTCAAAATATATGTAATTACCCCCCACACACAAAAAAAACATTTCAAAACGATTGCTATTTCTAACAACTACTCGTATTTATCATTTGAGTATCTTCACATATTTTATCATCTCAATCAATCACAATCACTATTTCTATTTCATAATGTGGTTTTAATTTTTTTTCTCATAACATTAGACTATTTGTTTTATTAAAAAAATATAAAAATATTATTTATTTTGTTTATGACTTACTTTATCATTAAAAATACTTTAAACATAATTTATTAGTATTTTTATATCTGCGTAAATCAAAAGTTAAAAAAAAATCAAAACAGTGGAGGGAATACTCAATGACCAGCTCTCTCCACGCCCCCCGGGAAAAAAAGCCTAAAGCACAAGGGCCAAAGTAAGAAAACACCAAAAATAATCTCACATTCCAATCATTAATGGTCTTCCCTTTACAACCCAAACGCAAATCAAATCTCCATTGCTCCAGAGCTTCAAGCATCAGCAACCTCCTCTTCACTTGGAGACAGCACGAGAGCATAGCAGAGTGGACTAGTAGGGAACTGGGCATAGTGGGCAAGGGAGCCCCGGCCACCACCATGCGTCGACCTCCGCCTGCGGCCGCGGTGCTCCTCGCCGTCCTCTGCCTCGGCGGCGGCGCGGCGGAGGCGTCGACGGAATTCAACTTCCCGGCGGTGTTCAACTTCGGCGACTCCAACTCCGACACCGGCGGTCGCGTAGCCGCCGGGTTCGAGTCCATCGCGCCCCCCTACGGCTCCACCTTCTTCGGCACCCCCTCCGGCCGGTTCTGCGACGGCCGCCTCATCATCGATTTCCTCAGTAAGCGCACCATTTTCCCTAGATTCTTCAAGAGTTCAAGTGGCAGTGTATCGTTAGTCGTTTGCATTCCTTGTTGCAATCTGAATCACGCCATGCCATGGTAATTCGGGCATTGGTGATGTGACTCATGTCTGAATTGCACGAGAAGAAAAACGTTCTTTTGTTGATTCTTGAAATTGGTCCTCGCCGCTTGGTTCTTGGCATCGAATTGAGTGTTGCAATGAAAGAAGAATCTGGCGTACTGGCGATACTGTTTGTCGTCGGTTCTTGATGGCAGCGTGGCCATTTGGTCCGCGCGGTGGTTGGGAAAAGGGATGAATTAGTTAGGACGGTCCTTTGCTGAACATAGCAGATCACCAGAACGGCCGTCTGGTGGTTAAAAGATTTAGGATGGAGATTGAGACATCATTGCAGAGTAGTCATTAATAGCGGTGTAAAATGTACTAACGTTGCTGGAGGAATTGTGCTGGCTGTCGGCTGTCCAATTTGTGCAATTTTGTTCCCCTGTTCATTGTGGCACTTTGGTGGATTTTTGGGTAGATCTGGAGGAAAGGAAATGATCCGGTTTCGTTGCATTAGTGGAAATTGGGATAGTGTTGTTTATGCTTGACTTGCGGTGAGCTTTACTCTGTCACCATCCAGCTGCCTACTTGCCTATTGCCTAATTTCTTGGGTGTAGTAAGAGTGACCTACCAACTACCACGTGTAATGTGTTTCCACTTAAGTAGTTTGACTAGGCTAATGCTTTGCAGTTGATTAACGCAGTTGGTGTGATGGTTTCACTAGGAGACCATGGGAATTGGAGGGGTAATTATGAAGGAAATCCAACTGGTTAGCACAATTTAGCTGTAGAAATCAGTATCAGATTGATATTATACTCATCACAAGTTGCTATTGATCACTGCTCCCTCTTCTCTTTGTTATTTTACATTAGTAGCTTTTGCAGTTTTCTTATATGTGACCTTGATTTGTGGAATCTGTAATTTGCAATGACAATATTATGAAAGTATTATTGTCAGTAACCCCGCAAAAAAAAAGTATTATTGTCAGTAGATCTAGCGATATAGTTTTCATATAATCACCCTAAACCTGAAACTTTAGATTCTAGAACCTAGGTGTTTGAGGGGGTTAATGCATTACATTTTGGTAGTAATAGTATGCCTGTTAAATGCGTTAGTCTGTTACTATGATTAGGAAGTTGTTTGTTCACACTTTTGCACATAAGAAACTTATGTTGCTCACTATCTGATACATGATTTTAAACTTCCTCCTGCAGTGGATGCTATGGATATGCCGTTCCTCAATGCATATTTGGATTCTGTGGGTGCACCTAACTTGCGTGCAGGTGTTAATTTTGCTCAAGCTGGCTGTTCAATTACTCCAGCAACTGCAACATCTGTCAGCCCATTTTCCTTTGGTCTTCAGATTAAGCAATTCTTTGCATTCAAAGACAAAGTTACTAAACTACTATCTAAAGGTATGGCAGATTTGTAAATTTCTTATGCAGTACTAACTACTATGTAATAATAGTCATGCAGACCTAATGAATTCTTACTGGAGGTGGCTAGCTAGTTTGTTTTTAAGGCTTGATAGGGGAAAATGTAGAAACTGTACCTAGCAAAGACTCCAAGACAATTGACACCATCAAATCTAGAATAAATTAAAGAGAAAATAAGGTTTAATTTTTTTTAGATAAAGAGAGCTTTTTTAAATAAAGTTGAATGAGTTCCAAGGAATGAAAATTACAGAACATTTTAGGTGAATATTGTGTTTCTGGAAAATTGTAGAAGTTTTTATTACTCATTATTTCTCATTAGCAATGGCTACAGGTTTGGAGTCCTTGCAGTGACTAGATATTAATGATTAGCATTGTAATTGTAAACTATAGGTCTGAGAATAGGTTATTAGTCTATCTGAGTGGTCTAACCAACTTTTTATAGCTCCATTTTGTTTTTTTAATCAACATATATCAATAGAAGATTTACGAATGATATTCTCCTCTATGTTAACCTAACCACCTGGTATCTTTGATCTTCCATGTTTGACTATGTAACTTTATTAGTGATGGAACTTTATTTATTTTGTAGGAGATACGTACAGGAGATATATTCCTCAGGTGAATTACTTTTCGCAAGGACTATACATGTTTGATATAGGCCAAAATGACCTTGCTGGTGAATTCTACTGGAAAACAGAGGACCAAGTTGCTGCATCTATTCCGACTATTTTGTTGGAATTCGAAACTGGGCTGAAGGTTTGTAAAATGTTAACTGTATTATCATTCTTTAGCTTTTGAAGTGCATTGACTCTTTTTTACTTCAGTGGATTTCATTCATTTTGTTATTTTTAGACATGAAATGAAAAGGGCTGATGTAGTTCACAGAATGGTTTCAAATAATGTGTTCCTGTCTTGAGATACTGTTCCAACTATGTACTGTTTGATAATGTTCCTACATTAACTTCTTCCTCTTCTTTTGTCAGAAACTATATGATCAAGGTGCCAGGAAATTCTGGATTCACAACACAGGTCCTCTTGGCTGCTTACCTCAAAATGTAGCCTTCTTTGGCAAAGACCCATCCCAGTTGGATGAGCTTCATTGTGTAGCAAAGCACAATCGTGTTGCAAAACTTTTCAACTTGCAGTTACATGCACTTTGCACAAAGCTACGAGGTGCATTTGCTGGGGCTAGTATCACATATGTTGACATCTATACCATCAAGTACAGCCTGATTGCTAGTTACTCTCGCTATGGTATGCAACTAAACCTTCTAATTTCCTCATTCTTTGGTTATTGTGAAATAAAAAACATAAATGATCATTTGTATTGTCAGTATATTATAATTCTGGGAATTTTTTTAAGACCCCCACCCCCCAACCAAAAGAAAAAATCCACCACCACTCGAGGGAAATAAAGATTATCCGTACTCTTTCTTCGCTCTTTGCTCATTCCCCTACATTGGTACACCTTTTTAAAAAGATAATGGAAGAGTACAAGACACCACACAACTACACATAAACGACATTTCCTTTCTTTGCCCTTGTATTATGGGTGATTGTTGTAGCTAGCTCATCAGAATATCAAGCAGTAAGCTTCTGAAATTATAATTCAAGTGAATCTTAATTTCTTCTTTTGCATTGCTACAGGATTCGAGCATCCCATCCAAGCATGCTGTGGATATGGAGGGCCACCCTTGAACTACGACAGTAAAGTACCTTGTGGGCAGACAGCGTCTCTGAATGGTAGTCTTGTAACAGCAAAAGGGTGCAAGGACAGTACAGAATTTGTCAATTGGGATGGAATACATTACACCGAAGCTGCAAATTTCCACGTCGCATCGCAGATTCTTACAGGGAAATACTCTGACCCTCCATTTGTTGACAAGATGCCATTTCTAATACAACCGAAGTTCTAATGAGTGGATTTATTTTCGCTCTAATGAACCACTGAGATGTTGTATTGATCACAAATGTTGTATTTATTACCTGCCAATAGATAATAATCACAAATAGCTTATTTCAAATGTCGATAGCTTCTTATACCAGTTGTGTTCTTATACTTCTACTACAAAGCCTCAGCTATGGTTAAAATTAAGGCGAAAAGGTTTTGTAGCATTGTTGTAGCATGAAAATTTTGCTGGGGAGTTTCCACAATTTTGCAAGAACTGTTGCAGTGTTGCTGGAAGGATGAAACATAACCCAATAAAGAATCATTGGTTATAGAGGAAGCTGAATATAATTGGGGGTAAGGAAGTGTTGATTTGCACCTAATTGCTCATTTATGCTACAACAATAAAAATTAACCGGCACTGTTGTGCACTTATGTCCATCATAATTCTCTGTTTCGCCTCTAAAATTCCGACAGAAAACCGGGAGATTCAGCCATCTCATGAGCAAATTTACTGTACAGAGCAACATGTTGCTGCTCACTCTTCTCTCTCTCTCTCTTTCTAAATGAAAGAAAAGGAGCAGGCAGCAGCTGCTGCTCACTTCTTGGAGATGTATGCGTAGTACTGCGCCATGGGCACGACGAAGGCGATGACGAGGAGGCCACCGACGACGAGCGTGAACTGCCCCCGCTTCTCCTCCGTCTCCTCCTTGGTCTTGAAGTTTGACTCCCTCTTGTTCTCCTTGAACGACGGCCCGCCCGGGTCCGGCAGCCCGTCGATCGCCGCCGCCAGCCTCTTCGCCGTCGTGTAGATCGCCTCGTTGTACTTCTCGTCCGTCGCCAGCACTGCAATCCATTAATTCTCGGACGCGTCGGCCAATGTTGTAATCTCTCCGTTTTATAATATAAGGGTTTTGACTCTTTTCTTACTGTATTTAATCTGTCTTATTTAAAATTTTATATAAATATAAAAATTAATACATTATGTTTAAAGTACTTTTGATTTTATAGTTACAAATAAAAATAAATTATGGTACCAAAAAGTTTTAATAAAAAAAATGGTCAGATATTATGAGAAAAAAAAGTCAAAACTGTTACGTATGATACATATGTATACTACTCCTAGTTTTGTTCAATTCCGGCGACACCACGACGGGGAAGCTAATTAATTACCTGGGAGATTCTCAGAGACGGTGGAGTCGAGGATCGCGTCGCCGACGGCCTGGACGAAGGCCGGGCCGCCGGTGATGGCGCCCTCCTTCTGGCTGGTGACCAGCACCACGATCCCCTTGTTGTTCCCCTCCTCCACCGTCGGGTACCACTTCTCCAGCACCTGGTCCGCGTACTCGAACGCGTCCGCCTTGCTCTGCAACGTGCCATCCATCGCAAAATCACGTTACAAAATTACGTTCGACAAAGCCCCCGCCCGCCGGCGCGCGACGCGGCGCGACGTACCGTGAGCTTGCGGACGGTGATGAAGTTGATCCGGATGTTCTTGCGTGACTCGAGGTCGCGGACGAGCCGCTTCACGTCGGACTTGGTCACGCGGCTCAGCACGCCGGCGTCGTCCACCACGTACGTGTCCTCGGGCGGCCCGCCGTTCAGCACGTCGAACTCCGACGCCACGGCCACGGGCGCCGGGGGCGCGAGGCTGATGGCCAGCGAAAGCGCCGCGGCGGCGAGGCCGTGCTGCAAGAACGACGCCCAGCTCCCGACCCCGCCTTCGCCGTCTCCGCGCCAAGCAGCGGCGGCGGCCGGCTGCCTCTTGAGTGAGCAGAAGACGATGTGCCTGGAAGAAGACGGCGCCGACACGGCGGTGGTCGCCGATGGCTTGGTCTTCTTGGAGCCGAGAAGAGGGGTGAACAGTGTGGAGGGGGAGAGGAGGGTCTCCATGGCTGCTGCTCCGGGGACGGGGAGCTGAGCTGGGCTGAGCTTGTGATCAGTAGAGATTCTGCTGTTTCTGTTTTAGAATTTTGGGTGCAATGGCGTAGGTTGGATTGTGATTGGGTGGATGGGATTCTGGAGCCGGATAAGGCGCGGTGCCAGCGTGGACAGCCATGTCTGGTCGCCACACTACGAGGGCAGACAACCAGCTCCATTCCCCTATTCTCTAACCAGACATATATATATATATATATATACACACACACTAATTCTTCTTAGTAAACTGCAATATACATCATGTACCGTGTTTAATGTTCCATTGGGATCAATATATAGTTTCCCAGTTCTCCTCCGCAACTGTTTTCAAATAAGTTTGTTGTATTAATTGGGTTGCATTCAGGGAAAACTTGTAAAATATGAATGAAACTATAAATGATGTTTCTATATTTATGAACTTTCATAAAGTTATTGTAGAACTTTATTTCAATACATCATGATATGAAGTGAAAATATATGATAGATATGTTGCAAAGCGAGACACGATACATTTTACCTAATGCATAGTATAACTTTTTATAGAACACAAATATGTACCCACACCACCCGCACATAAACACAAATCTTGTAAAAAGTACTATTTTTCCAAAGGAGCGCCCAATCGTAAAAAATACTTTGGCTATCTGTTTAGTTTTCTTTTGATTTAGCATGGTAGTTGTGGAATGGTGGATGAACTTGAGATGTAAATGTGTTGGATTTTCCCCTCTTGTACATAATAAGACTTAGACTTAAAATTTGTGAAATGGAAAGTGCTTATTGTATTAGATGGTCGCTATTCTATAAGAAAATATCACTATTTTATTGACAATAAGGAAGTAAGAAGAGGAAAGAATGGAACGTGTGAGTTTTTTTAGCAGAAGTTTAAAATCGGTGGAGCTCCTGGTTGGCAACATTAAAGTAGAGGTTTTAGATTGGATGCTAGCATATTTACAACACGTAGTGACCTATCATCTTGCTCGACAACATCCTTCGGCTAACCAGACAAAAAAGAAAGCAAGAAGATAACAAGAACACATGGCTGCATACCCTTGAGGTATAGAAACCCTCCTTCCTTTGAATCACCATCATGCCACTACATAGCATTCAAGATTGTGTGTGTGATGATGTGTCCTTTGAAATGCAGGATTATCAAAACGCAATAGAACTTCAAAACACAGAAAAGACAACATGAGGTGACATCTCATCATAGTATCAAGGTGTCGCCATAGCGATAAGGCACTACAAGCCTCTGAGGCATTTGCCCGCCTTACTAGATCATGCTTAGGCAACTCTACTCCCTCTGTCAAAAAAAAATACATTTCTGGGTTTAAATCCGGGCATACGCTATGTCCAAATTTAAACCCAGAAATACATTTTTTTACGGAGGGAGTAGATTAGAGGAAGAAGCAATTAGGAGTGCATATTTAGATGAGGGATAGTTAGGAGCACAGTTTATGGGTGGAAAGTGTCCTATATTAGAGGAAGAAACAGTTAGAGGTGCCAACAAACCCAACTAGAGAAGTTGAAGCAACATAAAGAGAGGGAACGACAGTTTATTTTTCTGCTTTGCATTACGCTCCTTTGTTCTGTTGTTTGGTCTCTATCGTAGCGATCTCTTTCTTCCTATGCTTTGTTTTGGTGATGTAACCTCTATTCTGTAATTTTTTTTCTCCCGCTATTGATATGCTATGCCAATCTGTTTTGTTTCCCCTCTGTCCTACGTCCCTTTTGAGTACCCATGGAGGCAAGAATGGAACGCGAAAGTTTTTGCGCATAAGTTTAAAATCGGTGGAGCTCATAGTTGGCGACATCAAAGTAGAGATCTTGGATTGGATGCCGTCATATTCACAACATGTAGCGACCTATAATCTTGCTCGACAACATACTGCCATGAATTTGTAACCAAACATTTTAATTTGTAACCAAACATTTTTTTCTCAAATCTTAGTGAGACTGGTTGAATCAATCTTTCTCTGACCCAATAAAAAAGGAAGTAAGAAGACAACAAGAGCACACGGCCACATAGCCTTGAGGTATAGAAACCCTTCTTCCCACAAATCACCATCATGCCGCTAAGTAGCATTCAAGATTGTGTGTGATGATGTGTTCTTTAAAATGCAGGATTACGAAAACAAGGAAATATAAAAAACGTAGGGATAAAATGTCGTACCTATTGAATTCCTACAAGGTTTCAGAATGCAAAACTTCCAAGACTGTCATTTGATTGGCACACAGAAAAAAAAAAAGCAGACACGCAAAAGACAAAATATGAGGTGAGACCTCATGACAATTTTCCTCCAAAATTACTCTAGAATAGCTCATTCCATAGGAATTTCAAATAAATTAACATGAATCAATCTTTTGAGTCAAAGGGCTTCGTAGGGTTTATTTTCTGTAGGAAATTCCTTCACAATTCTTATGGCCTTCCTAAGCCAAAGCATTGATTCAATACCCAAATGCATTACTGAATATAATTCTACCTATACAATTTGGTGGGACATACAATTTTGAAGAATACAATTCCACCGTGTATTGACTACTCAAATGTTGGTATTGCATTGGATCAGCTTCTTTTATATCTACAGAGTATATGAACACTATATAGTGTACAATATTAGAAAGGTTAATACATATTGTAATATTGCGCATCATAGTAGCTCTTGCCCCACTAAAATCAACTCATACCCTCCCATAGGGAAGCACTCACTATTTATTTAGGACCACTAGTTTCCGAAGGTCCAGCTCGCTCCACCATAGCATCATAAAGTTGTTGGCCGTTCTGTGTTGCAACACCGAATCAAATTCCATATCATAGAACAACAATATTGTTTGATAAGAAAATTAGTGGACTTACAAAAATCACAGGGAAGAAATGAATTTGCCCTTCGGGTTTTGTTTGGGTCTCTTTGAAATAAACCAAGATAGGAAATTGTGGCCACCACAACTCCCAATTCACAAATGTTGAGTACCTGTGAGTGCATTCAATTATCAGATATTACAACTGTTACCATGATCAAAGCTATTTATCAGCCAAGATAGCACGATTTGGCACGTGATAGATACGTTCTATAGCTCTGCATAAAGAACTAGTAGCTAATGTTTAGTTTTTTGACATATGTTTCCCTTATTAAATCATGTCAATTGACTTGCCAAAAGGATTCTGTTCTGGACCACATATGGTATAAAAGATTAACAAGACTACTTACTTCCAACGGTTCTTGCCACCAACAAATACATTTTCACCCGACTCCTCCAACTGATCTCCCACTTTCACTTCCTGCAGCATCACTAATATAGAAAATTATTACTCTTTTTGCAAGGACAATCCTATGAACTATATATATGAAGACCCACAAATACAATTTAATCCTCATGTCATGATGTGAAAAGAATAACATAATTAATGTGACTGAAAATTATAATGATTTTCTTAAAAGGTAAATTATAACAGATTCACCAATCACATCCACATTTAGTAGCATATGTATGCTCCTATATCTTTATTTACTTATTTTACTCAAGAAGATAGAGAGCACGAACCAAGGCCTCATTATCGAAGACAAATCTTACTCTAGTAGTCTGCAGAACATTGAGATCAGTGTTAGAATGAAAAATGAAGCAAACAATTGCTAAAAAATAATTGATACGTAGTAAAATTCAATCAAAATAAAAAAGAACATTGTTTTTTAAAAAAAAAAAAGGGGAGGCAAACAAATAAGCCATCATGGGTAGCTAGTTGATGATGGAAGACCTAACGAACAACTTTTTTAAATTGAATGAAGTAGCAACAGGAGCTCTTGCAGCACAGCATCGATACAGTATGGTCCATGAAGTTTGATTTCAGATTATTCAGTTACAAAATTTCGGATTATATCGTATGGGAAAAAAGATAGAATTATCTATAATATATGTTCATCAATGACTTAAAGCAGATGTTCTAAAAGCAGCTTCTTAAAAAAAATGTTATAAAATCATAGCATAGTCACTGCTCAGGGTTGCACTGACCTGGAACAAAAGAAGACACCCCAGTAGGCCTACAAGTGCAGCAGCAAGAAGATTATCTGCAGATGCAAGTGCACCGGCCATTCCTGTATTTGGACAATACTAGACAATCAGTTGAACTGAGGAATCGCCATGCTAACAGTTAGTACATCTTTAGACTTCATAAAAGGACAAATCCAGAAACAATCTACTCACTAATTAAAAAGCTCACCAAGTATAGCAATGGGCAATCGATAGTCAGGGTCAGGGACAATAGTTTCTCTGGTCTTCGACTTTCTTCCAATCTGGAAGTAATACAAGATCACCAAATCAGAAGTAAATGATCTTGCACACATAAAAATCTGTAGAATCCAAACAAACTCAAAACTCCATTTCACTGATAAACTAAATTATTTGTGTTGCACAAGCCTGGGTTTAAAGTGACGTTGTGCATGTAATGTTTATTTGACTATGCTGGTATATTATATCCACTCCTCTTGGATGATTTAATTAGTGGTTGACTATTAGTTATGATTGAACAGAACATGGTGCATCTGTGTCATTATTTTGTGAAATAATTTTTGAGCCTCTTCCATTAAAAAGACAAATTAAAGTGAACCATATCAAGAGGTACTAAGAAAGAAGGGTAAAGTACACTACAATGTCTAACCACATTTACTATTGTTGCACGCCGCAATTGCCTCCCGCCGTGTAACCTAACAGAGTTCCATGATGAACTAGGTAAAGCCACTCGACATGAAATCACACCTCGAACTGCAGAAGTAGAAAAGAAACAAATCATCTCATACATATATACATCATTATGGTAACGGGAGTGTAGTATATCATAGTAAACACAAGCAACTTTTTGTTCAGGACAATTACACAAACAGCAAATACATGCGAGACATGGCCCTTGCTGCAACAAAAGCTGTGATCCTACTCAGTCTCTACTGATATTTTCTGGTACATGGAGGGGATGGGTCATAAACAAGTCGCCACCACCACAATTTAAGGCCCCCAATCTTGCTTTACATATCAAAAAGAATATGGCTTAACGCAACTGAAGCCTATTAATGCTAGCTTCTCATCTCAAGATCTACTGCAGTTTTCACATGAAAGGTCCTGAGTTCCTCTCACCCAAACTAGCATAGCACAAACGAGTCAGTAGCCATCACTCACCACCCTCAAAAAGTTCACCATCGAAAACAAAGATTGTGTTTACTTAAGTAGATTGGGAGGAGCCCACAATAGTGTGAGAAGAAGAAGCCGTTTTCGGATTGGAGGTGGTTACCTTTGGGAGCATCTGCCAGGAAGAGTGGGGAAGATAATGAGAGAGTAGACGTCATGGCTCCCTTGGCTTATATTCCTGTTCTTTTTCAATCTTTCTTGTCTTTTTCCCTCTGAATCTTCTGTGGAATAGAGAAGCACTCAAGCTTGTTATTTGATCTGCTTTACTTCTTTTATTGGGCTTTCTGATGGACCTCGCAGCCAAGAACTTCTTGTTCCGCCACAAGGGTTGTGCAGTTGCTGAGAATGGCCACTGCTAATTTGCTGCTTGATATCTGTATTCACGTATATGGTTTACCTACATACAAATCCGGGGCACAGATTGGTCAGATTCCCAATTGTCAAAAACAGGCTGCTGGATAGCATATGCATATATGCGTATTGCGTAAAGTAAGAAAAAAGATGTAACTAAATTAATGGATCCCATTTCACACATTGTGCTTAACAACCATTTATCACAGTTAATGGATCAACTATAGGTTGAATGTCCGATGATTGATTATTCACGTGTGATATTTGCGAAGATCTGTTGCAACAAGCCAACAACAGAGAAACAACTATCCCAAAAAAAGGAGTTCCAATTGCGATGAAGACAAATATTATTAATAATTTCTTGATAGAAACTAGCAGACATTTTTTGGTTGTTCAACTGCTGACCGATGATAAAAAAGAGAGAAGCTAATACGATACATTCATGACAAAACAATGCTACAGAGACAAAAGTTAAATTTAGGTAACCCATATCCATAGTTCAAATTTGACTTGCAAACCAGCTAAAAAAGAATTCACACTTGGACTTGTTTTTCCCAAACCATAGATCAAATTTGACTTGCATGTTTGCGGAGTGATATGCGATACAACAATCAATGTTCTATTGATTTCTTCTATAATTATTCCGGTCACATACAAGATGTCAGATGCCAGTTTCATCATACAACTTTCTTTTTTTTTGAAGGAACGACGGCAAAAGATTTGCCGGAATATATTAGAAGAAGAGAATTGACCCTGTTTATAAGGAAAACTGGGCCCGAAAACCATACAGAGCACGGTTAATTAAGGGGAACAGGCAAAACCCGAACAACCGGCAACAACTTAGAAAGAAAAGAGGAAGAAAAAGAAGAGTAAGATCCTAAAAGAGAAAAAAGAGAAGAACAACTAAGTTGAACTCAACTAAGTGGCAACAACAACCATTAAGGATGGCCAAGACTGGAATAGCCGCGAGGTAGCCCTTTCAAAGCGAAGCCTTCAAGAAGGAAACAACGTCAAAAACGTTGACATTGCCCGAAAGATGAAGGGAGCAAAAAGTACGACGCCTCCAAGGAGGAAGACAGCGCCCACAGGCGTCGTCCTCGTAAGCACCGGATCAACCGGGCAAGGCTTTCGCCAGCTGCTCCCTTAAACTACCAAAACGCGAAGCCTCCAAGATGTGAAAACGCAGGGGGTGTGGGTTATCGTTGCCGAGCTAACCCGTAGGCAGCAGCTCCGACTCCACCACATCACAAACGTCGTCACAACGAGGAGGACCTAGCCCAAGTCAAGACCAAAACCTAACCAAGCTATCGTCGGCACAAAGAGAGGCCAACCAACCACGGCGACCACCGGCCAACAGCGAGAACCAACAGTGAGCCGGAGCAAACCAAACCCTGGAAGCTCCCGCAGCCGGAAAGGACCAACTTACAGAAGGGAAGGAGCTGCGAAGGTAGAGGAGAGCGCCGACCCTCGATAGGGAGCTTGCCGCCAACCGAGCAGAAGCCGGAAGAGGAACCTGCATCTTGGAGAGGAAGAGAGCTAGGGTTGGGGAGGGGGAATAGGGGCACCGGACTACACCGGCGGCAGACTATGCCGGAGGGGGAAAGGAGGGGGTAGCAGCACCAGAGTCGGGCCAGCATCGCCGCCGCCAAGCCAAGCCTAGCCAGCAGCGACGCCACCGCCGCGCCACCAGATCCGCCGGCGGGCGGCCTGGATCTGGTGAGGACGGGCCGGATCTGGCAAAGGCGACGCTAGGTCCGGCGGACTTCGCCCTGCCGCCAGGCCGCGCCGCAAGGAGCCGCAGCCTGGCCACCGCAGAAGCCGCCGCCGGCCGCCGGCCATCGCCCACCCTCCACACGTGCCCGTGCCGAGAGAGGAGGGCAACGCAGCGAACCCCGCCGTCGCCGTCCTCGCGCGCTGCCCAGCTTTGCCGGCAGCCCGCTCTGGCGGCGGCGAGGGAAGAGAGGAGACGGGAGGGCGGCGGAGGCGGCGGCGAGGGTTGACGCCGCCCGAGTCGCCCGCGTGGGGGGCGACGCGGGGGCCCTCGTTTGGTTTTTTTCTCATCATACAACTTTCATATGCTATCTTCAAAACCAAGTTCCAAAAGTGATGGGCACGGGTATGATAATACGCATTTGCAGTAAAAGCTCACATGTACAGACATTTTCCACGGTACAATTACAACATAGAAACCTAAACTGCAACGAGAACAACCTTTTGTGTCACAAATATCCCGGGAAGAAAACTAATGCAAGATTATTTGCAACAATACAATATAGTTATTACTGCAGAAGAACTGCTGCAATAGTGTGTACAAAACATTTGCAAGTGCCTAAGCGCCTCAACAGCAGCGAAACCTGATAACGCTGTAACCTGATAACGCTGGAGCACCTCCTCGGCGGCGTAGACGCAGACTCCCGCAGCCGTGCTCACTGGACGGCTGGAGCACTGAATTTGGGAGATTTGAGGAAGAGAGCGAGAGAGAGGAAGGATGAGGGGATAACAATCGAATGGTGCGGCCTGAAGTGAACCAGTTTTGGTTGGGGAGGTGGGAGTGCGGTCGGTGCATGCGCGAGCGTCCGATGCGAGCGGCGGCATCGGACGGCCCAGAATGAGCGGCGTCCTGACGCTCGATCTCCATCGAGCCGCCGTGCTTATCCACCGGAATCCGTTCACCGTCGTGTGTTCCTTCTTCCTCTCGCTGCGGCTTCCGCTGTCAGTGGCGCCGCGCCGCGCCGCCCCATGGCCCCCGCCGTCCTCCTCCGCCTCGCCCCTTCGCCTCCTCCCCCGAAGCCGCCGCGACGCCGCCCGCTCTGCCGCTGCGGCGCCTCGCGGCGTGAGTTCGCCGTCCACACCGCCATCGCCTCCGCCTCCGCGGCCGCCGCGGTGCGCCCTGCCACGGCCGAGGAGGCGCCGACGACGACCCCACCTCCGCCGCCGGCGTCCAGTAAGAAGGGCTCCTCCTCCTCCCCGGTGCTGGGCGGCATCGCGAACACCAGGTCGTGGTCGCAGTACTACGGCAGCGGCTTCTCCATCCGCGTGCCGCCTTCCTTCGACGACATCTTGGAGCCCGAGGTCTCGCCTCCTTCTCCCCCATCCACTTTCACGCCCGGTTTGCTTGCGATTGTGGCGGGCGAGCTTAGCATTTGGGTTTAACCTTGGATTTTGTCTGCAAAATCAGGAGTTCAATGTCGGGATGACCTACTACGGCGACAAGGCGAAGCCTAGGACATACGCGGCTCGCTTTGCGTCTCCAGACAGGTAGGTAAGTGAGGTCCTGTTCGACTCGTCGAGCTCGCTGTATTTCGATATGAAGTAGCTCAAGCCTCAAGGAAGATATTGGTTAGAATTTTGTATCACCAAATGCATTCAATAAACTAAGCAAAGGATTGCCCTGTTATTTTCTGTAATGCAGGTCAGAACTTGTAAGTGTGGTAATTAAGCCGTCGAATCAGCTCAAAATCACGTTCCTAGAGGTTTGCACAGCAACTTGCTGTTTCTCTGTTAGTGTATAGTTTTGTCTAAAGTATTAGCTTAGTTGCCATTGCGCTAATACTTTGCTATGTTTTTCTTGTCTAATCATTGAAGCGGCTTAATTTTACACAATGGTTACCATAAATTAGTTTACAATCTTGTGCAATGGTACGTGTCACTGTGCACCATACTGGTGAAGTATAATATATGTAATTATGGTATGTGATGCTTTATGTGATATAATTTACTGTTGTTCTGACAAACAAATCAAAACTATATGGAACTAATTATGTCATTAATAACGTATAACCACATGTTATCGTTCAATTAATTTTTCCTACAATGAATTATGGTAACGTTGATTTTCACAATTTGGTTAGCACATAGAGGCACCAAACATTATTTAATTTCCTCCCAACTGACTTGTACAAACTGTAATTGTACAAGTGCAGTACTGTTGTTCATTATGTTGCTTTATATTGACAATTCTTTACGAAATCTAGGCTCAGACACATTTTTTATTTAATGTTGCAAACAATCAGTTAAAAGTTTTATGTTCTAACACAATCATCGATTTGCAGGCCAAAGATATAACAGACCTGGGCACCCTAAAGGAGGCATCAAAGATATTTGTACCTGGTGAGTACTGTTACCTTATTCAGAATTTTTCTTGTTGTTTCTTTGGAAATAAAATCTAAGATGATATGAAAACATGTTGTTCACAGCTTTCATTTTTCAGGCAAATTTATCTAGGTTCACCTTATGACCAAACATCATGTTTACTAGCAGAAAGGGCAAATAATGTGCTGAGCATTGTTTCAAAAATAACTGTCTAAAATGCTAACTGCTTTGATGATGAATTTCACAATGTGGTCGTATGCTCAATTGCACAATGTGGTCGTATACTTGCATTGTGTTTTTAACATTCCATATGACATTATATAACCTTGTCATTGTCTAATAATTATTCCTAAAACTTTGTATGATCAAATTGTTTTGATCCTTGCAGAAAATATTCATTGACAGATGAACTTGTATCCAATATTTGTTTCCAGCAAATAAAAAAAATAAAGAAATTAGAGAACATGAAGTGAAAGTATTCTGTTAGCACATAGTGTTAGCATAAGTACTTGTTTGGAAATATCTGCTCTAGACTGTTTTGATTTATCGGTAAACTCTGTTCTTTCATTCAATAGCTGGCGCAAAATTGTACTCAGCTCGAATAATTAAAGTAAAGGATGAAGATGATATCAGGTACATTATATGATCTTCTATTAAATCTCAAGACAAAACATTTAAAAAATACTTATGCCTTGTTAATAATAGTGTCCACATTTGAGCATAATTGTTCTTGTATTTTCATTTTATTAACTAGAGATTGGTTCTGCAGGACATATTACTTCTATGAGTTTGGTCTGGACAAAGAACATGTTGCTGTAATGGCTACTGTGAATAGTGGCAAGGTATTCAATCATTTTTTAATTTGCATTCATCTAGAGAAGATATTTCTCGCTTTATGGTGGCAGGTTTTTTCTGAGGAACTGTTTTGTTTTCTTCATGAGTCATGACTCGTCTAGATTCTGAATCAAGTAGTCCAAACCCCAATCCTTCACTATAACCTCACCCTGCATGCACCAAGCAATCCTTGAACTGGTGACTAGATTGTTAGATAACTGAAGAGGAAAATTATGCCTCTGCATCGTGGATGTATGCAATCAGTGCTGACTGCATAATACTTGATTCCTATACGTAACTGTTCTTCCCATTTTGCTTGATTGTGTGGGAGACAGCCTAAAGGGAAATAAACGGCACTGTCAGTGCGAGAAAATCCTGCTTGCTAAGAACAGCAATGGCCCAAATATATTGATATGTTGTGCCAAAGGCTTGTAATATACTATAGTTTTATCTTATAGATCTAATCTTATGACGTTTTCAATTCGTTTTGCTTTAAATTGCTGAACTTTTGCCTCCTAGTACCGTCACAATATTTAATTTGCATTGCCATGTGTGGACAGACATATATTGCTGGTGCTACTGCTCCAGAGACGAAGTGGGATGATGATGGCGTGAAGTTGCGATCAGCTGCTGTGTCTATGTCGGTTTCATGATGGCGTAAAGCAGAATGCCAAGCTTTATTCAGAATTTCCTGCCGCAGGTGCATAGATGAATCACTGTTCTTTTTTTCTTTTTTTTTGGTCGTGGATATTAAGGCAACTATTTCTATTAGTCGGCGGAAGGTAACTAGTTGAGGAACTGCACATTGTGTCGATTCAATCTGTAAACAAATTTTCCAACTGAAGAAATGTTAGGATGAATGGCATTACAGTTATCTACAGTCATTCTCAATGCAAGGGTACCAACCATGTGTGTCAAACAAAATGACAACTTTCACATGGTTATCTCCTGTTTCACCATATCTAGGAGAATAACTCCAGTTTTCAATGATTGGTGCTGGCAAATCCTATATACAAAACAATAAAGTCGATGCATAAGCTTAACTAGGTACATTTGCTTGTACAAACCAAACAAGTGAGCAACACTAGAAGCATCATCTACCTCTACTAGTATTTAGAACTTTCTGCAAACTCAGCGGGACATGAACATCCATCCAGTAGTTCTTTCTCGCAACCAAAAGGGAAAAAGATTCTGATTGATCCTGAGCTCAGCTATGCCTACCCATATATTTCTACCGCTTCCAACGCTGCTACTCACACCCACAAACCCCGGCTAAATTACAGGCAGACCAAACAAAAAACAACCAGTCACCACTTGGACGACAAAATTCACAGACACCGATTAAGACTGAACTTCCCGCGCGTTTCAATTTTTTTTTCTTTTTTTGCCTCAAAAAACGAAGAAGAAAATGCGGCCTACGAGCGACAAAGACGACGCCGGCGATCGAGCGCCGTGGCGAGGTCGACATTGGTGTCAGCCCTGGGCTTCGATCGGCGACATCATCGCCGAGAACCGGCGCTTCTGGATGCGCGGCGGGAGGTGCTTGTTGTACCTCTTGGGCCCGACCGTCCACGGCAGGAAGACGCCGGTGCCACTGCGGCTCATCCGCTTGTTGCCGCCGCCGCAGCCGCCACCTGCGGGGGCCATCACGATCGGCCTCACGGGCGCCGGCGCGGCGACCATCATGACCGGCGCGGCGCGCACGGCCATGCCCCATGCCGGCGCCAGCACGGCCTGCGGCGCCGGACTGTAGCCGATGATGGCGCCACCGTGCTGCACTGGCTTCTGCTGCACCGGGATCGGCTGCTGATGCTGATGCTGCTGCGGCGACTGCGGCTGCCATACCGTCATGGCCTTGGTGGGCGACGGCAGCGGGCTGAGGTCCACCGGCGTCGACGGCCTCACGCGCACGAACGTGATGCTCACGCGGCGGTTGGACGACGGGCACACGACGTGGCGCGCCATGTCCGCGCTGTTCCCGCGCATCACCAGGAGTGACCTGCGAATTCGACGCGGAGACGCCATGAGCTCATGTGTGCTAGGAGTATGAACTTAATTAACTCTGAATACAAGTAGATGGTGTCAGTCAGATATTGAGATTTACCCTTGCTTGAGTGAGAGAGTGAGGGGTCCCTTGTAGTTGCCATTGCTGTCAGTGACAAGTGACCTTCCAAATGCCATAGTAGTCTCGGACAGCAGGAGAGTGGAGATGGGGTTGTCCAGGTGGGGAGGCTTGAAGTAGGGCTGCGAGTGTTCATCCTGTCAGACAATTCACCATTCGGTCAGTTTGTCAGGAAGCAGCACACCTGGACAAGACTTTTGAGCAAGGATGCTTCTTCGTATATACAGTTCAGTTCTTGGTGCATGCACTTCCTATGGAAATCATAATGCCCTAACTGCTAAAGTTGACAAGTAGATCACTGGAAATGAAACAGGCCCAAGATGTCATTCCACCTAAATTTCAACTGTTTTTTCATCACCTACGTTTGACCATGGGATAAATCCAGGCCCATCCGTGGATATGGGCCAGGATTTCAGTTCTACACATGTGGATGGTGGGTTTGGGTCCAGCCTAAATAGTTAAATGGTTAGGAAGTCATGAAGATTAAACAAAGTACATGGGAGAAGTAGATATGTCAGAAATTTTAGACCTTCTTCACTCTCATCTTCTTACACTTATCTTAAGCCTTCCACTTGTACAAAAATAATTGAATAGTACAGGGAAGTGTTCTGACATGTACATGAAGAGTGAATCTACTATATTATAATTATGTTCCTTACTTAAAATCACATTCTTTGTTTTTCCAGGACCACTAGGCTAACCGTACTTCGAATTCTATACCAATATTATATCACATGTTATATCGAAGTAGAAGAAGAAGAGAAGGGGCATTTGGGTTTCTCAAGCGTGCTGTCATGCTAATTTTATAAGGGAGCTGTGCCTACCTCATCGAAGAAGTTGATGATGACACTGTTCGGTTTCCTGCTTTCTGGTATTAAACGCCAAAGAACAAGGTGATCAATGACAGCCTGCAGGACAAGGGGGATTGCTTCTATGTGACCTGTACGAAAGAATGGACAGTTGTAATCCATCACTCACTAGGCCGTTACATTGTGTGGACAAGATATATTCATGCAAATATGCTATACCACACTTCAAAGAATATCTTGCAACTGTAAGTAGGTGAACAAATCACAGTAGACTTATCAGTTTTCTGAACATACAGTTAGATTCCTCTGTGGTTGGCTGAAACAGTGGGACTCCAAGCTGAATGATCTCCCTCTTGTTCCCTTTAATTTGCTTGTTGAAGAATATGAAGGTTTCACCTAAATATTCAACTAGAGAGTTAACCCCAAATCGACCAAATTATAGGAACAAAGGTAAAATACTGTATGAATAGAAGTGTCATGTTTCAAGGTACAAGGTAGGCAGGAACAATTGAGATAGCCTAAAAATGAACAATGAACAGAGCCCATAGGTAAACTCTATCGCTTTCAAAAATAAAATCAGAGGACAGTTCTATTCCTTTCAGAAAGAAGAGGGAAAATCTGTAATTAGTAAAGGTCAGGTGACTTACCTGCATATGAACATTTTGGCAAAACTAAACTCTATATAAGTGTAAGTGTACCAACGGGGTGTGGGCTCTTTGTTAAATGTTAAGATGGAATCATACTCAGGAACCAAAGAACGCTAGGATATTGAGATCTTACTTGGATAAATGTTTTGTGGTGCACAATTTGGGACGGATGTTAACATGTCTTGCATGAACCTATTCCAATAAGACAGAAGAGACCTAACATGTTATCATAGTTGAATTATACTTGGTTAAAGTCTTCTTTTTTCATTCACAGAACTTGAGAAGTAACGGTTAGTTAGCATAAGCTAAGGCCAATAAAATGCCCAAGCACATCAGGTATTATGCCTTTGTCTTGTTGATAACGGTTGGATAATTACTTTATCTTGTCATATGTGAGTTATACTTTTACTAGTTTAGGAAGACTCGTAGGGCGCCATATATGCAAGAAGTATATAAACTTCGATTTTTAAGCTTCATTTTCTATTGCCTCTAGGCTTCTAGCACGACGTTACGTGGAATATATGGACGACGGTTGTTATGAACTAGACATCTAGATATCAGAGTCAGTTACTATGAAAGATCAAACAAAACCACCACCACCACCAACAGAAGAAAAGGTATCAATGCCTGAACTAGGACCACCTTTAGATGCTATGACATCTAGAATATTTTTGGTATCTTGGAAGCATCAATTGGATAGCACCGAAGAGAAATAGACAAAAATAAACAGCACCTAACGTTGCAAACAAACTTTAAATCATATCAGGGAGCGCTAAAACTACATTTGATGAACGAAAATGTGTTGAACCAACAAAAACAGCAACTTACCTGAAAGCTCTCCATTTCTGCCAGCCTGACGAATTTCATTGATAAAATCAGCAACCTTCATGAGCTCTGAAGTTGTAAACACATCTTCATATATCTTCAAGCCTTTCACAACGTTAACCTGATCATACAGAGGTCATAAACAGCAGTCAGAAAAACAGCAAGTATATCAGATGAGTGAAAGTGCTACTAGTCCTGCAGCATCTCCTAGTTCTTCAATACAGAAATTTGCCGAGTGGTGTAAAGAAGGAACTCGCCATGTGCCCCTTCACAGACTCCTTGGCCATAAAACCTTTCTGAATCTTGATCCTCTCAGGGCGGACGATGCACTCTTCGTGATCAGAGCAGATAGGGTAACTCTCTGGTAGGCTGTGTTCCCCTTGAGATCCTTGGTCAGTTTGATCATCTGCTAAGTAATATGGATCTCAGATGTATCAAAACAGTGAATATTTTCTTAAGAAATAGATTTGAACTACTGTATTCGAAAAAAAAATGGTGCAATTTATTTGTACTGCGTGTTTCAGAGAAAACATTTATTCCAAAGAGTAATGAACTTAGGATAAACTGCAGAAGGCATAAAAAACTCTCAATAAGGATATGAAATGAGACACTACAAAATAAAACTCCACTCGTGCCCATGCCATAAGCCCTTTTTTTCAACAAAGTGCATTCTGAAAATCCAGTTTGATTTGTTCATCCTTTAGCTTGCAAGCACAAAAGGTACCCATCTAAAAGCTGATGACTCTATCATGTTGTTCACGAAATGAGAGACGAAGGCTAGCTAGGGGCTAAACAATCACCGACAGATCGATTATGGGTAGAAGCTGTCTAAATAAGCCAATAAAACCATGAACCTCCTAATAAAATAAAATATAAAGTGTACTTTCTATCAGCTTTTCTGGCCTGGCATAATTAGATCCTCGATGAGAGTTCGTTAGTGGGCACAGTCACGCGGCACCAAGGTCTCCAGTATATCGCCCATTTTCATTCACACAAAATTGTTGTCGCCTACCGTTTTGCAATCACATTTTGAGACACACAGTAGCTCCCATTGATCTTCCAAAATCCCCATCATAACCAAGGAAGAAATGAATTAGTGTCGAGGACTCCTACGGTAGTAGTCTTTTCATGTCATTTTCCATGGACAGCATGAGAAGAAAGAAAGAGGAACCTTTCGTGATAACGCAATAAAGAGGAGATGAGAGCACAGAGGGAGATTCTTCCCGCAAGTTGTGTGAAGTATAGATGGACATTAGTACATGGCATAAGTGTGGGGGCAAAGCACCAAGCAGGGACCAATACGTGTTCAATTATTGGGAGAAGACATTGTATAAAGACGATCGCATTAGACCACCCTATGCAGCACGCACAGCAAAACCCTTTACCCTTTTAGCACAACAAACGCAAGAATTGGTATTTTCCTCCTATCTTTTAGAAAAAAAGTACTCGAGTACAGTCCCTCAGTTGTCAATTTGGAAGAGATTGCAGAAAATCTTCTGAAATCCGGACTGGTGGCAAAGGTGACTGACTAGTAGCAACTAGCAAATCGCCAAATCGTGGAATACGATATCACATCAGCAATATACAACGCAGAAACAAACATAACGTCGCACTGGCTACGCTGCCCCTAACCTGAATTATCAATTCCAAATCACCCTTAGTTGATCTAATCATGTGCAAGGCTAATGGAAGTTCAAAAGTTATACACGCAGTCGACGGTACTCGCCGCACCTACCCACACACTGGACTGTGATGGTTTCAAACTCAAGGCGGCTAAAGACTTTACACAAGAGCAGCCAAGATCACAAGCCCTGTCACTGGCACTGCAGCCATGCGGAGACAAAACGTTCTTTCGAGAAGGCGCTGCCCAGTGGGGCCGAGCTACCACCTGTTTGATTGGCCCCGGACCCCACCAGCCAGTGGATGTCGGCCAACCACGTGTACAGCTCAGACCCCGTGCGACCGATCCGATCGGCACGGCACCAGATCCCGACCCCGGGAATTCTGGCTTCTCGAACCCGATCTGGGTCCATTCGGTCATCGACACGTGCTGGGTTGGGCACAGGGTGCACCAATTGATTTTTCCACGGTGACCCGGTGAGTCTCCTGCGGGTCCATTTAACTCTGCCAAGCGTCTGGCTCCGTTTGATTGCGATCAGACGGTCCGTGCCGCACCGGCTGGCTCCACCGCGCAGCCTGACATAGCCTGACACCCCTCATGAGATGCACGTTACAGTGCTACTAGTAGCACCGAGGAGGACCGTGTACGGTGTACCACGCGCGCTCAGCGCTGCCACTTATACAGTACTTTTTCTCATTTAATCTACTTTAGTAATATACTACTTTCACTCCCATTTGTTTCCAATGACCTAATTATCAATATTTTAATTCCAATCTGGCATGCTTTGCATAACAAATGGCAAAAAAAATCATCGTTCGTCATTCTAGCCCCAAGGCGAGGATGACGTGTTCACACTTTTCTATTTTTGTTTTGGTCTTTTGATGAGTTTGTGATTTCTCACGTTTGATTGCTACACTTCTTTGCCTCACAGCAGAAGGAGACGAGCAGCCGACAATCGTCACTCGTGCAAGAGGACGACGATGAGCATCCCTGATTACAGACAAAATGCTGAATCGACAATTTCTAAACACACCACCAAAACAGCAAGCAACAACACAAAACAAAATTTATAGCACAACAGCTAATTACTCCCAAAGAAGTCAACAACTTCAAATGCACTGCTTTTCAAGAGCATTCATTTCTTTGAAGAGAAAAAAGACATATTGTTCACAGTTGTGAAAACTGCGGATGGACTGGAGGCGGTCACACATGCGTGCCGATCAGTGTCCGACTCCAATCGACGTGTGCTTTCACCTTAATTTTCTTTTCTATCAATTGGTGCCAAAGTCCTCCTTGGTATCTAATTTGAATATCAAATCCTCCTTGATATTCAATTTTTTCCTCCTTAAAAAAAAATTGTGTCGTACACTCGTACTGCCATGCATGATGCATCAGCGCCATCTCCTCCAAGTGAGGAGGACGCACAGGTTTTTGTCCAGATTAACCAGAACGCCGAATGGCCCGAATCTGGTGATCTCCCGGCCGTCCACACATGCAAAACACATGCACGGCAATATTTTACGCCGAGCCAATCAGCATCGGCTCCCTCACACCAGATGGAACCCCCCACTGCCCCCACAGACCCCAGGCTGGTGAGAACCACTAGACTCCAACTCGCACGATGGATGCTTTCAATTCAAGCCCACCGCCGGCGACCGCTCTTCGTCACAGCGAGAGGAGGCCGCGAAAAAGAATCACGGCGTGGCACGTTTTTGCAAGGCATTAACTAGCAACACACCTTTACTAATCGCACCACAACAATATTTACTGGCAGAAGCGGCCGTACCAGCGGGTGGTACTTTCCAGGGGGACCAAGCCAAAAATGGGTGGCCAAGGCGGGGGCGCGTGGAGGACGACGGAGAAAACCAAACAAAAGGCGGAGGAACAAAGAGAGGAATCGGACGGCGTGGATGGAGAGAAGCCAATAAAGCGGTAGTAGGGTTTTAGCGAGGGCACGGGCATCGCCGCGCAGCCGCCGCCGGCATGGACGGCGTGGATTGACCGGGAGAACCATTGCCTCGCCGTACGATCTCCATGGCTCCGCATTTGGTGGGGCGCTGAATAATTGGGCCCTCGACCACCATTTTTTCTCATAACAACCAAGCGTGATGGACCCGTGCGGCAGTGTGGTACTACTATTACTAACCATTTGGGTTAGTACCGTAAAAAGGCAGCATTATAAAGTCTAAATTAATCACTTTTTCGTTAACCCCAAAAAATAGGAGATTTTATTAGAGGACAAAACTTGGAGAGAAAACCATAGGTAACGACCAGGTCCAAGCGAAGCGGGCCAAAACTGGAGATCCATTCGACGGATGAACTAACGGAAACGATGACGGATTTGGCAAAAAACTCGAATGCAGATGCCGTAAATAGATGGTTGGAAAAAAAGGTAAGAAAGCACGGGGTAATTAATGGAGCATAATAAGAGGATTAATTAGAGACAGATGATTGTACTTACGTCCGTCAGCAACGGCGTCATCTTCCGTGGAGGGCGCCTTCCGCTCAGACGAATCTCCGGAGGAATCTTCCCCATCTCCGTCGTGGTCCACCACCTCGGCGGCCGTGGGGGAGACGGGGGTGTTGACGGCGCCGTCAGGCTCCGCCTCCGCCTCCGCCTCCACCTCCGCCTCCGGTGCCGGATCCTGAGGGAGAGGATCGTGTTCGTGGTCGGGCTCCGGCTCGGGGTCGGCGGCCATGGAGACGAGCTCGTCCATGGGCTCGTGGATCACCGTGGACGCGGCCTCCTCCTCGGAGTA
>CM002483.1:12298779-12326574 GCA_000325765.3 Leersia perrieri
CGCCGGAGCCGCCCCCGCAGCCACCGCCCCCGTCGTCATCCCTCCGGCGATCGCCAGGGCCCCCCTCTCCTCACTTCCCCGCTGCACCGCACCCTCTCCACACACCACAAACCCACCCGAATTCGCTTCTCTCTCTCGGCCTTTCGGTAATGGCGTTAAGGTGTTCGACGCTTTGTTTGTTTGTCTCGCTAGGAAAATTATGGAGGACGGTGTGGTGTTGGGAGCGCTCTCTCTCGGGGCGCTCCTATAAATACCAGGGGGTGGAGAGGAGGACACGGCCGTGGGGTACCCGTAGCCCCCAGGCGGGGTGACGTGGCGGCTGCGGCTTAGCGGGCGCGGGCGCGGGCGCAGTCGCGGGCGCCGATCCGACAAGGAGGTGGCGGTTAGCGTGGTCTGGTCAGCTTCCCTTCGTAGGCGTGGTGGATCATCACTGGGTCGGTCGGTTGGTCGCTACAAGCGGCCTGGACCCGTCGGGCGTGTGGACCGCGCGAGCCGCGCAGAACGGGGCTGCGGGATACCGGATACGGCGCACGGGCACGTCGTCACCGTGGCATTGGGAGTTGGGACTCGGGATGGGATGGATGCACGGCGGCGCGTCTGGTCTAGGGGGTTTATGGCGAGGTGAGGTGGCCATGCGTGGACGCCTTGTTCGGGCGGGCCACGCGTCATCTCGACCGTCCGTTTCAGATCCCCACATCATGGTATTTTGGGGTTGTTCACTTTGTTGCTAAAAAACCTTTTTATATTTTGATAATACCAAAATTCGGTTAGGTGTTGACGATGATGTTTAGTTTATTGTTAATACTAAATTTTGATGGTAGTCGATGTTACGAGGAAAGAAAATTAATATTTAGTGACTTGTTAAAATTTTAGTAATTTCAAATTTTGGTAAGGTTAAAAGTGGCTACAATCTAAACAGACTCTTGGTCTCCAATTACTTAGAGGTGTTGATTTGAGGTAGAAGGATCAATTCGGTGTCGGTGAACCCCGTTCCATATTCCAAACAAACATTAGGGGATTTTTTGCATGCTTTAGGCAGGTTTTAACGGTTGAAATTTAACGTACAGTCATTGTTTATGTTTTCGAAAAGAAACATGTTCTTGCTGGTTCAATATACCCATCCTCATCGTTATAATTTGAAGCTGGTATGATTTAATTTATGCTTAAATTTTTGTTTTGTCTCCAATCAATATGACTTCTACACCCCGAACCAAATGTTTTGGCTTTTTTGTCTACCTCAATTAATTCCACAAATTTTGGATCAGACAAATGACCTATAAGGATTATCGGACAGTTGTATAATCAACTAAACCAGGCGGTACCGGTGATGGCATACTATATGACTTTTTAGCTCGTTCTTTAATTGCACTTCCATAAAATTTAATTTGAGTAATTAAGAATTGATAGTGAAACTGAAAACCTTATGCTCAAGAAGTTACCTTGCCTACATGGAAATGCACTAGCCCACTAGTCCTTGGAGGTTCCATCTGATGATGAACTGGCTGGAATATTTCAACAACATGACACCACCTGTCCTTCACTTTACTATCTAGATTGGTAATTTTTCTCCTCCTAGTCTTGGTAATGTCACTAAAAATTCAAATCTTTTGTCTAGAGCATCGGGATCCCAGTTAAGTCTAAGTTGGTACATGACCCGAATCAAAAGTTTCAAACATATGCATCTTGCTTGATCTCCATATTCATTCCTGGTTTCTTAATTGACACGTCTTGGGATCTGGACCTTGAACATGAACGACATTGTAAGATTGTGGAATGGTTCTTAAGATCCCTTTTGGTTCTGCAAGAGACCATGACCTATTTGAACCGTAGAGCAATATAGTATCAGAATCAAGCTGTGTCTGCTCAATTAGTTTAATCGAGCTTTTATTTTGGCGCTGATTTGGTTCAGTTTAAATAAGGGCTTGCACATCTGGGTGGTTGGTGGATGCGCTGCGTCTGTTCTGGAGTTCCTTTTTAGGAAGCCTTTTGCTGCTGGGAACACACATGTACACCAACCCAATTATATGGCATGTGATCAACGATTTTTCATCAAACCTGCTGGTTGCATCATTAAGACATTAATGTTGTTAAAATGGCACGCATTTGAGTTTTGCTTGATCATAAGTTAATTATCACTGCACAGCTTGAAATATGTTTGTGTGTTTTTAGTTTTGAACCAGATCTGGTGAGCAGAGTATTAGTAGTAAGGGAGACGAAAAGGAAACACCCTGTTCACTTCAGAGGTTAAAAATGTCTATTAATTGAAAAAACAATATATAAGTGTATTGTTTGATCGTGATGGTTTCATATTGTGATAGTGTAAATTGATCGATTCGGATGTGTGTAAAATGCAACTGTATTTATGCAAACAGAACCAATTCTACTTTTAAAACTAAGGTGCACAAAAATTAAGTTCTGTGGAAAACTCTGGTGAATAAGATAGTTAGGTTTAATATTCCTTAGGAGGGGAGACAACAAAATAGTAGCACCAACATTAGTTGCATCATGAACTATGCTTGCATCAATAGAATTGAGACAAAGATGACGGTGGTTGTTTGTTTCCACAAAGGTGGTACCATTTCCTACCGTTACCCTTTCTAAGCCATAGGTAAAGTTTATTTTTTTAATTATTTTTTATGCATTGTATTGACGCCGTTAATGAATAGTTGAATTGGTATAACATGATCAATTACTATTTAACCGGCAACCATTTTTTTAGAGCTACCTTTCCGACTGTTTTCAATAAAATGGCGTTTGCATGTGTAGTCTATGGTATATCATTGTTGATACTAGTTGCACACCACGTTCATTGTTAATATTACCTTATGTTGATTTCCATTGAATGTACTATAATTTGACATAATTAATTTTTAACATTAAACTTTGACCATGAATTTCTCATAAATTGCATTCTCTATATGAAAACACTTTGAAATGTGAATATACCGGTGTCATTTTTGTACAGTCAATATACTTGTAATTTGACTAGTGTCAAAATCTATAACGTTTGACTTTTTAAAGAGGAGAGTTAGTTTTACTTAGGGTAGAAAACCCGGGGTGTGCATTGTGCACGGAAAATGTTACTTGTGGTGTGGAAGTAATTACCCAACCAGATCTTTTGGCTTGCGGCATCATTAGGTCATCAAGCACGGGCGCACATTTTTTTCTTTCCCCTGTGCTGCAAGAGTTGACCATATATGGTATGGCCCTCCCCAAATAGAACGGTTGTGTTACAGAATCAGTATGAAATGCATCTGCAACTTGAGAAAACTTGTGATCTAGACTTCCATCGGCAGGAGAACTTTGATTTTACTATTGCGTACTTCCGTACATTCACTAATAACAGAGGGGAAATATCAAATTAGGGAGAACCACAGAAAATTATCTGATTTAGTTAATTATATTTGAATGAGACAGTAATACTAATAAATGAACTGAACTGTCACGGTGCAAACGGCAACGTAAGGCACAAAGACGACTGAATTGTTGACGTGTGTTTAATGTACTGTACATTTTGTTGGCCGTGACAACAACTCAAGGAGCCCCTTCCATGACGTGATATCGTCAGCGATCCCTTCTCTCTCTGCGTGATTCTGTCCATATGCACTATTCAAAGCCTTCATCTAACGACCGGGGTGGCTACATAATTGGCCATATAATTTTTTTTCTTTGAACTCGAGCATAATTGGCTATATTATAATCCATCCGAATGCACAAGTTTGTCTTCTCATTCGAAACTCAACTCAATGACAGGAAGTGTGAGATATCTTACTTTAGCGTCCTGATGAACCATAATGCTAGTTATAAAACACTGTTTGGTAATATATAAGGAGCTTTTAAATGGTCCACGTGTTGAGCTGACGATACCTTCTCCCATTTCACTCTGTCCGCTTTGACAAAATTGTATACTTTTAGATTCTTGTATATAATATGCACAGATGATGTAAACTAACAGAAAACATATTTACGGTTGACATGTGGGTCCTACATAGCAAAGAGATATCATCAGGAGCACCTTTGGCCGCAGAATGTGGATGTCTACATATATTCATTCACACTCATAGACTTTGGTATTCTAAAAATTATTTATGATACTAGAATATCTCTTGCAAATTTTAACACAGGTGACCTGCATATTTTTAGAGCACTTTTCGATATTTTAAGGCGAGACTGATACCTTTTGCTGTTGACCTTTGGATCGAGAAGCCGGAGGAAGATACTGGTATATCGTCAGCTACAATTAGAGGTCAGAATTGCCCGTAGGCGAGGATCTCATGACTCATCACGGCCTATCTTTCCCGGCCTCGAAAGGCTAAATCGGCTCACGACCAATAATAATAACCTCAGTTGCTGCCTCCTGCAGGATGCATATGCACGTCCTATGAAACGGTGGAACGAATCAACGGAATGAAAATGAAATTATGCAGGTCGAGCTCTTATTTATGACAAAAAAGAGGAGGTTTATGGGTAGTGCTGAATCACGGAAATTTAATCAGCATGCCACCTTCACTAGATATGTGGTTTGAGCTAGCAATGTGCAGTTATGCGCGTTTGTCTCAAAGATTATTTAGCTAGGATACAGGATTTACGAAAACAAATGCACATTATATTAGACCAGCTTTGAAATATTTCTACTCAGCTTTGAAAGTGATTTTGTTATATTCTTCAGAAATAGTTTCAAAATGTTTTCTGTTACGCGTTACAAGTCATCATGCACTGGAATCGACATCACTAAAAAAGATCAACCATATAGCAATTAAAATCCAACAATTGAAGATGCTGGTATAACATTAGGGTAAAAATATTTTTGAAAATAAATTTTCAATGAAATAAAGGAAGACCCAGTGGATTAATTAGAAAAGTACTCCCTTCATCCACAAATATAATAATTATGTCCAGATTTGTGGACGGAGGAAGTAGTAATTGTATTGAAGAAATCTGTATCTTTACTTAAAACTATAACCTTTTTTAGTGGGAGGCTTAAACCCTATTTTTATGATTTTTATTATAAAGTTAATTATATATGGTGTATCGTTGTTTTTATTGCTTGTAGACAACATTAGTCAAACCTTCCTCTCTCGTTATGTTCAATCTCCTTATTTCCTCCAATGAATGAAAATAACCCTTTCGGCCTTTCATATTTACTGAAATGATAAGTGTTACATATCTTACTTTTCAGACAGTGAAAGCCTTAATATAGCCTAGTTATGTATCTCCATATGCAATACATCCGTCCTAAAATATAGCAATAATCTAGAAGAGGATGCGACCTCTCCTAAACAATGTGTCCGGAGGGTTCATTGGAGGAAATAAGGAGATTGAATGTAACGAGAGAGGAAAGCCATGTACTAGCTGACATAAGGACACATTGTCCTAGGAGAGATTAAATTCTCTTTTAGACTGCTATATTATAGAACAAAAGGAGTAAAAATAATATAAGTCCCAGGAGTATTCCCAAATTCTTTTATATTTTCTCCTGGAAGATCTTTGGAGCCAACGAAACCACAAAAGCTATAGTCCTGCGTCCTCGAGTGCCACACCTTGTCCCATCTCGACAAATGTAATGCCACACCCTGTCGCCTAACGATTCCAGTAAAATACTCACTTTCAGACACGGGACATGGGAACGCCTACAGCTCCAGCCACCCTACAACGTATTTTATCCCAACACATTAGCCACGAGCTTCTGTCGCCACATCCCAACCTGTGAGAACCGAGAAGAGACACCCAGACACACCCACCCCCGCGTCCGTACAAACGGCTGTACGGGCCCCAGAATTCCAAGTGCCCGCCACGACACCACCACCACACCTGAGACGGCGACCGGTGACTCGGGAGCCGCTAATACCGCCGCTAGTTAACTCCCATCCTTGTCCATCCGAGCAGAAACACACGTCCGCACGCCTTGTTGGTTTGGCCGCCTCCGCCGCGCGGCGCCCCGTTGCCCAACGCGCGGAACGTGACGACCGCAAGAGGATTAGCCGCGCGCGCGGCGCACTGGACGACGGGAGAGGCATCGTGGTATCGGCAATTCGGCATCATGCTCTGGTTGCGGGCGAGCGCGCGCTAGCTCGGAACGGCCGGGAGATGAAGATTCCGAGGTAGATGCCGATGGGGGAGCCCGTTCACACTGCGTGCGTACGTACACGCCGTGCGTTTTCGACTTTTGCTTTCGTCGCTTGTGATTTTACCAGCTGCGTGCTCCATCCCGCCTCGGTTTTCAGATCACATGGTTCTGTCAAATGGTGATGGTATTTACACCTGGTGTAATGACGTGAGGCTAGTTGATTGATCGCATACGATCGAGAGGAATGAATGAGTGAAGGGATCGTGTCATTGCGTATAGAAGCACGTCACGGTCGGAGAGAGTCGGAGCATATGAGTTTGTGGCTGAAGAATGAATTCGTTTGGATGAGATTGTAGCTGAGGAATGAATGCATTCGAGGATATGATAATGATCATCTGAGCTTGGGACCCAGACCGGGGGCCGGTGACAAGGGGAGCAGGCGTGGCCTCTCGAGCGAGGCGATATCGGATTCAGCATGATCGTACGGTGTTAGCGTGGCGTCAATGTCACATGATGACGGCATTAATACGGAACCCAACCATCAGTTGATTTTAAGCTCATGTTGTCTCGATAAAATTTGGATCGATTCCGTTAGGTACACCACCGGACACTGGGGCGATCGTCCATGGTTTTTCTGTCTGGGTTTTTCTTCTGATGAACAGAACAGGAACAGTGTAAACCATAGAACGTAGTGGTCGGAGTTATGTTCCCGTCGGCAGCATAAAGTTGCTTATGTTTGTAATTGGCTCAATCAGATCAAAGATTTGATTAGTTCTAGCTCCGCACTGACATTAATCATCGCCGTTCAATTCCACGATCTAGGAGGTGCGGGATTGTGGTGCATGGTCCCGATTCCGTGATTCTGACCAATGATAATGCATTAATGCCCCCGGCCCGATCGATCGATCTCGCTCACGTTGCCTTGTCAAATGGCGTTATGCAGTAATGCACGCCCTTCGCTGCCACCGCGCGGCGTCGGCAACCAGGGGAGAGCCCGACGCGCGCCGAGCACCACCAAGCCATACATTAGGCCGCGGCTTTTTCACCGACCCGGCCGTCGAAACGCTGGGCGTGGGAGATCACCACGCGTGGGGGGATCTCGCCACCAATATGCCGTGCCCGCGTAAGAATATCCCACGCCGCGCGCGCGACGCGAGCCGCACTGGCCACCGGCGTCGCCATCACTTTCGGCGCGGGTGGAGCGCCAAGCCGAGAACTAGCCGAGCGAGCGCGCGGGGCGTGGACCGGCGGGCGCGGCACGCGCGAGTGTGGTGGTTAGGTACACCGTAACCGTGCGTGCGCAGTGCCCGCGCCCACCGGTGAGACTGCACGGCGCGTCGCAAGCGAGCGGACGACGACGGCTCACGCGCGCGCGGGCTGGACCAAACCTGTTACGTCGATCGCGATCGCTGGCGGCGGGCGCGCGTGCTTCCGTTTGTATACGGCCGGGCGGCAGATATCGTTTTAGGCCCTTTTGCTTTCAGCGTTCGCTTCTGTTTTTATCTCCGTGTCACGTAGGCACGTTGAACGGGCCACGCCGTGTCTACCTAGGACTACATCACGTATTATCTGCTAAGATTTGATATATACAGAGGACGGTTTTCCGTGATCGCTTAATATGTGGCATCACTGGATACACGGGACGCAGTCGCAGTAATACACTCTTTTTTTGCCGAGTCCAGGCCCAGGCTAGACCGCCAATATACCCACCATCCAAGCTACACTATCCCGTGGTGAGGGACCGGCTACGCAATACGCCAATTCATGATCTCTCTACCCCCAAAGTTGCCGGTGGACATCGTCGAGCCCGAAAAGGATGTGCCCTGCACTAATGCACTACGAGATAAGGCTACATCGCAGTACGGACCCGACGGTGTGGCGCCACTACCTCCCTCACCTGTCACCTCACAAAGATCTCTCAGCTAGGTACGCCGCTCTGAGTTCCCTACCGTGTAAATCCTCCACATACCATGGCCGATCGATACACGTTGCGACGAGGCTGGCTGGCCTGCGCACCAGCCGATTACCGTCACGCACATCAACCAAAAGTCGCGAAAGTGCCCGCGCCCGTTGGTCCCCGCGCTCCCCGCAACTTGCATTGTGCAGGCATTCGCTGCAGGTAATTAACCTTTGCTATGCGCACGAACACAATTCATGCTCAGATTCCGTGGCAATCAATACCAATGTACCCTCTCATATGTATAACTTTGTTAGGTCATGTGTATATATCGTAATGCGGGACTGACCCTCATGCTTCAGATGTCAGATCATGATCTTGCAAAACTCAAGGCATGATCGATTGGGAGATGGTCCTTGTATTTATGTTAGGGATATGACTTTATGATTGAGATAGTCCTACGTGATTAGTATATAGGTATCGGTATTACACCGTTCCCTTTCTATAATACTACATGTTAACATGTGTGTTTTATAATAGTCGTTTAATACTTTATCTGATTTTAAACGAGTGACTGTGTCGACGCCTCGACGGTTGCCCTGTTTTTCTAGAACATGTTGGCGATGGGTTACTATCCAAAATTGAGACTGATCCTCCTAGATTAGAACTGAACTGCATGCGAGCTCAAGCTTTTGGCCGGTAAATGGACTAGCTCTGCTGCTCATGCGGCCTACTTTTGACTTTGCAACTTCTATTTTTTTTACACGGGTGGGGATAAAAAGGTTGACGACAAAACATAAGTTACGTCAACTAGGAATGCTTACAGAGAGAAGAGTTGCAGATGGAACAACAGATACACCCATCGTATCGTTTTTGTCTGAATTTTTTACCAACTCTTCCAGAAAGGGCCCGCTTTCCCAGCCGAAACTGTTCTGTAAACTGCAACCAGGGCACCGGGTTGAAAGCTGAATGGTATGTTTCACTCGTCAGTGGATGCAACGGCGCTCTCGCTTTCAAGTGGCATACGTATGGCCAGCGTTCGTTTTCAGTTCAAATCAAAAGGACATTTTTCATTTGGCATCTTCTTTTACGTGCGTTGACCACCAAGTATATATGCAAGTATATATGCAGGTGCAAGTAGAATAGCAGAGGATAGATGTAAACTGCAGGAGAGGTTCCAACTGAAAACCAATGGCCTATTGGCCAGCTCAGTTTTATACGTATTCTAAAGCTATCAAGTGAACCATTCTACCAAAGCCATATGCATGGGTGTTGATAATTGGCTTGTGAGTTCATATCCATCCTTTGCTTACCGGTGCACCCACTGAAGGCTACTTTATCTGCATTCAAGATATCTCTTACTCTAACTGGGAAAACAAACAATCTGCCATTTGATAAGGGGAGGTTGCTACACCGGTGTAACCTAACCATCAAACAAGAACCCTTGCTGATTGGCCATGCTGTGTCCTGCCTTTGCTTAGTGCAGTTGTACGTGGCTTAGTGCACACCGGAATTAATATGTGATTTCGCCATAAGTTAACACCGACACCACCAAATCTGACTGAAGCTTTCCTTTCTATCAAGGATCATATGAATGAGCTTTATGGTGTCACATGTTTTTGTGTGTGAACTTTGGATGCCCCTGCCTCGACTGTGAGGTAGCACTCAACGCCTCATTTTGAGCAAACTACAAATACAATGCACAGAGACAGAGAGGTTCTACTAACTCAGAGTATTCTAACTCTGTAAAGGGAATCTGTTCTCTTTTTCCTATTATAGGGATAAGTTTACATGCTTTTATTTAGCTGCCAACTAGGCAACTTGTTAGTTAGTGCAACACAAGATGGACTTGTCAAGTTTTAGTTTAGCTCAGTTGAGGATATTTGCATATCTGACATGAATGTCCAAACGACGAGAAACGGGTTAAGCGTATTACGCACCTGTGGTTTGATATGGACTTTTTGGTAACTATAATTGGAGAGCAATGGTGAATTGATCAGTGTATGAAATTTATGGTACTCATACCGAAAGGTATTTTGACGTTGACAAATGCCAAACTTGACAGAACTGTTCCACGTATATAGCATCAATGCTCAAACGCTTTTTACAGTTGCAGAACCTTACTAGATGCAGCCATTTGAAACAAGAAGTGAGCAGGAAAAATTACTTTTAAGAAATTCGCTGAATGTTACTCAACAATAGAAATGTAAGCATAGATATATAGTTGTCGCGTTGTCGCCGCAGTTCGATCGAATTAATCTGTCCCATCCAGTCTTACTGCAGCGCTTACATCAGGTTTCACAGTTTCCCAATTAAGCGCGAAGCTTCCGCGCTTTGCTCACCCTGATCGCGATCGGCGAGAGCCGGCCGTCGCCGTCGACCGGATCGATGCGATCGGTGCCGTGGCGCGAGAGGCGCCCAAGTGTTTCTTTCTGTTCGAGCATTCGAGCTCTGGCTGTCCACGACGCCGTGACCGCCATAAATTCTCTCCCGTGCCCTCGCGACGTAGTACTAGTGTAGTACGCTTTACATCGGCGTCACGGAGAGAACAGATTATGGAGGAGGCAGCTGGAAGCTGCACGGCGGGAACGGACGCACGCAGGGGTGATAGTTTTCGCGCCACGAACGCAAGTGCTGCAGGAAAGCGGCATCCGGCATGTAGCAGTTGCTTGAAGGGAACGGAGGATCGGTTTCGAGATGCCATCCGGACGATCGGACAGGAGTCACAGGACAAGTGAATTACGTAGGGGAGCGCATGTCTGGCAGGAAGAAGACAACGCTAGAACGTGTGTGTACAATTCAGGCGGATTTGGGAGTAGAAATACGGTGTATTTTTTTTAAAAAAAAATTCTAGGTGAAAGTTGTTTAAAAAACTAAGTCAATCCATTTTTCAGGTTTAAAATAGCTGATCCTCAATTAATTATGTGCTAATAATACTTTTTGTTTTACGTACGCATTTAGTCAAGCTGCAAAACTGCAATAGCTAACACAACCTTTATGCATAGCATTTTCACGGGTTCTCTTTTTGTTGATTATATAGTTTTCCCGCTGCAAGCAACCTTCAATTAAGAACCAAATTATTGCATGGGCAAATAGTTTTAGTTTAGTATTGTCCTTCTAAATTCTCTCACTCTCACCCGGCCTCGTCCCTCATGTACTTTTCAAATCTTATAATATATTTGTAAAATCAATAAAGGTTCCGTTGGTAATACCAGCAATACTTTTTCTTTCCTAAGAGATAATCTATTCTATGTCACTAAGTTTATCCTGGTTTAACAATATATCATCAACATTATCACCCTCTATAATATACCGGCCACTTTACGTACCTATTCTTCTGCAATATATCATTGGGTCGAGCATATTTTTTAGAAATACCAAAATACCCTTATAAACATACTAAGTTAATAGTTTATTTGTTGCTTTAGAAGCATTAGGAAATTGTGAAAAAAATGCCATAGCATCCGTAAACAATATGGAAGTTTGTGTATAAGTTGTAAAATTTTTGAATTTCAAATTTTATGTACATAATATAATATAAAAAATTAAACACTTAAACACAAACTTTCATATTGTGTAAGGAGGCTACAATTTTTTTTTTGCAATTTTATAATGCTTCTAAAGAAAGAAATCAAAGATTGAACTTGTATGTTTATAAGGGTATTATAGGTATTTTTGAAAAAAAGTAGCTCGGCCCAATAGCGGTATATCATGGAGAGCGACAAAGTTGATGACATGTTGTAGAACCGGGACAGACTCCATAGCATAGGATATATTTTCTTACTTGTATACCACATTCTCAAACTCTCTAGTAATTACATTTTAACACACTATTAATAGAAAATAGAGCAATTCCTAGCTCCATCATAAGGAGAATCTAAGCTGTGTGGGTCATCCGAAAGTGGTATTGTCATCATTTATGACATGCAAATTACCCAATTTAGAGGGGTAGGAGGGGGAGCAACTTTTTACTCACTCAGGTCATGAGTGTGATGCCCCTGCAATTGCAAATACCTAAACTCATTTTCCAGGATGGTCCACCATGATTTTCCAGGATAGTACGTACTATAGCGCACATCAAATTAAAATATTTCGGTACTACTTCAAAAGCAAGCATTTATGAATGCAACACACATCTTTCCCTCCAAATGTACTTAGAGGAAGGTTCTTCCTTTCCTACGACTGATGGGCACAAATTGCAGGTCCTGGAAAGTAAAATCGTATAAATTAGCTAGATGCTTCTCTTCTTTCTGTCATACGAGCATGACTACTCCCTTTCCTGCAATTAGAGCTCGATCATCCCATTGCATTTAGAAATTTAGAACTATTGCATGCTTTTAAGGAGTTGTCCACGTGTGGTAACTGGTATCCTAATTGCAAGGTCATACAAGTGGAGAGGAGCTTGCCACAATTGGTTTGGGAATCACTGATCAGAACGCCAACATCTCTTTGATTATGTTGTGTGTACCTTACAAATAGTGTGGAGGTGGTAATGTATTTTCTTTTATATATATGATAAAAAACCATATTTAATATTACTTGTTTTTTTAGATATATTTGATCCGTGGTATCAACCTATTTTAATTTGTGATGGATATTTAATATCTCCAATTTTTTAAGAACTAATTTTATGTTTCTCTTTAACCAGATCATATTATAAATTGAATTGGTTAGAGCGATGTATAAAATTAACGTTGCTGTCGATTTCCTTCAATTTCTTCGTCCCTTTATTTCACTCTCTATACTACTCTATCCATCGTCCTCCCTCCTCTCTCTCAATCGAGGTATGGGCGGATATAGCTACCGCTCGGGAGCACCTTTCCTACTCGCTGTTGGCGAAGAGGGAGAAGAGAAAAAGAAAAGAGGGGACATGTCAACCACATCATTGCAATGTATGATCTTAGAGGAGACACCTATCAGTTTTGGACCTACGACACTAACAAATTTCAGACCTGGATTCGTATTTTCAAGTTTACGATCTGCTGGTGCATTTAATTCTTATAAATCTGGCTTTTCACCATTATTTTTATTTTCACGTAGAGCGAAGAATCCACCTCCACAAACAGATATTCGGTGACACCCTTCATATGATATGGTTTTATAAATAAAATCAACAAGTATCTGAATCTTTTAGGCCAGGGGGGATTTTTTTTGGCAGGATGTATCTGATTCGTTTTGCTTCTAATCAACTAGGATAAACTAAATTACTGGGATCAGCTAAAACAGAATGTGACTTTTACCACGATAACTACATATGAATATTTCCATCAGAGTTACAGTGAATCCATCGTCCACCCAATTCAACATCGACACGCGCGGGCTAGCTAGCTACGCACAAATTCACTCTTTGCGTACATCTGCCGTCCTAGAGGGAATCGTTCGATCGATCGAGCCCTGTGATCCGCCCTTGCACCAAACCAACCAATACACCTACGCCATGCGCGCCTATGAAAGATACACTATACATATGCGTTCGCTGCTTTTTCTCAAGGTATATATTCCGATCAAATTATTGCAACGCAATACATGCACAGTTCCGGATGACACCTACATTACTACGTACATATCTTAGCCGGTGCAGTATCGCCAACACACATGACAACGAGTTCTCAGCACGATCACGATCGATCGGCAGCAAACTAAAGGCCAGACACCTACACAAAGCCATGTTATGCTCTAGTATTGTGGATGCTGCTATAGCATTTACATGTCGACAAGGACAACTGGCTACGTATAGCTAGCTTAGCTAGGCCGGTTGGAAACTACCTGTAGCTTTTTCCGTTCCGGTATATGTCCTCGTAGCTACAGGTAGCGAGAGCATCTGGCCACTGATATGTACTTTGTACACCTCAATGATCAATAATCAACCGACGGCACGGAGATGATCGACAGCCACTCGATCGGTCGCGGCATCCGCAGGTTGATCTACACTACTATGCACACCACCCAGCTGCGCGGGAGCACGTACAGTGCAAAAACGATCACGCGAGCGAGATAGATAGTAGTAGATCGATAGCTTTTTAAGCATGCGTACGTTTCGGCTTTGCAACGGCATCGGAATCGGGTACCTTTCCCATATCGACCTGTAGCCATACGGGGGAGGGAGGGAGGGAAAGATCGAGAGACCGAGGGAGATGGGCGAGAGGGTGATGATGAGTGCACGCACACGGAACCGGACGAAGCGCCGGCCTGAGCTGCGCCGCGCGCGCTATGCCCATATGTTGCCGTGTAGTGCGGTCTATCCCATACTAGCTTGCTGCGATCGTGATGCGCGCGCGCGTTCGCAATCTCGTTCTTGCATTGGTGCGTGCGTACGTACGTACCGATCTATGGACCGACGAGATTGGTGCAAGATCGTGCCAACAGAGAGTTGCAGTGGATTTATATAGTTCGGGCTTTGGGAATTTCTGGTCTGCTGTTCTTCTTTAATTATAATCAAAATGGTTTACATCTCCGGCTTATGTTGTATAGCACACAACCAAGGATGAAGGGTATGACATTGAAGTAGATTATTGTTTGTGGTCTGTTCGTTGTTGCTGGATATTTCTTAGAAAGCTTTGTACACCATCACCATCATACATCATTCGTTGTAATTAGTTTTTCAAAAAAAATCATTTGTTTTAAACTATTTTGTTAGGTTGATATATAATTCATCTTTGTCAACACACATATATATGTTCATCAACCTTTATGTAGATATTATCCTAAATGCTATTTCGTTAAACATTTGTGTGTAGTGAACTTATATATATGTCGCGCCATGCTTACCTTTTTTTTTTTTTGGCACATGTTGTTTCTTTCTTTTGATAAGTTTGTATATTGAAAGTTTATGTGTTCAATTCGGATTTGAAATTTGTTAGTCCGTTTAGGTATCAGAATTTCTATGCATAATGTTTTCTATATCAATAGCTTCTATATGTATAATGTTTTCTGGTTATACAATAACTTCTATATAAAAAGTTTTTATGTATGATTTTTAAGACACATCTTTAGTGGGCTGGACGTAGGTGGGTGTGGACTGAATACATTAATGCTGTTTATATTTGTGATATCATAAATATAAACACCACTAATTAGGCCCTAGAAAAAAACAAATACAATCGTGAGTAGGGAACTAGAGCCCTGCTCCTATGCCCAAATATCTATTACAAATACTCTTACAAAACTGAAAAGAATATGATATAAAAAGTTAAGTTAATGTAAATTACATTAATTCAACCCTACACAAGCAAATTATGGCTCCGCTCCAAACCTTGCTAAGACATCCCATGACTTTCACATGGTAAGAGTTACAAGAACATATATTATGTTCTATTTGATTAACTATTACAGCACTCGAATATAGATATCAACTTGGAATAAGATGGTAAATTTCACTCAAAAGCTATACCAACCAGGGAGAGCATGTGCGTACTTTATTATATTCTTGCCAAGGCATTAAATATTGGAATATTAGATAAATAATGCTATATTCCTCTACTCTTTAGTTCGTCGTCGTAGTACACCACACTTACAATCTCTACTTTATACCATAGCATGCACGTAGAAGTTCTGTACCGGCCATATGGTGCCTGTCTGATTCTCGTCAGCTCATTCCTGCAAATTTTTTCACAAATTTTAAAGGTGCTTTTAAGATCACTTTGCCGTCGTCCAGCCCTAGATTATGTTTGCTTTGCATCATGAACAGTAATTAGCCTTCTTCAAACGGTCTTAAGCGAAGCGACAAACCTCTCCTAGAAGCTACACAAAGTACGCATGAACCTAGCTTTTGCTTTCAGAGGTCATTTGTAAACCATATCTGCTTAGGCAAGGCCGTTGCCTGATTGGGCAATTGCACATTTCTAAGCACCAATTATATGGCCTTTTAGAGTTTCTTTACACACAACGATCTTTAAAAAGGTTTTTACACAAAGTAGTTGCTTCTCTCTCTTTTTTTTTATTCCTGGACCTACTTTCTTTTTCAGGTCAGGTATAATTAAGGGCCATACATATTTGTAAGTTGTGCAGTGTATGGTATGGGTCCTGTGAGTGCACTCTCAAAGCTTCATATATATAGAAGCGATTATTTTCTAATATTTTCATGTACGCCGAAAAACGGCACGATACCTAGTTGTGTTTTCCCTATCGGTACACCACAAAAAAAAACTAAAGGTAAAATATACTTTTTCTACGGTCTGTGTTCATGAAAAAAGTTGTTGTCTCATGCATGAGGAATAACCTTGATAAAAGCTTGATAAAAGATTAGAAGATAATGTTTGTCTTAGCTGAGCTGACCATAAAAAGAGTTACCATTCATGTTTTAAATTATCTTGCTGGTGGCAATGGGCGGAAAAGGTACCGTTGATGTGGTTTGTAGAACAATAAAATTCTAGTCTAGTAGCCAATATAGCTATTATCTTCAACATCAGTATATCTATTCAATCCAAATCATGTTGAGTAATACAACACCATTTTGGTTTGCAGCCTAATTTTGGCTTTTCAATATTTGACATATCAAAATTTGGCATATTTTGGCATATCAAAATATTGGTAAAGCTAAGTTGTGTTTGGATTGAAGCTAAATTATACTATTGAAGTGACCTATGTTTTTTTTTGTCTTACCAAGATTTGGATTAAATACAAACAAACACTATCAAAATTACCAATATTGGTAAGGTCAATTTAGATCGCAAATCAAACCAGTCTATAATATTGATGCATTGTAGCAATATTGGTATGACTTATGAGTCAGTTATTGTGTTTTTACTACATGGAACAGTATAGGTTTAATGCAGTACGTACCAGTGTTATACAAGAGATGAAGAGACCATGTATGGAGCTACGGAGAATGGGTGTGGTGTTATAGCGCGATTGGTTTGAGCGGTTCATTGTGGATTTTGCACGTATTACTAGGATACCTAGTGCAGCTCACTGTGCACCTTTGTAGCATATGATCCTGATCCCAGTTCACTGCCCTCCCGCTCTTTGTAAAAACGAGATACTACGAGCCAGTACTGAGCAGGTACAATAGCTAATTTAAGCTGGCTCGAAAAATTTTTTATGCTTAGTTGGAGGAGAGAGAAGAGGAAAAGAGAAGAAGTGAGCTTTAGATTTGGAGCTAGAAAGTTTGTGAGAGAGAGGTGTGGGACATCTATATATATAAGCAACTATTGTATGCATGGACTATTTGGTTGTCTCTAATTAATATTTTAATTTTTAGAGTAAGCAATCAACTCTCTACTATTGATCTTGCTCTTTTTTTTGGGGGGACTATTGATCTTGCTCTTGCAAGAAACCTGACCAATAACTAAATGTAAGTACATCTTAAATTATGGATTTCTCTATCCCCTTCACTCCGGAAAAACAAAAGTTCCTTCAGGTAATGATTGTTCCAAAGAGCAGCGAGATTTTATTGTATATATATTCCGTACTTATGAGATATAAAGAGATTTTAGTAAACACTAGGTGGGACCATAAGTAATATGTTAGGCCCACACTTATCTTCCCTTTTTTTATGCCCATTCGTCGTATAGTAACAGTCATCACTACAATAGTCACTACAACAGGGGGCCCAAGTTTTTTCTGCTCTTGTTTCAACACATTCTTGAACACAACCTGAGATCTGCCTGGACCATACCCCATATATCCTGCACCTCAGCCGATCGCATAAAAGTCCACCTTGGCCTGAAGTTCTCCGTGAAACTGAAACCGTTGCATCTATCTGACCTCCACTTTTCAGTAAAGTAGCAGAATCACTCAATATTATACTTAATTACTCTATCACAACAAAATCCCGGTGCTACTTTTCTCCATGAGAAGAATATGGTCACGACGTCATCATTCTGGATCAAATGGCCGTACTATTTACCCAGCGCTCCGGGTAGAATTCTTATCCTGGCTTTGCGGGTTTTTGCACGCCGAATCTGCCTGTCTGCTTTGCCCATCGGCCAGGCCATCGGCAACTTGGGGTTCATGTGAGGCGAACAGCATCACAGCGTGCGTGTACAGTGTGCACGACACCGAGCGGCAGCGCTGTCTCGGGAGGGGAGAAAAAAAGGGCCCGGCGCGAGCGCGACACAGCGAGCGTTCGTGCGCGCGGGGGGAAAGAATGGCTCGCTTTGCGCGGATGGCTGGAAATCGCCGGCACGAGGCGACGGGACGGTTGATTCGTACGTGCGCGCCGGCGGGAGCACACACGGTGGTGCCGACTTTTATTGTTTTCCCTTCGCCTTTGCTGCCGGCCGCGGGGCGCACGGGGGTCCCCGAGCCGAGGGAAAAGACCGGCGCTGGATGGCTGGCTCACGGGGAAAAGGGAGTAGGCTCGAGCGCAATCATTCGTGTGCAATTTCCCAAAGGGGATGGAGGAGGGATCATGGATGGATGGATGGACGGGCGGCGGGGAGCGGCGGGAGCGGTTGGGGTGTTGGCTTCTCGATGTAACGGAAAGGGAGGAAAAGAGTGGCGGGATTGTGCGGCGGATGGAGTACCGTTTTCGTAGGAGTTGAACTGTGTGCATTGAGGCTAGTACTGTGAGATTTCGATCAAGTTGTATTTCTAGAATTTCTAATGAACGATTAGGCGACGAAGAAAAAGGGCAAGGCGTGGCGTGAAGAAAAAGGACAGTTTCTAATGTCGAAGTTGATGCGATCGTGCACGTGTGCTCGTGTAGGATAACGCATTTATGCAATACGGTGGCCAGGAAGTGAAGATTTAACCCCAAAAATGGAATCAGCAAGAGAATAAAACGTTGGCCTCTTGTTCGATCTTGCTGCTTTACAGGACGATAGGCATATAAATGATAAAGAACAAAGATCAATCACAGCAGATACATGATTTTAACGTGGAAAAATCTCTCAAGTGGAAGAGAAAAAACCACAGACGCCAGCCAGCAAATATCTTCACTATATCGGGGTGAAATTGCAACACCGAACGACGGCTTACAAGAAACTTGTTTACTAACTAATTCAAACAAGTTTGAATTAAATTTGAACTGATACATGTTATATTTGATGAAATTTTGATTTTAGGTATATACCGCATATACATATAATTATCCTAGGTATGTGATACACTATACTCAAATATATTTGAATTTGACATGTTTTATTACTAGGTATGAGTTTTAAATGTATTATTATGACTAGGTATATACTTACAAGTTTTAAAATTTTAAAAATTTAAACTAAATTTGTATGTTTAAAACCTTGAAGGGCATATACCATGGTGTCTCATTTGGGTGTCATATATATATATATATATATATATATATATCGGTGAAACCCTAGAAGGCCCTGATCCGTATCGTAGGGCTCTGCCTTTGCACCCCCGGACGTCCCTAGGAGTCCAAACCTCCGGGAATGGGTCTCTGCTACGCTCCATCCAAAATGGAAGTGTAACCTGATGTAGATCACAAATTCAACAACTGCCAAGCCACGAGCACAACAGAGAACACACGCTGGAAAATCTATAGCCCATATTGCGGCTTGCATGGCCAGGCTTGAAATCTATAATAGATTCTGCTAGAACGGGAGAATATGGCGGTGCTTATAACACATTATCCCTGTTCTTAGGCTGCGTTCGGAAGTGCTACTTTGGCACAGTGTCCTCCTAAAACGCAAAGTAAAAATGCTACAATAACGTGCGCACGCAAAACGAGGTGTTAAACCATATATTTTTTTAAAAAAATTTTCTACACGAAAGTTGTTTTTAAAAATTTCAAATTAATATATTTTTCAAGTTTAAAATCGTTAATACTCAATTAATCACGCGCAAATATTATTTATTGTTTTGCGTGCAGGATTTACTATAGCGATTTGCTATAGCCAATTGCTGCCACTGTTTTTTTCCTTCACAAACGAACGCAGCCTCAAGGTTTGAAACGCAGGATTGAAAAGAATGTAGGACAAAAAAACAAAACAACGTAGGAATTAAGTTGGTAAGTTAGTTGAATCCTTAGGAATCGTAAAACATAGGAATTGTTGAAACTTGTTGTTTGGATAGTTCACAAGAAAAGTGTAGGAATTAGGGAGAGATAGAGAGTAGGAAAGTTTCCCATGAGGTCCACCTTCATGTTCAAAATTGTATTTCCACTGGATTTAAATCCTATATTTTTTAAGAATCCAAAGTGCCTATTCCTTTGTTCTAAAGGAGCACATAAAAAATATTTTCATTGGATTTAAATCCTATAAAATCCTCTATTTTTCCTTTATTTTAAAGAATCCCTAAATATTTAATGTCGTTCATCTTATTAAAAACTTTTATGCGCTGGCGTGGAGGCCGTATTTTACGGGGGCAGAACGGGATTACGATCCACTGCGGCCTATCATATTGTGGGCCGAGATGAGATCGTGTTTTACGCGGTCTGGATTTTTGGCCCGAAGTGGCGAAGCAGAATCGCGGTTGATGTGTGGCCCGTGAAGATGAAACCCAAATGCGTTTAGTTGACAGCCGCAAGTACCCTAGTGCGCTGGCTGTGTTCTCCTTCTCCGCCGGCCGCTGTTCATCATTAGTTCATCACCACAGTACATCTGCGCCAGCCGGCTGCTATCTGGTGCTCATCCCTCGCCTTCTCTTCACAAATGCAGCTTACTATCCAGTTTGGTTCTGGTTTCGGTGAAATATTGTGCAAAGTTTAGCACATCAGCACACGCTATATCTGATCTTCATTCCTCAGTACAATTTTATGTGAAGTGCGGATTTTCAATCCCAATATTACTGGTGTTTCCTGGACGTGCTGCATAATTCACGTTGTGAGTTTCTGACTCTTTAAATTCAAATTCCAGATAAAAAAAAAGAGCATCCTTGTATGTTTTATGCAAACTTGAGATCACGTGAACTAATCAGTTAACACCTGACATGCTCGAAAATCATAACATCAGTAACCGACAGTCCATGTATTTGCCTGGTGATCTCCATCTCTAATTGAGGGCAAGATGAGCTAATTCAGAACACACATCTCACCGAAAACACTTGCGGAAGATGAAGGAAAAAGTCATTTAACGTAAGGTAAAAATTATTGGCACCACGGCACAATTATGGGAACAGAACTCCAAAGGTATACTAAACACAACCACCACTATAAATATTGAAGCATTGTACCACATTCTCGACCTTTAACAGTCAGACGACAGCAAAATACTACACAAGGCTTTCACAGTTATATAGAATTATAGATTGCTGTTCAAAATACTCCATAGAGCAGGGCACCCTGGCGTCACCGAGCAAGTTGACAATAGGTCTGGTTGATGCTGACGGACCTAGTTATCACTTTGCATGCTCCTGATCATGTTTAGGATATAAAGGAACAAGTTGAGGATGTCAAGATAGAGCTCAACAGAAGCCCAGATGTAGTCGTCATAAGTGTGGCGCTTTATCAAGTTCTCCGTGTCATAGATGATGAAACCTGAGAAAACTAAAGCTCCAAGGCCACCAAATAATGCAACAGATCCAGAGCCCAATGGGAAGAACATCTGCAACACAGCATTCCAAAGCGAATTGGTTATTATAATTGGTAGTTTCTCTATGGTAAGATTTCTATTTGAATGAGTATATTGTATGAAATGAATATAACTTGCCTGCACAAAGCTTATCACGATGAGTAAAATAAGAGCAGAAAACAGAATTGGTCCAAGATAACCAAATTCTTTTCCCTTCTTTGAAGCCCAGAAAGTATACGCAGTCAATGAAGCAACCACAGCCGAGGTCAATATTAATGCCTCAAGCACGATTTTCCCTGCAGCAAACAAATAAATGTTTTGTAAAAAGTACAGTTGCAGTTAAAAGAAAACAACTAAAACTTGCAGAGAAAACAAAACCAACCTTGAGTGTTTGCACATGCCACACCGACACTGAAACTCAAACACAAAGTGAACAGACCCAGGTAAACAAAGTTGTGTGGGTGTTTGTGCTGATAATGATACAATGGGACCATCACTGCAACAAATATCACAACATTGGGTGTTAGTTAACCAATAACATACCATTCTACAGAAATATTATCACTGCCATGCTATACGCAAATACCGAACGAAAATAACGAATACAGCAACAAGAATAAACAACACCAAATATTTTTGCAGAATATGATAGTGAATGGTTCAATATGAATAGAAAAAGGGAATTTCTCCTGATGGAGTTCGTACGAGGGAGGAACGGCTAAACGAAATATGCTCAACCTAAAATTAAATAAAAGGAAAACATGGTTGTCACGAGTTTGAAAGGCTAAAATAGCTGAAAACAAACTCCTGACTTTAGTTTGAGATGTTTTAGGTGCTAAGCATGTTTCTAAGGCATGAAACCTAAGTGAAAACAAAGGTAGAAATAAGTGAAAGCACATCAACACCCCTAGTGGGTTTTGGTGATGGATGACTCATAATTTAGAGGGCTAATGTGTTTATTAAATGTAAGTTGAAAAGAGATTCTCCCATATAATAATGACGAGCAAAGGAGACCCCACACACATGCTATTAAAAATAATGGCTCAAGGCGCGCTTTGCGCGACTTGAATACTCATTTAAGTATGACATATATATATTGGGTCAAGTTATAAATATTTCTGCACCACCATGGGCATCGACCTATCTAAAAAAGGTGGGTCCATATGTATTGCTTCATTTCATATTTGTAAAAGTTTAATTGTCATTTTATTTATTTTTTTTCTTCTTCATAGATGAATGCACATTGCGCTACTTATGTACATATATGTTACTACCTATCTCAAAGTAAAATATGAGTTTGTCAAATTACTTTGACGTAATCAGGAGTATTACTTTGGAGTTAATTCAGCATGTAGTAATATTAAATCCTAATTTATATGTATCAAAGCATGAACTTTGATATAATTTGTACCGTGACGCAGGTTGAGTATTAGGGGCTACTTTCTAGAAAAAAATTAAAATCCTTAATATATATGCAGCCCCAGTACTGATTATTGTTATAGCTTGCATTATATTCGTTTGTGATCAGAAATGTATTCACCTATAAAATCAAGCTATTTTTTACTCGGTATAATATATAAAACATACGTGAAAACATAATCATATCGAAGGAAAATTTTAATCACTGGGCATTGTGGGCTTTCATATCTATCCCCCACCCCCAACACACACCCACCCCCGTGCATATCATCTATAGCAGCTAGGGCCGGGGAGGCACTAGAGCCTGGGACTCTGCATCTAGAAGGCTATAGACATCAAGAGGAATTATATGTACAGTTTGACTTTTTTAGACGCTGGTCCAACGGCTTAATTTTCTCTTTTTCTTCCATCGGATGGCTCAAGATTTCTCGCTTACGTGGATCAATCATATTTCAGGAAAAGTTAATCTTTTCACTACTTTAGATACCATTCTACAGAAATATTATCACTGTCCTCTTCATTGGATTCTCTCGACATTCACATGAAGAACTATAGTTGCATGGGATCATCCTTACAGCACTAACGTAGACATGACAAAAACATGGAGTAAAGAAAATCCCTGCCACACTAATCAAAGATTTGAGACACTTCACATTTTATCCATACAGTACTGATATACAACCTGTACTACACTAATATATTGAAACTACTCATATGCCTGACTGCTTGATCCGACTAGGGGAAATTTAAAGCTTACCTATGGCAAACAAAAAGCAGTGAATGACAATGAACTTAAAAAAAAAAAAGGGTTGAAGGGGGGAAACTCTACAGACAGAGCCCTGCCATGTCTAGCTCATTACACTCTACACTTAACTAATGCAAGTGATGACTGAACGTAAACCGTTCATATAATCCCAAGAGAAACAAATACAGCTAAACCGAAATGCAAACATATCATATCAGGTACAATCTGATAACTGTTTCAACAAAATTCTCCATTAGTATTTGCATTAACATAGCTTAGCTAGTTACGTCTGATAAATTTCGCATATCCCTAACATAAAGCATTTTGATATTTTGTGTATCTATACAGAAAAAAATTGCATTCATTCTTAAAGCTAAAAGGTCCACTTTCTATCCCAATTTGGAATGCAAGTTGGCAATACACGATCTAAAATTCACTGAATAATAAACTCTTGTTCTAAGTTGAATTAAATACGAATTGATAAGATCCTAGATCTAGAGACCAAAGTCTCATAGCAAGGCAACATGTTTATTTACCTATCCAGATTCAATCAAGTAATCAGTAAATCAAACCAGCTACTAATCAGACGAGGCGGATGAATCTAGGCCTCACCACACAATAAATCCTTCCTCATCCACCACAACACATCTAAGATACGGTCAACGCAGAATCAGATGCGAGAGGACGGGGGAGGGCACGTACGGACGAAGGGGAGGACGGCGAGCACGAGGGCGAGGGTCGGGGAAGAGGAGAGCGTGGCGTTGAGGGTGGGGTGGAGGACGGTGAGCGCGGAGACGGCGGTGGTGAGGAGCAGCTGCGCGGCGAGGATGCCGTACACCTTGCGGACAAATCCCCACCGGAGGGCGCTCTCGCCGCGCGAGATCCCCGGGTACAGCGTCTCCCCGTTGCCGGCCTCCAGGTCCACCGCCGAGGCGTCCACCTTCTCCTTCATCTCCGGCGCCCGGCGGTAGCCCGCCGGGGCCAGAGGCTGCATCTCCGCCGTCGCCGACGACGCCATCGATTCCGATTCCGACGCGCTTGGTGGGGGGGAAAGGAGAGGAAGGTCAGGAGGGGATTTCGGTTGGCCTCGTGGGAGGGAGGGAGGACGTCCCGTATGTATCGGGGAGGGGGAGATATATGGAATTTGCTACGCGTACACGTGGGATCCGGCCGAACTTTGTTTTAGTCACTGCGAGGTGGGGCCAGGTTGGGTGGATAGGTGGGGGGAGCACTGAGTCAGAACTGAGAACAACGTGTGAGTGGGTGTTTTTCTCGATAATGGAAAACTATAGTACCGTCAATTACAAATCCCATGCTCACAGCCAATTATAATAAAACCAAAAAATACTTATAAAACCACAACAAAGAATAATCGTAACAACTTGTCCTTCCTGATGGTTTACAAATTGTGTAGTAGTTTTTCTCCATTTCAAACTGAAAATAGGATATACGGTTGATCATGTTGTGTTGATTCCCCTGTCACTGCCGACGACTTAATCAGAACACAGAGAAATTGAGTTGTAAATTAGCCATTCGTCTAAATTTAACCACTGCATCAATAAGAAACCTCTAACATATAAACCGTTGTGACTTTTTGCCGACTCTTATTACAAATTGATCTCTAATTACACATGTGTAACTTATCTTCCAATGATTCGGTATTTGTTTATATAGCTTTACATTATCATAGGGTATAAGAGCATTTTGTTTAAATAAGTGCAACGTATTTGGTCATCCTTTAGCCGACTGTGATGGATTTTTGGGATGGTTGTGATGAATTGATTATGATCAAATAAATAGAAATTACTCCTTGCCGTTGTAGGCTTGTAGCTAAATTGGTCGAGGGTAGACTTCAAGGTCAAAGGACGATATCAATTGTAAAATGTCATGTGCCTGTCGTTGGTGGTGCGGCTTTGCGGTTGCCGTACTGTATTTCTGGTCATCGCCGATCGACCAATCCAAAGCAATTAAGCCATTTTTTCTTAAATGGTGGCCAGGTAGATTTCTTTGAAATTGGTAATAACACATGTATAATAAAGATAGAAATATGGGTGTTTCAATTTGCTAAAGAATCTGATTATTAAGTTACAAATATGAGAGTAGAAAAGTAGGATGTGTATGGTCAAAGGACTGAAACGATAAGTCCTCAAAGTGCATGCTTGCCTCAGAACGATCAATGATTTGCCTATGTTATAGGACCATGGACATATAAATGACAAAGAGCAAAAGATCAATTACAGAAGACATGAGATTTAATGTGGAAAACTCTCTCGAGTCGAGAGATAAAAAACTATGGGTGCCAACCAGCAAATATCTTCATAATATCGGGGGTGAGGTTACAACGTCGAACGGCGGCGTACAAGAAGTATATATATTGGTGAAACCCTAGAAAGGTCTTGATCCATACCGTGCGGGGTCTACGTATCGCTAAATTTCACAAAAACTATAAGTACATAATATACACAAAACTACGGATTTAAGTATGAATCCGTTTAACAAAACTACAAATTTAATATCCCTGTCTATGACAAAACTACAGGTATTTTATACAATCTACTACAAAACTACATATACTTTGTATAATCTATCGGAAGTCTCTTTCATTATAATGTAGAAGCTGGGTTTCAATCCATTATCAAAAGAGTGTGATAGAGCCGAAGAGAGAGAGGCACAATTTATCGACCGACAAATGGTGTTCTACTTTGTATCAAAGTCTGATATATGAACATCTTATTATATCCATCACCCACGACTTATAGGATGACGATGTAACACACGGGTTTAATTACCTACATGTATCACGTATGATGGGGATGAGTATGGATTAGATATTAGTCTTGGGTTCTAACTAGTGGGTGTAGCTCATGTCTTACTGTAGCCCGTAGGTAACCCATGTTCAAATAGATATGCTTCTGTGATTTTGGGCTACCCACCTGAATTCTTTAGCCTATTTAGCCGATCATATATAAGTATCTCTTTCCTAAAATGGAACACCAACTCTATCTATTAGGCTATTCCCTAATCTTTGTTTGACCAAATAAAAGTCACCACTGTATCTAGCGAAAGGATGAATGCTGAGGCACAGATCAACTGCATTGATGTAAGGGCACGTGACAAAAGGATCCATGAGGGGGCCCTTTTTGGCTATCCATATTTAACCATAGGCAGACACCACCATATTCGACAAGGAACATGTCATTGTCAGAATATAGATACACCGACAACAGAAGCATATGTAGGTGACAGAGCACAAATGGCTCATAAAAATGTTGGTGAGTGGGTGAAATCTCTGCAGTAGCGCAAGACAACACAACGATGCAAGGGCACATGACACGAATGTTAGGCACCACCTTATCTGACGAGAGGAGACGTTACTGTCACAACGGAGCACATACCGATTGCGGAAGACGTAACGTGCAGATGAGTGGTGGAGTAGCGGTAGCGGCTATTGTAGAAAGAAACATGCTGAGTAGCAGAGCCTTTGCAGTGGGGCAGTCCAACAACAATTATAGAAGGATCTGTATCGCAAGGGCACACATAGGGGTGACCCTATTGGCTATTTGCTATTCGTGTTTAATCGCATACATGAACCATCGCACTAGACGATGGTCACAACGGAGCATACACCGACTAAGAAGGCATGAACAAACGGGTGACGAAGCAGTGGTGGCCGGTGAAGACACAACAGACACGGCTGTATTAAAGGTTTCCTAACCCAACTTAACCTTTTTTATCTTTCTAGGCTAAAATCTTGTGTACACATCCATTTAAAGTTTTTAATCCGGCCCTTAAATTCTAGGAAAAATTAGATGAACCACCCCAATTATTTCTCCTGTTTTGAGATTCCACCCCATAACTCTTTTTTTTTACAAAACCCCATCCACCCAACCTCTTTTGTTACGAAAAACCTACCCACTCAACACGTCAAAGACAAAATTACCCTTATTATTATGTATGAGTAGTTGATATCTCTCTGGTTAGTTCATCTCTAATCAAAATTCGTAACTACATCAGGCTCACATATATTCAAATTTTAAACCAGCTAGAGAAAAGGGACGTCATATACATCAGGCTCACAAATATTCAAATTTTGAACCAGTTATAGAAAAGGGTCATGCATATTAAAACTAATCGGGTATGAGTTTAAAGCTGCTTAGTTGATCCATTAGCTGTTGATCCGTTAGCTGTTGATCCAGTTCAAACCTGATCAATCGAATGGAGGGTGGATATGAATGGAGTAGCTACACCCGGG
>CM002483.1:12326674-12356451 GCA_000325765.3 Leersia perrieri
TCACCCCCGCCTGCACAAATTCCCCAAATCCCCATCAATCGCGAGCCGAATCCCCCCACACCAGAGCTCAAATTCCCATCAAATCTCCACAAAATCGAGCAAAAGGAAAAAGAGGGGAATCAGCTAGTTACGTACACGAGGTTTTGGCGCCGACATGGCCGAGTAAGGCGCAGAGCTCCATCATCTGCATCTGCTTGCCGCCGGTGGTGCAGAACCCGAGGAGCTCGAACATGGCGGCGGATCCAAAAGGGACCGCTCGAGCTCGGGCGCAGGATGGCGGCAGTAGCAGGAGCGGGCACGGGCATAGCGGCGGGCATGGGCACAGCGGCGGGCGCGGGCCGGCGGCGGCGGGTGCGGATGTCTCACCGGCGGAGATGAGAGCAAGAGGCAATAGGGGAGGGACGGAGAGAGAGGGGATTGTTTTTTTAATATTTCTAATGGCCTGACAGGTGGGTCTCACTATGCCACGTCAGCAAAACCGTTTGTCTGCACTGCGGGGACCTAATATAAATAAATGGTTTTTCAAGTTTAGGGTCCATGAGACTCCCTCTAGACGAGGGATGTAAACTGAACTTATTCCCCGCAAAATCTATCTCGGCCCAAACTAGCCAGCCCACCGCCCACACCCAACAACCGGCCGCCGCCGCCGCCGCGCGCCGCAGCCGCCTCGGTTCCCACGGATCGATCGGGTCGCAAACTGGCAGCGCACATTGGCAATTTGGAATTTTTTTTCTTACCCCTCCTCCAAGGCGGCTGGACTCCCACAGATCGGATCGAGTCTCTCCCTTCAAAAGGCCACCCCCTCCCCTTCCCTTCTCGCTTCATTCAGTCCCCTTCGCAGCCGCCTCCCTCTCCTTTCCAATCTCCCTTCGTCGTAGCCTCCTCGATACCTCCGCCAGCCACCATGTCGGCCTACTGCGGCAAGTACAAGGGTATAATCCACCAGCATTCGCCCTCCTCTCTCCATCTCCGTCCTCCTCTTGCATCTGTCATGTATCTGTATGTTGTTTTGATACATCTGTTTGTTCATGCCTCTGTTCATGTATTTGTGTTGTTTAGATCTAGTTTCGTGGCTGTAATTTGTTTGTTGTTTAGATTGGTTCTGGTGGTATGATTAGGAGGAATTTGTTATATTCGTTCCGCATCTATAAATCGGTGGTTTAGTTTATCGTTTTTATTTATGTAATCTAGAAATCTTTTGTTGTATGTTGACATATTGTCTGCTAGGATTCTTTTGTTGTTTAAGATTGATTACATGTTGACATAATGTCTGTCAGAAATCTTTTGTTCTATGTTAGATTATGTTCACATACTGTCTTCTAGAAATCTTTTGTTGTTAAAGATTGATTACATGTTGACATATTGTCTGTCAGAAATCTTCTGTTCTATGTTAGATTATATGTTGACTTATTGTCTGCCATATTTATACATAATGATACTTTAGTGATAAGCTGTTCTCTATTTGTGACAGTTAAGTAGGTTGATCTGGATGAATTGCGTGTTCTGTTAGCAGAAATTTTATTGATCTATTCATATGTTGGAAGTGTAGCCTTGCAGATTAATTAAGCATTGGGCATAATCTGTCTGTCAATTCGTGTGAATCAATAATTTAGGCTATAAGGAGATGCTGCATTTTACTTCTTCTTTTCCTTAAAGCATATGTGTTTGCATCTTGCAGACGAGCTCATCAAGAACGCTGCCTACATCGGCACCCCTGGCAAGGGTATCCTTGCCGCGGATGAGTCCACCGGCACCATTGGCAAGCGCTTCGCCAGCATCAATGTCGAGAACGTCGAGGAGAACCGCCGCGCCCTCCGTGAGCTCCTGTTCTGCGCCCCTGGCGCCCTCCAGTACCTCAGCGGCGTGATCCTCTTCGAGGAGACCCTGTTCCAGAAGACCAAGGACGGCAAGCCCTTTGTCGATGTCCTCAAGGAGGGTGGTGTCCTCCCCGGCATCAAGGTGGACAAGGGCACCATCGAGCTCGCCGGCACCAACAAGGAGACCACCACCCAGGGCCACGACGACCTCGGTAAGCGTTGTGCCAAGTACTACGAGGCCGGTGCCCGGTTCGCCAAGTGGCGTGCCGTGCTCAAGATCGGCCCCAACGAGCCGTCCCAGCTCGCCATTGATCAGAACGCGCAGGGCCTCGCTCGCTACGCCATCATCTGCCAGGAGAACGGGCTGGTGCCGATCGTCGAGCCGGAGATCCTCGTTGATGGCCCTCATGACATTGACCGCTGCGCATACGTCTCCGAGGTGGTTCTTGCCGCGTGCTACAAGGCTCTCAATGAGCACCATGTCCTCCTTGAGGGTACCCTCCTGAAGCCCAACATGGTCACCCCAGGCTCTGATTCCAAGAAGGTGTCGCCCGAGGTCATCGCGGAGTACACCGTCCGCACCCTCCAGAGGACCGTCCCAGCTGCCGTGCCGGCCATCGTCTTCCTCTCCGGTGGACAGAGCGAGGAGGAGGCCACCCTGAACCTGAACGCCATGAACAAGCTCAGCACCAAGAAGCCATGGTCTCTGTCATTCTCCTTTGGCCGTGCTCTCCAGCAGAGCACGCTCAAGGCATGGTCTGGCAAGGTGGAGAACGTTGAGAAGGCTCAGGCAGCTTTGCTTACCAGGTGCAAGGCCAACTCCGAGGCTACCCTCGGTACATACCAGGGTGATGCTGTCCTCGGCGAGGGCGCGTCCGAGAGCCTTCACGTCAAGGACTACAAGTACTGATCTGCCTCAGGTGTTGGGGCTATGGTGTGGTTGGACATTTTGCGGCTATTGCTTAATGTGTGGTTTTGAGATCTAGAGCGATTATCTAGAAAAAAGTCTTGTCGTCTTAATAATCCGGAACTTTTATTTTTGTAATACATTTGCTATGATATCAATTGCCTCGGAAATTTTCTTTATACCGGTCGCTTTGTAACCGGCTTATATGGTTTGTGATGGGTGAATGGGTGATTGTGTTGGATGGAATTAACTTGTCACGTCTGGTTTGGGTTTGTTATTTCAGTGAAGCTTAAAAATGTAGTGTAAATAACTAGCAGCTCGTATTTGATCTCATATAGTCTGAATATCAGAGATAATTACCGAGTTTTCAAAGCGAAGCTTATATTTGCTTCTATTTTGTTAGATTCTCTTAATGACGTTAAATACAGTATGACATTCGTTGGATTTTCTCTTTTTAGTACTTTGTGATTTTGCCCTTGTTTTGACATTATTTTTGGCTATTTTTAATATGATTCACACATTCTGTTTTTTAAAATAAGCTTAGGCATAAGCTTGACATGAATTTTTACTTGTTTTTCAACACTGTTAAGAGGACACAAAATCATAGAGTTAAAAAGTAAAGAGCGAAACCACAATTAGAGTTGAAAACAGGAAAAGAATGCAATAGTCTGTAGATAAATCGATTGATCTCATAGAACATGAGTTTCACGAGAATTTCATAGGATTTGTACTATGAACGGTGAATAAGTGATGGCACGTTCAAATACTGCTGAGACCACATGTATGTACTTTAAAAATGAACTACACGTCTCTGTTTACAACAAAGCATTATCAATCCGTAGTATAACTATGAACGTTTCTCTTGCTAAATTGTTGTGAAATGTGTGATAAATTGACAATGGGTAATGCACAGCTCCTCATGTTGTATCAAAATGCCATTGAGAATCATCAAATGTATGCAATTTGCACACCTAACACTTGAAGTTAGGTAGCTTGAGTCAGGGCAAACAGATTTGTGTGAAGTACAGAATGTCAATAATTTCTGTAACTTACTCGGATCTTCTTCAGAAGATTCATTTGCTAACATACTGGCCTGATCACGGAATTCCAAGGAATGCTTCCTGAGACAGGCTCCGAAACATGACTTAAAGACAGCATCCGAAAAGTTTTATTCGTTCACTTGATCTTAACTCTTTAGACATGTCTTATGCTTTTATATATTTATACTAAATTTTTAAAAATAAATTACACAAAACCTCAGATTTTATGGTCTAAGTTTCACAAAACCACAGTAATTTTGGCACATGGCATATAACCTTATATATTTTAGTATTAATGTTTTACAAAAGCACACAATAAAAAAACTCTACCCAAATATAATATGTATGCAAAATATTATTTGATCCATCATATTCATGCAAACATATAAGAGTTATTTTTCATAGCATATCATATTATAAGTTTTTTAATCCACATATCAAATTCCGGTATAATTTGTTAATTGTGTGGTTTTGTGAAATACTAGTACCAGTATACTGGGGTTATGTGATACATGCCAAAATATCTATGGTTTTATGAAACTTGGACCACAAAACATAGGGTTTTGTGCAATTTACTTAATTTTTAGTAAGATGAATGATCAAATACTATAAGCAATAAGTCAAAACTCTTATTTTTCAAACAGAGATACTAGTATATAAATACGTTTCCGCAAAACATGTACTCGCGAGAGGGGAAACGAGAAGGCATGCAGCTTCATCAAGCATTCCTACATATAAGCTCTCCCAAAAATTGATAACACAATGCACTCAAAAAAAAAAAAAGATCACACAATGACACAAGATAATCGATGACATGTATGGTGAATTCTGGTAACTTCTGCCGCGAGAGAACTGCTGTAGCAATTCAGGCCCATTGTACATCCATCAATGCTATGTGTCATCATTAGCAGAAGATATGGAAAGAAAATTTCAAATCTTTATCCAACCCGATGGCAGAGTGGATATTAACCCTGTATCTTCCTATTAATGGGGCCTACAGTCCGACAAAATTCTCCTAAACTACATATTAGATTGGAACTATGCCAGTGGTGTAAAGAATTAAAGTAAAGGGGGAAAAAATACAGGATTCTATTCGTGTTTCCTGTCCAGATTTGCAATTGCCTGTTTCTGACGCTTTTCCCATGCTGGCATCTTTCCAGGGAACGCCCATCGCAAAATCCGCTCCCATCCATAGCAACCACAAAACATAAGGATAGCCCAAAGCATCAGTTTGCCCCTCATTCCTTCAGGCAGGGGTTCAAGCTTCATATAGTCATTCAGATCCCTGAACATATCTGACGTGATCACTGTGAAGAAAGCAACTGCTGCATATAGAGCATACTTGAATGGCTTGTTCTCTGTTATGCTCTGGTTAAACGGGTGCCCCATGTAGTTTACGGCAAAGGTTGCAACCTGGATCATCATATTCACCATGTATGAAACTGTGTTAACAAGGTTTGGGTGGAATTCTGAATCAGGCTCAATGCACTCCTCTGGCATATACTTGGATGCTTCATTGACAGCTGAGATCAGGAAGAACAAGTGCATGGCAAACTGACCAAGAATGGAAAGGAAGACATAGGCACAGAATATGTTGGGATGAGGCCGCTCTGCAGACAGTGTTTGAATGGGACGAGCATGGGAAATGAAGAGGAAGAAAGCTGCAGTGAAGACACCACTGATTGTAGCCTGAACATCACCCAGCTTGACACCATCCAAGTACATGACACTGAGAACGTATGCTGTGGCAAGGCAGTTGAGCCCAAGAATCTTAAACATTTGAAGGGTAGTGACTAGGGTGCTTCTCCCCTGGCGGATGATGTCCAGTGTAGGGGCAACAGAGGCATGTTTTGCTGTGAAAGGTGAAGCCATGGAAGCGTCCCCAAGCTTCACAATAGGAGCTGAACGGCCATCACTTTCCTCATTCATTTCATCCATCATCTTCTGCAGTCTCTCTCTCTGCCTCTCAGCTGCAGTCAAGGGGCGGCTACTGGATGCTCTAGCAGAACTGTTAGCTGGTTGGGCCAATTGTGATGATGATCCTTCCTGAGATGGTTTCGTTTTTTTCAATTTCCCTGGTTTATTTTCAGGTTTTGATGCCTGGGATTTCGTGTCTGATTTCTGGACAGGTTCAGCATTCAAAAGTGCTATGCCAACATGAGCCTGAAAATCCAGGGAACACAAAAAGAGAAATTACATCAAATATTGTCATAATTAGGCATTCTATCTTTTGATAGATTTAAAGCACACACAGAAGATATGTAACAAGAACATACATAGATTGCCTAAGGTCTATCAATTTAGAAGTAACCTTTTTGTTACAATTAAGTATGCAGAACAGGCCATTCACAATACCAAGCTAATATAGATTAACATGTCTAACACCAACACCATCAGCTTGATTGAACCTCTTCCATATAGTTGCTCTTAGGAAAACTAAAGAGGATTGGTTGCAGTAGGTTCTATACCTTGCCATCCCATTTAAACAAAGAAAGGAGGTCAGGTTTTATGTTAATTGAATGATCCAAGATCAACTATCCAAATCATCCTAAATATATACTGTGCTCAAATTCAAAGCCATAACCCATAGGTGCATTATAGATCAGGTGGCTACAATAATATATGAAGGCCAAATAAATCATACAGATAACAAACAAACACACACACACACACAAAAAAAAAAAGGATGTAGTAACTAGTAAGAAATAGCCACAAGATCAATATCACCATTAAAGTTCAGATAAAGTTCCATCGACGTGACTGGCAAATGCAATAATATTGCAGGCAGGGGAGGGGTAACTGACCTGTTTTAGTGCACCAACATCGTTGGTTCCATCCCCACACATCAGTGTAATTCTCCCAACAGTTTTGAATGTAGTCAGTACTAGTTCTTTCTGTTCTGGAGCAACACGTGCAAAAACCTGAAAGATGACCCATACAAAATCAACACTGATTGAAATAGGGGCCACTATAAATTTGAATGTCTTTTTTATGGTATCCTAGGATAAACCTTGGTCCATCCATGCGTTGACATAATGATTAGATTCTATGGGTACTAAACCTGATACTCTGATAATATGTGCAGTAGAATTTTTTTAGGGACAAAATTGGAACAAAATTGCATGTTCGTAAAATAAATTCACATGTCAAACAATATATGATAATAGACGATTGGTCAAAATTGCCTTTGCAAAACCTAGACTAAAATGCTCTAAATACACATGAAAATCAATTGATAGATTTAGATTTTAGTAGCATACTACCGCCAGTAGGAGAAGGTAAAAGCACAAATAAGATGTAAACTGTTCTCACATACCTTCACATATGGAATAACTTGGATAACCGCATCAGTTCTTTGTAGCATTTCAAAGCAGTCTCCGCTAATGCAGAGATCATGTGATTCAGATACCGCGGCAACCTCCTTAGCACTACAAAATATTAATGCAACGCATTAGGCATAGCATTAAAGGATATACACATTGCACACGATTCATAATGATGGAGAAATGTAAAATAATGGAATAACTATGTGCATCGTATGTCTGAAAAATCGAGAAAGTTGGGAACAAATATGTACATGGCCAGCAACAAATATGTATACATTGCACACTAAGTTACCATATATCTGTGTAATGGGAGTGAAGTTTGGGATAACAAATAATAATACATACTAATCATTAATCATGAAAAGAAACCGTATTCACCTGTTATTGTTTTCTAAAATTTCAGAATTTTGTTCCTAACCGGTGTTTGTACCATAGATAAAAGAACAACTGAACAAGCAGTATAATATTCACCAGGACTCATTTCTTCACTGAAGAAACAACAGCTGAATGAAAGAAAAGTCTTTGTGGAGTATGTACTAACTAAAAACTAAAAAGTACGAAAATTTTACTCAAAATGATTAGTACAGAACAAGCCCTTGCATATAGATGTTACCTGTAAGGAGCTTTGTCGGTTTCATCAGGTGAAACCCACTCAAAACCACCAGTCTTTGTGCGCATCAAAATTAAAATAGGTTTGGAACAAATATGTACTTGGCCAGCAACATGGCAAGCAGTCAAAGCTTGGTCCCCAGTGATCATAACCTAATAAATACAGCAGGTTGTAAGAACTTTAATCACATAAATGGAAATTTTCCAGTGCAAGCCTTGAGCTACTGGTCGATGTATAGAGTACCGGTGCCTTGAACCAGAAAATATTGCACGATGCATGGAGATGCCACCATACCACAGCCTTGTAATTTGATGAATGGACACAAGATGAATGAGAAAGAGTATATACCAAGTCATGGGAAGATTGCTCCAGTTCCTGTAAGACAGCACCGGAGTCGCTCCTTATAGGACAGTTGAAAACCTAAAGTCCACAAAACCCGTTACCATAAAAAAGCACATCAACAAACTTCAAAAATTTTCGTATATAAAATTTATGGGTTTGAGTGGGGGGAGATGTTTTACCGCAAAACCTGCAAAAGTTAGGTCACTTTCTACTTGGTCCCTTTCCAAGCTTCTAGCTTCGCTTACCTGCCATTCATACCAAGAGGCCAAACAAATCAGACTAGATACGGTTGCTTTCGGAAAATACAAAACAAGCATAGCTGCAACTACTTGTAAACCAAGAATATTAAACTCAATACATGAAATCACATACATTTGAAGAGTCGATATGGGTAATTTATCAAAAAGTTTGGAACTACTAACAATGAGATTGACAATAGTTTGAAATTCGCAATATCATCTAAGTGTATTGCAACTAAGTGAATGAATTAATGCAAAAGTGTGTGGGGGTCATAGACAAATGTCATTATACTTGTTTAGTGTTTACATGATTATTTGAACCTAGGATTATCCAAATTTTGTTGTTTTCCTCTACAGTGATATACCACATCACCTTGACAGTCCATTTATTCCTAAAAAACGTAATAACCTCCAGTACAAAATAGAAGACGCTTTAGCAAGCAGGTTTTAATTTGCAAATTGCCATGTTAATGTTTCAAGGCAATATTTTCCACCAAACTCCCATGTTAATTGCTAATTGGTATTTCACACCATTGAAGAGCATTTTCAACAATCCAACATGGGCATATATAAGCAAATACACCTAAGGTTCTGGTGTTATAAATAGCGGATGTATTCAATATGGGGGTTCTAGGCTTAAAAATATATAGGGCTACAAAATTGAGCCCTAGATGAATACTAGAGATAGTAAGAGACGCGACATATATTCCTATACTAAGATACAGGTAGCGTTGAGAAAGTTAAGAGAGAGGAAGGTAGTTTAAGATAACCATATGTTCGTGCAGATACAAACTTTGAACAAGAACCACAAAATATGGAGGGATGAGTGACGAATGGGTCAGGTAATCAGGTTTGATAAATAACAAAATGTAATTATGTAGAGTTTGTTACGTGCATGTAGTGTAGTGCTGATTGAATTAGAGTGGGATTATTAGATACTAGGATGGTTTGGTAGTTGGGAATTTGCATATTTATCTTATGATGATCTGTTTCCAAGTCAGCTTATTTATTCAGAGTCAATTAGAGTCATCCATATTAAAGGGATTGCACTAATGCACTCTATCTTCTTTAATGAATCACAAAGATGACAAACAAGTCCCTAGTTCCTAAACTTCAGGTGTGATCTTTCCCATGACCAGCAATTTTAGATCTAGTCCCAAATCAGTGCCCTCCACCCGTCACTGTTCTAACTCAACTCTTCGTCATCCAACCTCCCTCTGAAAGATGTTATTATGGATGAAAATATAACACATATCGTTATAGTACTAGCTATTGCTTTTAAACAACTCATTAATAATGGATGAAGCCAGAATGCCCTTAGGGAATGCTTCATTCATTGGTAGAGGTGCTAAAACATGTCAGGCAAAGAGCCCTATCAGTACCATTTCGAGCAAACGGAAGATTCAAAGGACTCTCAGTGATCTTTACATTAATACAAAGGATACAAAGACGAGCTGCATAATACAATTGGACTATATTTTACTAAACTAGATTTCTGCGAATAGCTGGAACTTATCAGCTTTATATATCAGGTTAAAAGACAAGGTTTACTCTTTTAAAATGTTCTTTGCTGAATTGCAGATCAGGAAATTTCCAGAAGACTGCTAAAAAGGAATTTAGAGAGGGAGAGAGAGAGAGAGGGATGATAGGCTAATGACATGGGAAATTGTTAAATGCAAACTTACAGGCATATCTGGAAGCAATTTGTATGCAAGAGCCAGAACCCGGGAGCCCTGTCGAGTGTATTTTTTGTATGTCTCCACATATGAAGCAGGTAAATCAACTAATCTCTCCTGGATGGTCTCTGGTGCACCCTAAACCACAAAATAAGAGGATACTTTATCAACGGTTTCTTGCAAAAGGACTAAAAAGAAAGGTTGATCATAAATAATTGAAATCTCAGAAGATCTAAAACATAGAAACAGTAGACAGAATAGTAAAGCTAGCTAGTTCTCAATGAAGAAAATCAGTTGACAGCTCGTATCCTTTTTTTTTCTTGTGGTTGTTGTTTGCTACTAGATTTCACTATTAAATGAACACTAGTATTCCTAGAAGACTGTCGTTCAAGCAAGCATTTATATTGCAGGGTGCTTGCCTTATTCACCATATTTTTTATGAACTGGATAATTAGTTTAGGTGTATCATATTTAGGCCTCCTTTGGAACATGGGACTTATCCCAATTCCTGCAAGGATTGAACTGATTCATATGAAAATAAAATCATGCAAAATTCCTGTGTTTCAAAGGAGACTTTTACACATTTTATTTTGTTTGAATGAAGAGAAGTTCTAGCATGATAAATGGTGAATAGTCCTTTGATGAGTTCTATTTTTTCTTATGAATTCAAATAAACAAAGAGAGAAGAGACAAGGCATGAAAAGGTTTTGTCTTTGGATAGCTGCTTAAACTTTAAAATGTATCCTACCTAATTCCACTGAAAGATATGGAGGATTATATGGTGAATTCTGCCACTATTTATTTGGTTCAAAATAATGGTAAATATTCATAAACATCTGAAATGCAATCTTTACGAAAATCACATTTGGATCTCTTAAAATGTCTAATAACAGGAAAGAAGTACTGTTTCTCCACGACAAATGGGGCATGCTAAGCCGAAAGAGACTTATTATGAACCATAGTAAGCAGCAACCGTATTAACAAAAACAAATGTTTATATAACACTTATGAAGTCTCTCAGAATTCCTACCTTTATGAAAGCGTAATATTTCTCCTGTATACTAACAACAACAGACATTCTCTTCAAGTGTGAAGCAAAATGGTATCTGTGTACAATCTTTACAGGTTGGCCACCAGACCTGCAATGAAGACGGCATCAAGATCAGGTAAAACAAATAACAGAGAATCTTTAATTTGGAATCAATAAATAATTATTATAGCGGTACAACATTTCAGATATATTTAGATAAATACATTTTAAGTGAATCGAACATGAAAATCCAATTTCTGAGAGCAAAAACATCTGCCCCACATGAGTTTACCTACATGACTTTCCAATGCTATAAACAAATCTACAATTATGCACATGGCAAACAAGGGAAGAGAAATACTCCAGAGAATATAAGTCCAGTATAACCTTTAATATATGTTACTAATTTCAGAGAAGGTACACAGAAAATGACAAAGTTGGCAGCACTCCACATAATACAAGGTAAAATAATCAACAAAGGAAACTGCATGTTCACCCCAAACAATTGGAAACTCTCGTGTAACTAACCAATAAGAAAGTTTATACTCTTGACTAGACACAAAGCTAATGTTCAGTTTTACAAAACCTTATTGATAAATCCAAAGTATGTAAACATTTTATTAACTATGACATGGAGTCATGGACATTATGGTCCTATTAGGTTTAGGTCGTCACATGCACGGTTATTCAATGCCCACATATTTATATATGTTATTTCAGACAATAACTTACTTTTTAGATATGGCCTTCTCATCTGATGTGTAGATCCAGTCTATGCCCTTTATAGCAGCTTTTTCAAGGGGGTCACCAACCTTCAATAACATGAAACATAGCATCAACAAAAGAAGGCATCTAAACCTTGGCTAAGCTTCGCACAGACATTTATTTCTGCATATAGCCCATTACATACCAGTTTGTTATCTACAAATACCAATGCATGGCAACTGGCCAGTACTTCTTGGATGCGGAGCGGCAGCTTATTTGCATCTGTTATTAATTCTTCATTGCCTTCCAAACTAACGACACCTTGGAATTCCTGAAATGCATGTCACTTTTGTTGACAATAATCCACTTGAATTAAAAAAAACACACGCATAAGTTAATCATTTACCATGTCATCCGATGTCAATGTCCCAGTTTTATCAAAACAGCATATGTCAACCTGATAAAAGTAATAAAAAACTTTTAAAAGCTTGTATGAAAGATTAAACATATGCACAATAAAGTATTTTCTTATTAACCTTCCCAGCAAATGGTATCCTGAATGGCTCTGTGCAGAAAATACCACGACGGGCTAGTGCAATTAAAGATGTATTAACTGCTATGGAAAGCTCCATTGGCAATTCAGGGGGTATCACAGAAGTAAGAATCAATGAACAACTTAAGAAAAGCTTGTATCTGCTCCTTGTTGGGTCCTCCAGTCCCTACACATGAATAGACCAAAGTTCAAATAATATTAGACTGCAGAATAGCATACAATTAAAACATAAATGGATTCTCTTTATAATGCCATCTGGTATTACCTTGACAAGCACATAACCGGATGCAATTACTGCAAAGAAAAGCAAAAATAGGATAAACAGGCCACTCTCCTTACTGTTTGCGGTAACCTGTTAAGTTGTTAGAATGTGAGTGTTATGTCTGCATAACTTGACACCATTATTAACTCAAGATAAGAAGGTACCCTCTCAGTTGAAAATAAGATAGTTCGCATCAACTTTCCCTGGCTAGTCTCAAATCCAGTCCTCAATACAAAAGCTATGCAACCACCATCAGGTGCTCGAAGATTTATAGACTGCAAAGAAGTACACATGTCAGCAATGCTTTCAACATATATACTCTCTCTCCATTGGGAGAAACTCTACAGAACAATGCCACCTCTTTCATACTAGATAATGCCTTCGTTTATAAACTCTAAGCCCATCTACCCATTAGGCAATGCACAGTAGCGTCGATTGATACAACCAGAAGTGTTGCGACATGTAGCTATGAGCAGATAACCTGAGATCCTTAAGCTTTAATAGGGGTAATAAGGGAAACTTCACCTAGAAAATCTAAAACATCATCTATTTCTGAACTAATCAACATGCGGAGATGTCATCCAAAAATAAATGGAGGTAGTAGTTGGTATAATAGATGTTATACCTTATCTGGAGTATGTTGCAATATCTTAGTGCCACCAAATAGGATATGATTCTTATCTCGCTTTACAGATAGTGTTTCCTCAGGCCCACGACCAGCAACTGAGACCTATAGGAGGAATAGAAGGCCGGTCAGAAACAGAAGACCAGAACTGAAAAAATGAGCAAAAGTACTATGGATAGCACATCTGAAAGCAGGACAAAACAATAGTTGAATGCCACAGTTGATGAACACAACTCAATGTATTTTTGAAGCATATTTTTAATTCCATTTGTTTCTAATCAGAAGAACTGGGGTGCTCAATTTGACCATTATGTGTAGAAATACAACACCATAAATACCAGCCCAGCTCACTAAAATCATTGTGGAGAACCCCAACCATTCAAGTAAATATGCTACAAGCCACAGTGTCTCCTTCAATGGTGTGCCGGAAATCTAACCAAGATATTGCTTTATTACCTGACCCTCCACGTGAAAAAAGCAATTACCTAGCTCACACATTTAGTACATATGCAAACCTCTGATTGCCAAATTCAGCATTCCTATGCCTGTGATGTCAATAAATTCCTCAGGGGGCATTTGTTGCAGATTTTAAGAAACCATAAGATTTTTTATGTTTAACGTTTGCCATGAAAATGTATTATGTACATCACATTTCTTAGAAGTTCTTTACAATTTTGGAAGCCAAGAATGGTGCAGTGAGAATGATCCAGAAAATAACAGTTGCATTCAAATGAAAAAAAAAGAAAAGGAATCAACAAGTTTTGCTGGTAAACTTGGTTTCACCACACAAAAAGAAGAGATCATAAAAATAATGCGCAGAGAGGAGGGGGGACCTTCCACTGTGGAGTAGATTCTCCTGTAAGAATAGCTTCATTTACTATCGCTGATCCAGCCAACAATAACATATCTGCTGGTACAGACCTATCTTCACCACTCACTGAGCGGCCTATTGACACAATATCTCCAGGTAGTAGTTCCGTCCCAGGTATTTTAACCCATCTGAATGTATACAAAAAAACTCATAAGTAGGATGAATAACATGCTAAAAACAGTATAAGCAATCAATCAAATGAAGCAGACATACTTTCCACAGCGGTAAGTCGACACTATCTGATTATCAACTTTCACACGCCTTAGCTCAGTCAATGTTTTCAATCTATTCTTTGCCATAGTAGACTCAAACAGGAAAAGCATGAAAAGTGTAAACAGGCTGTAGTACCAATATTCATCTAGACACCAAAGGCCAACACAAAAAACCTGAAGAGTAAAAGATCACTATTAGTGAAGGCAGATGAACCATTTAAACAACAAACCAAAGATGAAATAGCATTACCTGGAAAACAAAAAACGGTTCCATGCATTGCTCCTTCATTAATTTCTGAAATGTGGGCTGTGGATACTCAAATCTAGAGGAAGCAATTTAGAGCATCAGACACTAATCTACAGTAGCTAAACATATGTGCATGTATAATGAAAGTTTCAGATTTTCAAAAAGTATTGATACAGGTCATTTTTTCAGAGTATTGATTTGGGACGCAGAAAAATTTCACTGTTCAGCGTGAAAAGGTTATGTTCCCACATCTGGTGTCCATATTCAACTTCCATATGCACCTAGCCTGTGTTTAGTTGTTTACTTTGCAGCCTTTTACAGCACAAAGAAAAGCGCAATAGACAGCCGTTGTGTTGCATCCCAGTTAGTATTATAATCTGATCCAAATTGTTGTTTTACAGTATTAGGTCTTCCAAATCACAATTTAGCATGGGAGATCCAAGGTGACTTACCCCAAGTACTTGGCGAGTTAGCGTATGAGCTAATTTTAGAATAACTATATTTCAACAAAATAGATGCTCCTTGTAACAAAAAAGATGTGAAAAACATGTTTCATGAAACGTCACATTTACTGTCTTGGAACATATAACTATAAGAACCTACTACCTCCGTCCCGTATTATAGGTACTTATAGGCTAGCATTCAAATTTTGTCCCGCCATGTTCTCCACTTACCTCCACATCTCAACCAATCACAACTATCTCTCATTTAATTTACCCTATTCCTTTATCCCTCTAAAAAAAGGAGCATAACTAGCTATAATAGGGGAAAGAGGTAACATATTATTCATTTTTAACCGTAGAAAAAAAACATGCGTGTTTAGCTAGTTGTCAAGACATTGATTGGCTACAATGTAGTTTAACCTAGAGTTCAAGAACACCAATGCTCGTGTCGTTAAGTTGAACCGTACAAGTGATCAATTTACTCAAAACTGAAAGCCATGAGCAGACAGGGAGCTAAGTTGCAGCTTACATGTTTCTCCCCCACTTATCCACAGCGGTGTTAATCTTAGCCTCTGTACCATACCCAGTGCCCTTGTTATAAAGCTCAAACGACTCCTTTGTTGGGTACCGGAGCTTGAAAAAGTTGTCCTTCTCGGACGAGTAGATGAACCTCTGCTTACGGAAATCAAAGTAGATCTCTTCTGTCTCGCCTGCGGCCGACGATGAGGCCACCTGAACATCCACCCAAACCAACACTCAGCGACCAAAACATCAGGCCATCACCTCATCACGATAAAACGACGCCATACTCACAGTTTTCTGTATATGCAGGGGTACAATCTCCTTCGATCCCGAGAACTTCGCTGGCGTTACCTTGCACGCATTGGCTGCGCGAATATCCTTCACCTGCACCGTTCACCAAGCGCAAGCTGTTTAGCCCTACTAGACACTAAAGCGCACCAAACAGCGATAGATTGGGGTGAGTTGAGTGAGAGGTGTCTCGCCTTGGAGTACCCGACGAACGCCCGGAAGTCGACGGACCACGCGGTGAAGAGGAAGGCGAGGACGTGGGAGGCGGAGAGCGCGCCTAGTACGACTAGGGCGTCGGTGAAGTCGAGCGCCGGGACCACGACCACCAGCCAGACCGCGTAGAGAGCGAGGAAGGGCCAGAAGTCGAAGCGCGACGCCCAGTGCCGTCGCCGGAGCAGGTCCACGCCCTCCACCGACTTGCCGCCCACCTCGAACCGCGCCATGGCGGAGGCGCAGATCGGGGGCGGAGAGCTGCGAAGTCGTTGCTCAGATCGAGATTCGATGCGAATCGGAGAGTGGGGAGTTGAAGGCGGTGGGGATTTACGGGAGGGTTTACCCGGTTCGGCTCGCCGGAGTCGGATCGGCGGCGGCGGTGGCCGGACGGCGGCCGCGGCGTGAAGGGGTTTCTCCGGGTTCCTTTTTTTTTTTCCGCCGCGGCGGCTGCTTCGCTGCTCTGCTCTCGGCGACTCGTCCGCTTCCTCTGCGGCCGTTATTTACGTTCAGTTACGGTGCGGAGGAACGTGACGGCGATCTGGAATTGCCCCCAGGATGACCTTTTCTTTTCTTTCTTCATCCGTTCACGTTCTTTTCCGTTTTATAGATAAAGGTCGGTAAAGGTAAAGATTTTGTCGATATATCTGCAGCAATGGAGTCCCGGAGACGCTTCAGTTCCAACAAAAACACCTGCAATTATATATCCAAATTGATATTTTAGCAAGAGTTGCTAGGCGGATTTGAAACAAATGAAGGAGGTGATATTCTCATATTTTACTTTGCTGTTTTGAACTGAATTTACGCAGACGTGGGTGCATGACTTTGCAATGAGATGGAATGCACATATAATGCAAATATAGAATTATAGATGCACCGACTAGCTATAAAAAACGTAAGCAGATTGTAGGACATGGACTTAGGAACTTAGGAAGTTTGTATAAAGGACAAGTTGCAAAATGCACATCTCTTTCAATAATGATAAGCGAAGACTATAGGATCCAACCGAAGCTTCGAACTTTCGAAGCCAGCATCAAAATGCAGAATTCACATTAGAAACCATCTATGTGTTGCAATACATTGAAAGATAAACAAAACAAAAGAACTAAAAAGTCATTCCGTCTGCTATCACTTCTATAGTGGTGACTCCAAGTTACTCTATGCATATAGCTTTTTTTCTCTCAATTAAGTCTAGTTTTCAGATGGATGGACCATACATGTTTAGTACACATGTTTGTTTCTAATTTTGGTTTTTTATTAGGGAAAGTTTGACATGTAAATGATAATGTGGCTCGCGCGACATGCACTAATATTTTTAAGGACGGTAGCGCTACAGGCTTAAGAAGAATTATTTTGGTAATGTTCCTATTAGTGAAGTGCTTTCAAGAGGCCCACCACTACTTGTCAAGCCGGAAGATTGGACATAACTTGTAGAGAAATGGACTGATCCAAAGCACAAGGTATGAGTATGAAACAAGTAAACAAGTTGGAAACCTATGAAAGAACAAAATTAATCAAAAACAGTTTAAATTTCAACAAATACAGGTTCTAGGAGTTATGTTTGTGAAATCCGTTCTATGGTAACTTACTAATCTTGTCTCCAACAAACTTTGTACATATAATGGGTAGATCTGAAAAAATTATCGTATCTTAAAAATATTTTTTAAAGGTGAGTAACAATGATCAAGAACCAAATAATATTGATTGTTTTAGAAAGAGACATTTCAGCAAGAAGATAGGTTAGATGAGTGATGATGCACAGAAGAAAGGTTAGATGAGTGATGATGCACAGGAAGCCTATGTATATTCTTTTCCTCGCATATTTTTTTCATCATGTTTGCCCTTTAATGATAGGTTAACATATTTAATTTTCAGATTGTTATAGTGAGTAAAAGAGAACAAAATCAAGAGGAAGGTGTAGCCGAAACTTGACAACAAAATTGTTGCAGAAGTTTTGTCTGAAAGAAACACATCAAACACATTTATGGTAAATATACGTTGTCCCCTGAAAAATATAGCAATCCTACTTCATCTATGCATGCACAAGAGCCGCATGATCAACTAAGAGAGAAAGAGGATAATGCAAGGAAGCAACATCAACTTACTTAATAGCTTGACTTTCAACAACAACAAATAATTGAATTGAAAAGGAACCAACAGGAGGTGATAGATAATTTGGAAAGGACACCAGGAAGAGATGGACAACATGAAGAAGAGTCAAGATGAAAAAATTGATGGTCTTCAGAAGAAACATGATGAAATTGAGGCTATGTTCCGTTTTTTCTTACGAGAACAACACTCCCAATCATCAATGGATCAAGCAACATCAAAGTAGTTTGCTAGTGGAAGATCTTTTGAGCCCCCCTCATCGGGACGCCGCCTCCAGATCTCACCACGCTGGTCGTTGTCACCTCGCCCGCCGCCGCCTGGATCCATCGTCATCGTTCACCCTTGCGATGAGAGGGAGAGACGCAATGGGGAGGGGTGACGCGAGGCGTCGCCCATCTGCATCCCTATGAAATCGCCCATATCCTCCCATCCGTCATCTAAGAGGAATATGTAGGATCAAAAACAAGAAGACAAACCAACTAGAGGGGGTGAATAGTTGAAACACCTAAAACCAGTAACTTTTCACGGAATAAAAATTCCCTTCCCTCTGTCGCAAGCCGGTCTAACCGTAGTGTCTAGGCCGGTCTGACCACGTAGTCGGTCTGACCGTGCCTACACCTCCGGTCCGACCGCACCGCCGGTCTGACCGCGCCGACGCCGGCGGTCTGACCGTCGGGGCCCTGTAGCCGCAGTCAAAACACACAATATCGAAGAACTTGTAGATGTAGATCAACTTTATTGCTTCAATATGTGTTTATAAAGTGCAACAACATCACTCCTCTCTCTAAATTCGACCTCAAGCCGAAACCCTAGGCTAAACCCTAGATCTTCTCTTCTCTCTCAAAACCAATACATGAGGCACACACCCCTCATATATTTATACCCATAGACATGGCTGTGCAAAGCCACGAATCCTACTTATATTAGAAGTCCTACTCCCTTAGGAATCCTACTCATACAAGTAAACAACTAATCCTTTCCAAATTTAGACTCCTTCCAAATTTGACTTCAACTTCCATACACACACAATCCCTCTTGTATGCCATATGGAATCTTCACCTCCACGTGCATTATCCTCTAGCCTTTTAGTATCCCGCGTGATCTCTTGATCCTCTGGACATCAACTTCTCCCAAGTCGACTCCGATCCATCACCGGCAATACTCTCTCGAGGCCTCAAACGATACCTACACATGAAACAACCAAGAAATCATAACCGAGCCCAAGTTTTCACCAACTTGACTCATCATTAGCACACAACAGAATTATCCACGAATAGAAACCATAATCAAATCATATCCACGAAGGAAACTTGCAATCCAAGAAAACAACCCGAAATCAATTCTGTTCGGGCTCAGCCGGTCTGACCGGGCACTACACGCCGGTCGGACCGGCCCAACAATCCGAGTCCGATATCTCTTCTGGATCGCCCATCAGACCGCACTGGCCGGTCAGACCGCAGGCCACTGACCGGTCTGACCGGCCTCATCCCGAGGCCACACCTTTTCACCAAATCAACTCAAAATCAATTCAAAATTCAAGTGTCAATTGTTCATAACAAAATTATAAATCAAAACCTTGATTCTACAGAATATTCCTCTCTGAACCGTCCCATCCCACTCCTGTCCACCAGCCAAAACCTCCAAATTTTGGGCCACACAACCCTATCCACCCAAATCCCTTCATCCAAACATACCCTAAGTTTGTTTACAATATAACCTGAGCATGTTTCGGTAATTAAATTACTACAAACCAAGATACGGTAATAAAAAACTGCCGATTTGCAAAGTCGTAGCTACAACTATTAGGAGATATTCACGTGGATTAGCTAGTGATGAATGTTGGATAATACATGACAATTCTACATCATCATAGGTTTTATGACACTAGGAAAACTGTCATAGATCCATGACAAAAAAAAATAGATGATTTGTCACCAGAAAACTTTCTTTGATGCAACTTCCATGACGATGTTCGTGACGTGATAGGTTTTTCACATGGGATTATCTATGACGAATTTAAGTTTTTTTTTTGATATTTTTGCCTCGTGATTAAATCACAAATCTGTTGTAGTGAAAAAGTCTGAAACGAGTGCTTGGGACATCCCCGAGACGTCCTTGTGTCCATTGGACACTTTTTTGCAAAACCATTGCTACATAAAACTGAGGTCAGAAGATGCGTGCTCCAAATCCACTTAGCCACGAATTTGGATTTATCCGAGGGAATGTTTAGCTGGACTTAAACTCCAAAAGGGATATGTATAAACAAAATATGCATATACATATTTAAGCAATAAGAAAAATTAATTTAGAGAAGTGAAATATATCACCATGTATTTGGAGGAATTGGATATACACATGCATTTGGTGCATGGAAATACATGGACCGGCTGGGGGATTGAACATGTACGCATGTGCTTGTCTCCTTGCTTAGATTGCACAATGTTGCTACCCTTGAACACAGCTCCTGCTTGTACCTCTACCGTTGCTTCTTTGTGTTGTTGTCATTAAGTTTGATGCATAATTTTGATGTTGTTGTTGTTTTCTATGTTGTCTACCTCTAAGAACAAGGTCTGGATCGAACGATGTATGACACCACACACATAATTTAGTGCCAAGCATTATAAGGCATATGAAAGTACTCGAATTCAACCACAATGTTCATCTGCACAACTACATGAGGTTGCTATCGGCGGGTTCAATCTACCTTACCGTCGACTTGAGAAGAGAAGACATGATGAAAAGGGGTAAATATGTAAATTCATGCGACAATGTGGTGGTTTGAGAAAGTCAATCAATGTTAGGTGTACTTCATCTTTGTTGCAGAGGTTCTCTTTTGTCCAACTCAAATCTGAAATTTCGTAGAAATGCTAACCTCATAAATTCATGTATCTGATTACATTGAGAACATTTCATAGAATTATTTTGTTTCTACCTTAGAAAAATGAAACAAAAATTTAAAACCACTTTCATTTAACTCACTAACTCCAAATCTAGTGTACATATATATGGTTGGAAAGAAAAAAGAATTCATCGTAGGCATATACACCAATGCATACAGATTCATTCACATGAGATCTTCAACACGGTGAATATAATTATCACCACCACCGAGCCCCTAACCAACTGGACAACTTGGATTTTGAAAGGGAGCGTTGACTGAAGAAACATTTTGACTTTCGAACTCCGTTGAGGAAAGGAAAACTGGGCCCTGGTCAATCAAATCCAATGGAAACACGCCAGCCCAATTTCACGTTTCAAGATAATGCGGCCCACTCCAATATAGCCCATGGGGTGGTACCGTTGTGGGGATGGACTGCACAGCCCATTATGATTTGCCAGCAAATGAACCGTCGCTATCGCCTCGCAGTACCACCGTTCTGGAGTTCTGGACAGCGTGGTCCAGTTCGTTCCCTGTTGATCCATGGCCCGTGCCCGCGAGCACGCCTCTTCCACCGCGCCGGCGACTCGGCGTGCAGCGTGCTGCGAGAGTGCGCGTGCATGAATGCATCTGCTACCAGAAGAAAAGCTGCCGGTGTACTCTCCGCTTGCCGTATCAATTTACCAGCTTTTTACTCTTACGAACAAAAGCCCCTGTAAAATAGACTTGCTCCCATGCATGGCCTTAAGCTTGCGCCCGCGCGCCCACATATTCCCTGTGTTGATGGCGATTCTCCATGGAGACGACTAGTGTTAGTGGTCGGCCACGCGAAGGTCTTAAAATTTTAGCTGAGGAATATAGTTGTTTTAAACGAGATTAACGACAAAGGGTGCCGCGTCACCGTGTCAGGTTATCATGGTATGATAAGCCGGACCTGGGACAAGATCACGTGAGGGCATAATCCATTTGTCTTTAGATCTCGTTTCACACATTGACACATACAAAAATGGCAACACCCGGCATCCATGCTTAGCACGCCAACGACTGGCTGAAAGATCGCAATTCGCACATGAGCAAACCATAAACTAATGTAAATTGCCAAAAAAAAGGAGTATACTGGATGGTCATAACAGTAGAAGAGTCGGAGTCCGGTCAACTTCGGCGCCTCCCGCCCGCGGCTGCGCGCCAACACCCTATCGCTCGCCGCGCTATCGTGGCAGCGACCAAACCTCCCCGGCGCGCTATAAAATCCTTCCTTGCTTCACATCACCATTCACTCCAGTCACATCCTTCGTTTTCCCAGCATGGCAAGCATGTCTCCTCCTCACGCTGTCGCTTGCACGGCTCTCCTGCTCCTCCTCCTCGTCTCGGTCTCGCCGTGCCGCGCGGCGTCGTCAGGCGGCAGCGGCGGGCCATCCGCCGTGGTGCTGCCGGTGAGCATTGACGACGCGACGCGGCAGTACGTGACGATGTTCCGGCAGCGGACGCCGCAGGTGCCTGTGAAGGCCGTGGTTGACCTCGCGGGCGCCACGCTATGGGTGGACTGCGAGACCGGGTTCGCGTCGTCGTCCTACGCCGGCGTGCCGTGCGGGTCCAAGACGTGCCGCCTCGCCAGGAGCTTCGCGTGCACCACCGTCTGCAACGGCGCGCCGTCGCCGTCCTGCCTGAACAACACCTGCGGCGGGTTCCCGGAGAACACGGTCACCCACGTCACCACCAGCGACAACTTCATCACCGACGTGCTGTCGCTGCCGACCACGTTCCGCCCGGCCCCAGGCCCGCTCGCCACCGCGCCGTCGTTCCTGTTCACCTGCGCCCCGACGTTCCTGACCAAGGGCCTAGCCGCCGGAGCCACCGGGATGGTTTCCCTCAGTCGCGCCCGCTTCGCGCTCCCGACGCAGCTCGCCGCCACGTTCCGCTTCTCCCGCAAGTTCGCGCTCTGCCTCCCGCCGGCGTCCGCGGCCGGCGTCGTCGTCTTCGGCGACGCGCCGTACACGTTCCAGCCAGGCGTCGACCTCTCCAAGTCGCTCATCTACACGCCTCTCCTCGTCAACCCGGTGAGCACGGCCGGTGCGTCCACTAACGGAGACAAGTCAAACGAATACTTCATCGGCGTGACGGGCATCAAGGTGAACGGCCGCGCCGTGCGGCTGAACACGACGCTGCTGTCCATCGACAAGAAGGGAGTTGGCGGAACCAAGCTGAGCACGGTGGCACCCTACACGGTTCTGGAGACCTCGATCCACAAGGCGGTCACCGACGCGTTCGCGAAGGAGACGGCGATGATACCGCGCGTGCCGGCCGTGGCGCCGTTCAAGCTGTGCTACGACGGGAGCAAGGTGGGGGGCACCCGTGTGGGCCCGGCCGTGCCGACCGTCGAGCTGGTGCTGCAGAACGAGGCCACGTCGTGGGTTGTGTTTGGGGCGAACTCGATGGTGGCCACCAAGGGCGGCGCGCTTTGCCTCGGCGTGGTTGACGGCGGCGCGGCGCCGCGGACGTCGGTGGTGATCGGCGGGCACATGATGGAGGACAACCTGCTGGAGTTCGACCTTGAAGGATCGCGGCTGGGGTTCAGCTCATCACTGCTGTTCCGGCAAACGAACTGCAACAACTTCCGCCTCGGCTAAATGTGCAACGCGGCTAAAAAAACGTATTTTTAGATCATGGAAGTAACAATTCCAATAATTTTACCTGTATTTCTTTGTGCGATCGTGCAAAGTAGCACGGTGCTGTGATTTCGCAATCTCTGTTGGAATAAGCTGTTCGTCTATCTTACAAGTTTAATGGGTCTACTTCACTCTATTTGTGCCGTTGTACTTTAGCACGTGGCTTCACACAAACTTAACCGTCTCCACTCTCCACTAGTCCTGTTATCCTGTAGTCCACTGGTGGCTACATATCTCTATTCTATTGAAGATTTGCATTTTATCCCTTGCTTGCCTCCATATGAGGATACAGAGTGTTATGACACACTATTATGAAACGTGCACACCTTAATACTCCTGCCTATACCAAAGTTGAAAGGAGCATTGATCAAAAATATCAATGAACATCAGGGTACCTGCAGGAGGAAGGGAAGATGAGCCACTATGAAAAAACTGGAATTTTCAGTGTGAGAAGTGCTTATAGAATGGCATGGAATCTGTCAAGGGGAGCACCTGCTGCAGGCTCCTCTAGTTCTGAACCTTCTGGCGAAAGGAAGATTTGGAACTGCTTATGGAATGTTAAAGTGCAACCGAAGATAAAAATCTTTGCCTGGAAACTTGCACAGGACAAATTACCTAATTGGGAAAATAAAAGAAGTAGAAACATTGAACCAACAGGGCTGTGTCCTATTTGTGGTTTGTGCGAGGAGGATGGATTTCATGCGACAGTTGAATGCACAGAAGCAAAAGCTTTGCGTGAAGCTCTGAGAGAGATATGGAGTATACCTGATGATGAAAAATTTGGTCGATCAGGGCCGGATTGGCTTCTATTACTGCTAGATTCTGCTAGCGCTGAAGGCAGGAAACATATTCTGTATCTACTCTGGATAGCATGGCATTTGAGGAATGATGTGATCCACGGAAAAGGGCTCGAAACAATAGCATGATCAGTGTGTTTTCTTGCTAATTATGAAGAGGTATTGTGCCCGATCCGGCAACAGGTTGAAGATGCTTAAGGCAAGAAACCAATGTTCTTGGATTCGGCAGCTCAACTCGGCAATGATCATCACAAGCCACCTGAGAATTGGGTTCCTCCCCCCGAGGGATATGCCAAGATCAATGTGGATGCAGGTTTCATCTCTGAAACAGGAGATTCGAGTGCAGGAGTGATAATCCGAGATTGCAGAGGCTTAGTTCTCCTAGCTGCATACAAGAAGGCCCAAAAATGTAACTCTGCTGCTCAAGCAGAAGCATCGGCGTGCCTACATGGCCTGAGGTTGGCTACAGAGTGGATTCATATGCCAATTATCCTTGAATCAATAGCTCTGTCATTTTTTTTTCGAGAATACGCTTTGCGTATCTTTGTATTAAGAAGGGGAGGTGCCAAATGGCATTACAACTTGTACAAAACTGAAAAGAAAAAGTGGGTACAACTCAGGCCGATAATCTCGCGTCATCCATTGTGCTACTGCAGGAATGCGAGGTCTAGAACCGCGCTCCCGACAGCCGTTAGAGATTGGCCTCCTCGGCCACGGCTATTGCAACCTCACGCATAGTCCGGGAGACACCCTCAAAAGTACAGCGGTTTCGCTCATTCCAAATGGACCACGCAGTGAGAAGAACGATGGTGTTGAAACCGCGATGCAGCTTTCCAGGAATAGAAGAACGGGCGCCGGACCACCAGTCGGTGAAGCCAAGAGCGCCGTCAGGGACACATTCTAACTTGTTGATGGAGTTGAGGATCAGCCACCATAGTTGCCTAGATACAGAGCATTGCACAAGAATGTGGTCCAGGCACTCTTCATCCTGGTCGCAGAGCACACACCTCGTTGTGCGGCAAGTCGCGTTGGCGTAGGCGATCCGCAGTCCAACAGCGATTTGTGAACTGCGAGCCAGGCGAAATAGCGACATCGTGGCGGCACAAAATTCCTCCAGACCTGCCTGAAAGGGAAGAACGTTCTGCCGCAGATCTCGCCGTGTATTGTCCAGAGGCGTCCCATTGCCAGGAGAAGGAATATGCATTGTCATTCAGGACGACTCCATTGATTCTCGGCCACAGCTGCAAGTACTGCAAGATTGCCCGTGCCCCAAGTGCGCCATGGAGATCCCTGATCCATTGTCCAGCAGCAATCGCCTGAGCCACCGTGCGTCGCTTGCGCACCCTTGCCGGCACCAGGCTGTGAAGGTCCGGTGCGAGCGACTTGATAGACGTACCATCAAGCCAGGCGTCTTCCCAAAAAAGCAAGGTGTCTCCATTGCCCAGCCGGCAGCACATGGCCGCCATGGTGAGCTCCCGTTCCGCAACCTTGGATGGAATTTGCAAGCCACGCCACGGGGAAGCCGGTGATGTCTTAGCAGACCATATCCAGCGTACCCTCAGCGCAATCCCCATGAGCTGTAAGTTCGGGATTCCGGGGGCCACCGTGTTGCAACGGCGCGCACACCCAGGACCATGCAAGGCGGCAATGACCACCATGGGCTTCAGTGCTCCCTTTCCAAAGGAAATTGCGGCGAATGCGATCAATTCCCTTGAAAAGCCAGGATGGTGGATCAACCGCAATGAGAAGGTGAAGGGGAATTGAGCTGAGAACCGAGCTGACCAAGGTTGCTCGTCCAATTGGGGCTAATTGCTCGGCTTTCTAGAGCGGCAGGTGGCACGCAACAGAATCGAGCAGCGGCTGGAGCTCGTTGCGCGTCGGCCGCGAGAGAGACAGGGGAAGTCCAAGGTACTTACATGGGAAGGACGAAACAGGACACGACAACAACCGTGATGGTGGCGATGTCCTCGTCGCTGCAACGGATGGGGATGGCCGCACACTTAGCGAAATTAGTGCGCAGGCCTGAAGCTTCGCCGAATACGCTGAGGATGCATTGCACAGCTTTAATCTCGGATGCATTTGGTTTATGGAAGATTATGACGTCGTCGGCATACAGCGACGTTCTGTTGGGGATTGGAAGCGGATGTAAAAGCCCCACCCGCTCTGCTTTAGCAATTAGGCAGTTGAGAGCATCCATAGCAATCGCAAAGATCATGGGCGAGAGCGGGTCGCGCTGGCGCACTCCGCGTCGATGCTGAATTAACCTTCCCGGGACACCATTAAGAAGGATTCTAGTGGTCGAAGTACACAAGAGCAAGCAAATCCACTCTCGCCAGCGGCGATCAAACCCTCTGTGCATGAGAATCTCCAAAATGAATTGCCACGAGATGGTATCAAAGGCCCGAGCAAGGTCCAGCTTAAGGAGGATCGAAGGTACACGGGCCGAGTGCAACTTCTTTGCAGATTGCTGCACCAAAACGAAGTTGTCATGAATGCGGCGCGTACGCACAAAGGCACTTTGATTTTCAGCAACGAGAGCTCCAAGCTTAGGGGCCAACCTCATAGAAAGAACCTTTGAAAAGAGCTTTGCCACACTGTGAAGGAGGCTGATCGGTCTAAAATCCTTAGGCGAAGCGGCGTCAACCTTCTTGGGCAACAGAGTGATGAAGGCATTGTTTAGCTTGCCGAAATTAGAGCCATTCATGTTATGAAGCTGATAGAAAACAGCCATGACATCCTCCTTGATCACCGGCCAGCAGGACGAGAAGAATAGACCGGTGAACCTGTCCGGACCAGGTGCACGATCAGATGGTGTGGCGCGAATCGCAGCCCAAACTTCATCCTCCGAAAACGGGAAAGAGATGTCTGACATAGGTGCAGCACGGGGTAATGATTCATCCAGGTTCAGCCCATGATCACGAGAAGCCACTGATCCAAACGAGTTCGAAAAGAATTGGAACAGCATGGATTCCTTCTCATCATGTGAGATTGCATCACGGCCGTCGAAGGAAAGCTGCTGGATATGATTTTTTCGACGGCGGTGAGCAACCTGCTGGTGAAAAAAATCTGGTGTTCGAGTCGCCTTCTCGCAGCCAACGAAGGCGAGAACGTTGGCACGCCATGGTACGCTCTAGGGAGCAGAGAGCGAGTAGGTGCAATTTGATACCACGGTGGAGATGGCGCTCACTGGAAGAAAGGAGTCTGGATTCCTAAGCCACATCAAATCGCGCAATCACCACCCGGGCCAGGCCAATCTGTTGCCGGACGTTACCCACCTTTGAGTCGCTCCAGCTTTGGAGGGCACGCACCAGCCGGCGCAACTTACAGTCAAGCTGCCGCGCCAGATCAGAGAAGCAGCAAGCCAGGCTCCAAGAAGATGAGATGACATCACTGAACCCATCCAGCGTGGGCCAGAAAGACTCAAAGTGGAAGCGGCGCTTGTATTTTGTTTCCGGAGCAGAGGAGAGCAGTAAGGGGCAGTGATCTGACATGTCAGAAGAAAGGGCTTTCAGAAAGCAGTGAGAGCCTGCCAATCCACAGAGGCAAAGCAGCGATCAAGCTTTTCAGGCGTCGGGGCGTCCCGGCCATTAGTCCAAGTGAAGGCACGACCGTTTAGATGAATCTCCTGCACTTCAATTTCATTAACACAACGATGGAACCTGCCCATCATTCGCCTATTCAGGTTTGGATTGTTTTTGTCCGCAGCTTGGAGGATTAAATTGAAATCACCCACTAGAAGCCAGGGATCAGAAAAACTGGCTCGGATGTCTCTTAATTCCTGAAGAAAGACAACCTTTTCATCATCCAGTTGTGGCCCGTAAACAATGGTGATTCGGTGAGAAATCCCATCACAAAAAACCAGCCGCGCCGTGAGAGCATACAGTGTGAGAGAAAGATCAGAAGCCGAGACTACCGCGGGATCCCAGCCGAGCAGGATGCCACCGCGCGTTTGATCAGCAGGAAGGAAGAAATATCCAGAAAGGCGCTGTCCCAAGATTTCATTAGCCAGTCGGGCAGAAATTACAGCAAGTTTAGTCTCCTGAATACAAGCAACAATAGTATTTGTGTCCACAATAACACAACGTACTGAACTACGTCGTGCAGCAGTGTTAAGGCCGCGCACATTCCATACCAAGTAGTTGTGATTCATTGGAGAAAGAGTCGCTACTGTATGGGCGCGTGGTCTAGATGACCATCACCCCAGGAGAGGGGCAGGGCTGCGCGTCCGCCTCCGGGAGCTCCATGTTGAAAAGCTCTGCGATTGCACGAGCATGTTCCTCAGAGAGTTGCTTCGCGAATAGCTCCTCCAACTTAGCCGCCGCCGCAGGGTTTGACGTTGAGGAAGAAGGCTGCTCAAGCCCCAATTTTTTGGCAAGCACTGCAGAGGCGCGTTTATTTGTATGCACGCCATTTAGCTGCTGTGAGGCAATTCTCACACTTCGCCTCGGTACAAAGGGCGCAGCAGGGAGAACCCCCGCATGCAGCGACGAGAGTGGAGAGGGAAGCAGAGAACGGGGTAGTCTGCGCTTTGAACCGGAGACGAATTTGTCGATAGGCTGCACCGGGGGCACCATCTTTGCACGCCGCTGAAAGGTGATCCACGACCATTCCTCGCACGGGGCGGAGGGGGAAGCTGTTGGCTCCAAACCAGCCGTACGCTGCGGGGACACGAAAGATGGTTGTCGGTCCACCACCGGGAGCCCAGCAACCAGGGTGGCAACCCGTTCCAGCTCGCTTGGTGTTGGGCCGCCACCGAGGGACGGCGAGATCAGCTCAGGATCGAAAGCAGCGCAAGCCAGAGCTTCGCTGGGTACTTGGGCCTGACCAACTGGCACACAAGAGGCCAAGTCCACATCGACAATGCCATCGTCTTCATAGGCCCAATCCATTTGAAGGGTAAGAAGGCCCAGGTCCACCTCCACAGTGCCATCGTCTTCCTCAGGCAACGGTGTCTGAGCTGGCATTTGTGACGGGACGCCTGGCGCCCACCCAGCGGCTTCATCGTCCATTGGTTCCCAAGCACGAAGGCAAAGGACGGTGCGCTCCGAGGCGGTTGACGAGGCTGAGGCAGAAAGAACGCAATCTTCCTTGGGGTTAACGCTTGTCGCCTCAGGATGCCCCCTCAGTTCAGAGAAATACAGCAGGGAAAAGCTACTAACCGAGCCACAAGAGGACAAGGAGGAGGGGGAAAAGCAGTCGTCGAGCTGCCCGCGTGGCCGGCGCTCAGACGACAATGCCAGGAGTGGTCGAACAGAATCAGGACACGCATCAACGGCCAACTTGACACCCACTGTCGCAGCACGTTCACCATTTGACCGAGCAGGCCCCACCGAGGCCAGCGGCGGGGTAGGTGGGAGGACGGCCGCCGACCGGTCGCCCTGGCCGACTTGAGGCGCCGGCGA
>CM002483.1:12356551-12420054 GCA_000325765.3 Leersia perrieri
GGAGGGGGAAGGACGGCCCGCGGCCGCCGCGACCGAGGAGGTCGCCGGCGGCGGGGGCAGCTGGCTGCTAGGAGAGGAGAGGGAGGTCGTTTGTTCGTGCTGATAGGATTCCTACCTGAAACAAAAATAAGTACGAACCACAAGGTGAGATCCTCTGTCATTTTGAATGATATTGTGAGGACAGGTTCCTCTAAATCGGCATGGGGAGCAACAATTGAGGAGATTAGAGGAATTATGCAATGTATCCAGAGTGTGCAGTTGAACAAAATAGGGAGAGAATCAAATAGAATAGCTCATGTTCTAGCACAAATGGCTATCAGATCGGGTAATTCTGCAGTGTGGCGCCTGTCAGCCCCTGTGGAGACCGCTGATCTGACCAAGAATGTAATCCTGATTTCAGATGCTAATAAAGTTCTCTCCTTCCCTTCAAAAAAAAAAAATCAATGAACAAATCACATATACCAAACCTTCCGCAGAGAAGTTCTCCATTAGACATATCACATAGGACATATGCATACAATATTCATGTAAGGTTTGATATTTCAACGTGTGAGGATCAAAGAGCATACAAATCCCTGAAACTGAGATGAAGCCTTACGCCTAAAGAAGTTGATATACTTGAAAGTTGAGAGGAAGGGTTGACTGAAAGAACATCTTCGCTAGTTTGGGACGCCTGATTTGGGCACTGACCTAACAAATCCAACTCAAACACAGCCCATTCCTTCCGTACCTACAGAGCCCAGCCGCATCGCGACCTAACTTTGTCGGCGAATCGCAGAAAAAAACAATTAAGCCTGTACATACACTACAAATGGTTTACCGTCAACACGCTGCTAAACCTGTACATTGTACATCGCTTGCCTGCAGCCCTGCATGCATGCGTGGCCCCGGTTGGGACATGCCCGCAATTCGCACATGCCCGAAGCCCCGAACCGTCAAATACTACCAGCTAGTAGTAGCAGGAACAGCTAACAAACCAGTCCACTTCGGTTCGGCGCGTCTCGCCACGCCGCCACCAATGACCATCGGCAGCGGTATCGTGACCTCGGAGAGCGAACAAACCGCACGCTCTGCACCCTATAAAATGTCCTTCGTGTTGCCGCCGAGCTGCTTCACATCATCCCCCATCGAATCTTTTGTGCTCCAAGGATGGCACGCTTGCCACGTCCTCTCATTGTCGCTTACGGCGGCGCAATCCTCCTGCTCTTATTCCTGGTCTCACCGTGCCGCGCGGCGGCAGGTGGTGGTGACAGGCCGACCGCCGTGGTGCTGCCGGTGAGCAAGGACGACGCGACGCGGCAGTACGTGACGACGTTCCGGCAGCGGACGCCGCAGGTGCCCGTGAAGGCCGTGCTGGACCTCGCGGGCGCCATGCTCTGGGTGGACTGCGAGCCCGGGTCGTACGCGTCCTCGTCGTACGCCGGCGTGCCGTGCGGGTCCAAGCCCTGCCGCTACCTGAAGAACGCCGGCTGCGCCGTCACCTGCCTCGACGCGCCGTCGTCGGGCTGCCTCAACGACACATGCGCCGAGTTCCCCAAGAACACGGCCACGAGCGTCAGCACAGCCGGCAACGTCATCACGGACGTGCTGTCGCTGCCCACTACATTCCGACCTGCGCCGGGTCCGTTCGCCACCGCGCCGGCGTTCGTGTTCACCTGCGGCCACACGTTCCTCACCGAAGGCCTCGCCGCGGGAGCCACCGGCATGGCGTCCCTCAGCCGCGGCCGCTTCGCGCTCCCCACGCAGCTCGCCGACACATTCGGTTTCTCCCGCAACAAGTTCGCGCTCTGCCTCCCGCCGGCGTCCGCGGCCGGCGTCGTCGTGTTCGGCGACGCGCCGTACACGTTCCAGCCCGGCGGTGACCACTCCAAGTCCCTCATCTACACTCCACTGCTCGTTAACCCGGTGAGCACGGTGCCGTACGGCAGGAAGCAGAAGATGACCAAGTACTTTATCGGCAACACGACCATCCAGCTGAATGGCCGCGTATCGAAGGAAAAGCCAACCGATTACTTCATCGGATTGACGGGCATGAAGGTGAACGGCCGCGTCGTGTCGCTGAACGCGACGCTGCTGGCCATCGACAAGAAGGGAGTAGGCGGCACCAAGCTGAGCACGGTGACCCCTTACACCGTGCTGGAGAGATCCATCCACAAGGCGGTGATCGACGCGTTCGCGAGGGAGACGGCCACGATCCCCCGAGCACCGGCGGTGGAGCCGTTTGAGCTGTGCTACGACGGAAGCAACCTGCGGACCACACGCGCCGGGCCGGCCGTGCCGACCATCGAGCTGATGCTGCAAAACACGGCCGCGCCGTGGGTGGTGGTCGGGGCGAACTCGATGGTGGCCACCAAGGGCAGCGTGCTCTGCCTCGGCGTGGTGGACGCCGGCACTGAGCCGCAGACGTCGGTGGTAATCGGCGGGCACATGATGGAGGACAACCTGCTGGAGTTCGACCTGGAGGGGTCCCGTCTGGGGTTCAGCTCCTACCTCCCGTCACAGCTGACAAGCTGCAACAACTTTCGCCTCGGCTAGCATGTAAACAATCCAGGCAAATGCCACCGTATCTAATCTCAGGTCTCGAACTCCCAAAATATGTACCAGGATTTTGCAGTTGCTGTTCGAATAAAATTTTCCAACCAGTGTGAGCAGAGCACAGTCAATGACTAGTTGTCCATGGTTTCCAGAAAACGTGCAACGCGTTACGCCGATTGGCATTGCCACGGCACAGCTTGAGCTCGCAGAGAGACGAAGGATCTGTGAATACGTTAAGTGTTTCTTTTCCAACAAGTAACGTTGTTTTTCAGAGAAAAGCTACGAGTCATGATAAACTGATCATTTGACCAAGGTCTGCAGAGTGACCAGGGTTTCTTAAACACACTGGTTATGAGGAAGATAGGACGAACGGAGTAAGAAATGGGAAGAGAAGATATAGAAGTAAATGGTATTAGCTCTCATCTGCACCGGAACAAATTAAGCGTGTAAAGATGCTGCCCAGTTTTCCATTGGCATAGATGGCACACCCAGCCTCCGTAGCTAGACCAACTTGACAGCCTTCAGGAGTCCTGAATCAGGACGGCAGCCATGGCTGGCGCTGCAGTAAGGAGCAGATCAGTTGGATGGCTTCATTGGGTAAACAATTCATCATTTCATCGTGTGTTCTCTGTGTGATTTGTGTGGAATTGCCACGGGCAGCCTAGAGGTTCAAGTAATTCAACAATTAGCAATCCTTCTAGAATTCCAAAGAGACAAATTGATTCTACATAGATAGTAGACAGGCAATGAAGCCTGTATCTGCTCAACAAGTTCTGTAACTCAGGTCCATGAAACTTCTCTATGTGATTTTATTGCTCCGAGAATGTCACAAGTTGAGGAAAAATCATATTCTGTTTGATTATGGCCGTTCAGAGCAATGACATGTTGGACAAATTTGCTAAACTAGGGAGAGCACATTAGAATGTCATATAAAATATGCAATCAAAACAGAGAGCATCCACTCACCTACCTGGATGACTGGAACTTGTCTAGTGTCTAAACCCTAAAATCTTAGGCCATGTTAAACCCATCTATTGGCTCAGAAGTAAATAATTGTTGGTTCTTAACTCAACTTCACCAAAGTTGCTAATGTCGATTTGATTAATGCACTGGTAATGGCCTAATGGACTTTAGTTCAGTGGTGAGTTCTGGGTTCGTTCATCTTATTGTGAGATGTGAACTTTCCAAACTCGTTGGATTTTTGTCACTCCATGCCTTATAAGTTTTCTAATTTTCAAATCAGAAGTCAGAACTATGCATTTGCCTTCTTAAATGGTTGGTTACAACAGACATATGTGGAAAGTACTGTACGATCATAAAGTTATGCACATCTGTGCAAGCTAAAATAAGTGAACATCCTCTGTTCATATTTGCTTCAATATTTTTCACTAGAATCTCGGTACAATGGTGCTCATGCTGTCATGAACATTGTCATACAGACTGCCTACATACTTGGTAACAAGAACTTGTGATTTGTGATTTCCATTGGGTGGTACTATATACTTGTGAATGATCAAAACAAAATGTACATGAAACTGCTTTCAATATCTCAACGTCAATAACAAGCCGACACTGACAGCTCATGTATCTAGACTTCTATACAGCAAAGATCAAAGCATGGTTGCAAGATTGAGCCATAATAATGCAGACAGAATATGTGGGGTTGTGATTTATAGTCCCTCTACATAAATGGCTCCAAAAGAAAATCATGAAACTGACATACCAAAGCAACCAAACAAAACAAGAAACAAATAAAAGCAGGTCTTGAATCTGAAACAAATAAAAGCAGGTCTTGAATCTGAAAGCACGGACTATATGATTCCTGACAAAAGTATGAAAGATGGAAACCATTACAACAGGAGCTACTTTAATAAAAAACAACTTTGTTTTTTCTATAAAATAAACACAATGGCAAGCACTAGCTTACTATAAGGAATAGAAAAGGGGATAAAATGATACAACAATGGGCCTGCTGTTTTTTGATGTCCTTTGAAGATTTATAGAAGTCAAGAGGGCGGAGAAGCTCTGTAAAGGGAGGTATTTCATAAATAAAATGAAGGAACTTCAGAAATGGCAAGTCTTAAACCCTTATAAAAGTTTGCCAACTGCATTGGGTAAAACAAATCTTTTAACGGAGATGCTTCACAGATTTAAAAAACGAAGGAATTCAGACATGATGGGGTCTTAACTCTAAAAAAAGAGTAAACTCCAGAGAAAAGAGTTTCCAGTGCCATATATTTCAGAGAACCAGATATACTTTATTTGAGCAGCACAACTTAGAAGTGCAAGTTTAGATCAAGTGTCAGTGAAGATACTATGGTTACACCATTATTAGGTGGAGGGAATCGGCTAATTAAGAACAGACAATTGAATAAGCTGATTATCGGTAGAAGACAAATGTGCTGTGACACTGTCCCTTTAGTGAAAACTTAGTTAGGTAAGACTAACTGTGTTTCTAGGCACATATACACCACAAAACTGCAAAATACAATTGTTAAATAACACGTCACAACTTTGGTGTTTTGATGATGCCAATAGTAACCTGTACCACATCAGAAAAATTGATCCAGCAGAGTATGAGGTAAGATTGCCTAGTAGCAGGATAATGTAATAGTGTAATATGCAATAATTTGACAACAGAATTAGCCTTACCTACAGGCTACAGTGAATACTTCCTGGAAAGCTGGCGCCGTGGCTTCAGCATAATCAAATCCTAATCCATGAATCCTGTGAACTTAATCTTCCCTTCAAATGCTTTTACAACATCTGGTACATCTTTCTCATACCTGCTCACAAATCTCTGACAGAAACTTGAATTACTAAGCCGCAACGATCTGAACAATTTCAACTCTCCCCCATCCCATTTAATTTTCCCTTCCCTCACTAGCACACTGAACACTGCACATTTAGGGAGGATGTTCTTCTCCAAGCTGTATGTCAAGAGAATAGGTTGTGAAATCACATCTGCCGGAGCAATCTTCATCTTGTCCCGGAAGAAAGAGAGCTTCTGCTGGATACTTTTAGCTGCAAACACTAGTACAACAGGCTGCTCCCTGAATGCCTTGAGCAACTCGCTCTTGGTAAGCCCAAAGCTCATGTACATGGACACCCGGTCCTTCCATGCCCCCCTCTTGAGTCTGGACAGTGCCCAGAAGCCGTACACGAAGCGCAAGTGGGTGACAGGAAACTCGAGCTCCTCAAGGTCCTCAAAGATCCCTTTAATGCGGTCGGGTGACATCGCGACAACGCCGATATTGACGACGACAAGCTTGGAGATGTCCGCGTCAGGAAGGCCGTGGCAGCGAAGGGCTTCAATGGCGGTGCGCATTTTGTTCAGGTCAGTCGAAAGGGCCCAGGGATTGCGGTAGATGGCCATGCGGACCTTGTCGTCGGAGCCGACGACGCCGCGGAGGAACTCGACGCACGGGGCGAGTTGCTTCTCCAGGCTGCGCCCGAGGATGGGGGCTCGGCACAGGGCGGTGACGGGGACGCCGAGGGAGGCAAAAAACTCGAGCTTTGGGCGGATGATCTTGTCGGGGTTGAGGATGAGGAGGCACGGGGTTTTGGGGAGAACCTGCGCGATGTTGGCGTCAGAGAAGCCGTGGCAGCGGAGGAGGGATATGACGGCCTCGGCGTTTTCGTCGGAGCGGAAGCGCGCCGTGCGGGAGATCCTGGCGGCGGCTGCGGGGGAGAGGCCGAAGGAGGCGACGAGGTAGGAGGCGGCGGCGGCGGAATCCGTCTCAGGGGTTCTCGCGACGGGGACCGAAGAGTAGCCATGGGAGAAGAGCGTGGCGTGGTGATGGTGGTTAGGGTTTGTGCTGGCGGCGGCCGCGGCGTGGTGGTGGTGATTAGGGTTTGTGCTGGCGGAGGCCGCGGCGCGGCGGATGAGCAGGAGGAGCCGGCGGCCGCCGGCAGTGGGGAACATGGCTGGGTTTCCGAAAAGGGTGTTAGGTTTGGATCGGTGGGTTTCTTTTGGGCCTGTTCGGCAGGCCAACAACTGTCGTTGTGTTGCCTCCAGATTCTGAGCACCAACAATGCTTCTGTGTCTATGGCTATTGGCTGCTGCAGACTTGCTTCCCAAACACAGCCTAATCTACGCGCGTATATTTGATGTTGTATGCATATTTCAAACACTAATGGCGGTCACTAATAGAATCTAACGGTCCATTAGGAGCAATCCATCTTCTTTGACAACAACGGCATGGGAATTGGTGTATTGGAAGAGAAGGAGGTTTGTCGTGCTTAGAGGGCCGGCCTTGGGTGGCGGTGATGGATGGGCTACGAAGTACCAAGGGCGTTGCCAGAGCCAAGGGGACATGTTCGGTGTCCGATTGTGCTCACTTAGCAGCGAGGACGATCGATGCCGTGGTTGCGGGCTTGCGGCTGCGAACCGCAGTTGTCAGAGTCAATAAAGGTGAGGGAGAGGGAGGGAGAGGGAGGGAGGAAGGGGAGGAGGTGGGAGCGTCGACGAGCCTAGGAGTGGCTCGTGCTGGCAAGGGCATTGACGGGGCCGAGGGGATGGAGGCCGACGGTGTGCGGGGTTGACAGTGAGGGCGACCGATGTCATGGTTGTGGCGGCGAGCCTTTGTTGTCGGAGTCGGTGAAGGTGAGGGAGAGCGAGAGAGGGCGGGGTGGAGGGGTCTCGCTAGCACCATCGACGCCTTCCGGCGTCGGCGAGCCTAGGGAGCGGCTCGTGGTGGTGGGGGAGGCAACGGTGATGATGTTGTCCGTCACAACGGCGTGGTAGGAAGGTGAGGCGCGATGACTAGTGCAGCGGCGACGCTGGTGGGAAAGGAGGCACGACGTGGTACTATTAAGCAAGTAAGTGGATCGTTGGCAGATATCGCCAGAGAGTGCCCATGCACTTTCTAGTTGCTTTCTTTTAGAAAGGGTCAAGGGTTTGGATTTTAAACCAACTTTAAAATATAACACATTTTGTTTGATTGGTGTGTTTTGGAAAGGGAGTAGTACTATTTCTCTCACACTCGTACCACTTCAGATAGAAATAGAGCGCAACTATGTTACAGACGGCTGTCGTCTACTAGACCTCGTTTTTTTCTAACGCTAGTGTGACGTCTGCATGGAAAAAAGAGGGGTGTCGAGTAACATATCTGATATACAAGGTACCGAATCTAGTACCCCAGGTATAAGACTTGGTATCTGAGGTACATCATCTAGTACCGTAGGGACCCAATATCTCGCTGAAAGCATTAACATCGTAACTCGCCGGAAGTCTGGTGCTCGCCACATGCACGATTCTTTGTTGTCCCTCCACCTTTTGAGTACATACTGCACTCCAGCACCTCCACCTCCACCGACTGCCTTCATCTTCATGCCACGGTCACACCATCGAGCCGCCACCTCCATGTCCAAGGTTGCTGGCGATTTGGCCTTTCTAGGGTTGCCAGCGACAGATTCGGTCCTCCCAAGGCTATCATCACTGACTCTTGCCATAGTCGCTGCCACCCCCATCATTCCGCGCTGCAATCTCGCCGTCGTCATTAGATCTAGAGCGGATTCGCAAGCGCAAAAAAAGAGGATGGGAAGGACTACTTGAGAGATCGAAGGACATGAGAGGAGGTGGGGAATAAGAGAGGAGGCACGGAGGAGACGGCCACGTCGAGAATGGTGGACAGAGTCCAGAGGACATGTCTGTTCAATCAGGTGCCTGTCAGGTAGTCTTTTTCACAGAAATAATATCCTACTTAGTACTTGGAACACTTGAAAGTTCAAACTGTAAAATTTGTGCATCAAACACGATTGTACTCGGACTAATGCATAAGGTGCAGTTGTGGAATCGTGTGCACAGAGTCCTTCTGACTAAATCGTGCATTCTCTCATGTTGTTATGCATTCCAAATCATCAGCGGAAAACGTCACATGTCAACATGAATTTCTATTGTATCACTGTATGGATAAGTGGATCATGTAGTTACTCCTCAAATATCCAGTGAAAACGCATGGGTGCCATGAATCACCGTTCAAGATGTGGATAGAAAATTTCATTGTTTCAACAACCATTTAGGAGAAGTACTACAAGCGTGCAGAAAGAAGATTAACTCTTATCCAAGTTCATGGAAGCAATATGGACACGCTCAGGAAGCATATTGGAGCTAAAATACACATTTGGAACGAGATCAACAAGGATTACTCAGATGGGATGTAAAAGTTCAGGCTTTTTTTTTTTGAGAGAGAGTTCAGGCTATTGAAATACCAAGTACGATTAGTTTGTCATCAACTCTCAACCAAATGATATCTCGTTCCAGGACCTAAAAATACTGCTAAGAATGATTAATGACACATTCGAAACTTCATGCAAGTTCCTAAAAAATTTCACAATTCTGCCTCACGAAAACAATACTTCAAACCAAATTCAAAGAATGTACATCTGCATTCAACAATTTCAATACTAACAGATGTTTTGAACATTCTCAGCAAACACACAAGAAAGATTTGCAGATGCTAAATCCTACATGCTCACCAACATCATAGCATGATTACTGCAGTATAATCACCAATTAAACTCTATGTTTCTTCTCTCATGGTTGCAGTGGACAGAGCACATTTCATATTTGTCATCAACCGAGTTTAACATTGATTTGCATGTCAACATGCCAGTCATCAGTTTTCTTCTGATGTATTCATATTGTGGGTTAGGGAGTAAATCCATCTATTTAGTGATCTGGAGCAAGGCTTGAAAGCTTAGTGCTATGACTATAATTTCCACTAAACTTATTTTATGATGCCCTCATTGCACCTTCTCTAAATGAGCTTGTCAGAATTATAGGAAAACCTGCACTGACAAACCACAAATAATTCAATGGCACAATGACACACCAAAGTTTTGCAAATGCCAAATCCTAAGCCACATGTTAGATTAAGGTTATCATATGCCGTAAGAACCAGGCACGCTCACGGGCAGTACAGCATGACTACTGCAGTGTAATCATCAATTAAACTCCATGTCTCTTCTCTGATAAAGCTCATTTCGTCCTGCCATCAACTAAATTTAGCATTGATTGCATGCCAACACGCCAGTTATTAGTTATCTTCTAATATCTTCATCCTTCTATGTATTAGGGAGTAAATCCACTTATTCAGTAATATGGAGCAAGGTTAGATGCTTGGTGCCTTAGTGCCATGCCATCATACCACTAGTTGTACCTTCCCATTGAACTTGTTTTATTACCCTCATGCCACTAGTCGCTAGATATAATGTCACTAAACTTGTTTTATAATGCCCTCATGCAGCTAACTTGCACTTTGTCTAAAGAAAGTCGCCAGATTTATAATAAAAAGCTGTAAGATAAACTTATTTAAGGAAACTTTAAAGTCTGAACTCCCAATGATCTAAACAGACAAACCATATATATTTGGCGAATTAACATTTCTGAGATATGTTTGAAATCAGAAATTGTCCTTGAAAGCATAACCAATTTAATGAACAAATTCATCGCTCCAGATCAAGTAAATTCAACAATATTTCTATATTTCCATTGGCCAGAAGATTTTAAAACGGCAACTGCTAAACTACAAACATATATGATACTGAGCAAAAATATGAGCCAACAATGGAGTAAAGCAGCTCAATCAAACATTGTTAGAATCTAGAACCATATGCTTGATCTCAATGGCACTAAAAAACTTATAGCTAACCTGAAGTGATTTAGTTCCAGAAGAATAGCATCTTGGCTTCAGTTAACTTAAACAAGATGAGCCCCGAATCCTTTGAATTCAATCTTACCCTCGTATGCATCAATAACATCTGGCACATCGGCAGCATGCCTATTTACATACTTCTCGCAGAAAGTCTTGGCACTACCAATCAATGCATTAGGAAACCTGATATCTGGCTTAATCTTCCCCTCTCTCACCAACACGCTCAGCACGGCACACCTCGGCAGGATGGTCTTCTCAAGGCTATAGGATACAACAACAGGGTTCACCATTACATCCTTCATCTCAAGCTTCAGCATCTCGCGGAAGAACCGGGCCTTCTTCCTTATGGTGTCATCGGCGACGAGCAGCGCCGTGGGCTGCTTCTTGAAGGCCTCGAACACCTCACTCTCCGACAGGCCGAGGCTCCGGTACAGCGCCACCTTCCGCAGCCATGTCTCCCTCTTCAGGCTGCACATCGCGCGGAGGCAGTTAGCGAAGCGCCTGTCCGTGATGCCGATGCCCATAGTGCCGAGATCCTCAAAGATCTCGCCGATGCGCTGCGGCGACAGCATGAGCACGCCCAACTGGATGACGAGCACCTTGGAGATGTCCCCCTTGGATAGCCCGTGCCGCCGGAGCGCCTCCACCGCGGGGCGCATGCCGTTGTCGATGTTGACCATGAGCGCGCGGGGGAGTCGGGAGAACCCGCGGCGGATCTCGTCGTCGTCGCCGATGACGCCGCGGAGGAACTGGATGCAGGGGACGATGTGTTTGTCGAGGCTGCGCGCGAGGAGGAGCGGCGAGTAGACCAGCTTGTTGGGCTCGAAACCCATCGACGCGAAGAACTCGAGCTTGGGGCGGATGACGCGGTCGGGGTCGACGGTGAGGAGCAGCGGGGCGCTGCGGACGATCCGGGCGACGTCCGCGTCGGAGAAGCCGTGGCTGCGGAGGAGGGCACGGAAGGCGTCCGCCTTCTCGGTGGAACGGATCCGGAGGGTGCGGGTGCTGGCGGCCGTTTGGCGGGCGACGGCCGGGGAAAGGCCGCAGGAGACCAGGTAGGAGACGGTGTCGGGGCATGGCTCGGAGCTGGAGTCGCCCCCGGCGACGGCCGTTGTGGAGTAGGTGTGGAGGAGGAGGGCGGCATGGGGATTGGGCTGGGGATGGTATGCGCCGCCGCCGCCGCCGGCGGCGGGGAGGATTTGGGGGCATAAGAAGGCGAGCCGGCGGCGGCAGATGGCGGCGAACATGGTGATGCCGAACGGAACGGGGAGAGGAAGAGTGGGTGGGGACTTGAGAGGGTTTACCACTTTACCCTACTCCTTTTTTCACAGTTGATTTTTATTTTCAAATAGAACTCACAACTTTGAACTTTAAATTTTAAAAGTTTTCGTCATTGCTACAATTGACTTCAACTGAATCATGCTATAGTAATTTTTTTTTCGTGGAGGCTGTAAAAGTTAAGCTATGTTTGGTACATCTCTACTATATCCTAAATCCAAGCTCAATTTGGATGTTGTGAGTTGAATTTAAGCGATTTAAAGTTTATATTTAATCTAAAGTAAAAAATATTTATCTAAATAAAAATAAATATATTTTTTAATCTAAGTGTATGGACTTATGGAGAAGGAATACACAAATTTAAAAGTCTTGAATATGAAACTATGCCAAACATGATCTTAATAGACCTTTTTTCCATGAGTCTGTACGCGTTTAGCGTTAAGCTTTCAACAAAACATATGTAAATATTGTATTTATTTTCATATCTTCTTTTACTTGATGGAATGTACTATTTTGACTATGAATTCTTGGAGAAGATCACGCCTACATGCTGCAAAGAGATTTCATCACCAAAAAGTTTCAAATACCCATAGTCATTTACATAACTGCGACAATGGAGAAATGAAAAACATAATTATCATACGGATATAAATAAAAAAGTGTGGAAGTAACCATTTGGTAATACCACAAGGGAAAACATGAAAATATTTAAGATAAAGATAGACTCGAAAGAAATTTTTCTATCAAGTTAGTCCTCGCATTAAAAATACCTCCAAGACATCAAGGAGATAGTCACTAATAAGAATTTCATAGGATTGAATAACGTCCAATCCTTTGTTTCAGTTGCTCTTTATGAAAAAAAAATCATATATGCTGAAAATCCTATACTTGTGTTTTTTTTCCTCTCTGAATCTAAGGGTCTGTCAACTCAGAGATTATGATTGCCAGAAAGAGCTAAAATTTTGTATCAAGTTGGTAAAAAAGATTTTACCCTTTTGTATCTATAGGAGGATATTTAAGATACTGAGGAGGAGGCCACGCGGTTTTATTGTTTTAAAGTTCACACAGTAACAATGTTACTGTCTTTCAATTAAAACATATAATATTTTTTAAATCCGTTTGTACTTCAAGGAAATGTTTGTATTCCAGGAAATTTTTAGGAAATGGCTACAGAGTTTGTTCCTCAATCTGTCAGTTCAGAAACAAGCGAAATCCATATTCAGAGAAATATATCCCCATCAACAACGCCTCAGCGGCTCGGCCGGCCATCTGCAGCGGCCGAGCTCCCCATCGTCTCATCGCCCCCAAACCCCTCTCCCTCACCTCTCTTCCTCCTCTCGCCGAATGATGAAGTCCTTCTTCCTCTTCTCCGCCCACCCCAAGCCACCAATCCCCCCATCCCCTCACCTCCGCAAGCTCCTCCGCCTCACGGCCTCCACATCCGCCTCCTCCCCTCCCCGCGCCGGCCGCTCCCCGAGGCCCAGGCCCACGACCCATGCCAGGCCCAGGCCCAACCCACGGCCCTCCTCCCTCTACGCCCGCCCCAGCCTCCTCGACATGGAGCGCGGCCGCGCCGCCCGCCGCGCCGACGTCGACGCCTTCCTCGCCTCCCTCGGCGTCGACCCGGGCGAGCTCGCCGGGCTCGAGCTCCCCGCCACCGTCGACGTCGTGCGCGAGCGCGTCGAGTTCCTCCACTCCCTCGGCCTATCCAACGACGACCTCGCCGCGTACCCGCTCTCCCTCGGCTGCAGCGTGCGGAAGAACATGGTCCCCGTCCTCGACTACCTCGGCAAGCTCGGCGTCCGCCAGGACGCGCTCCCGGACCTGCTCCGCCGCTACCCGCAGGTGCTCCACGCCAGCGTCGTCGTCGACCTCGCGCCCGTTGTCAAGTACCTCCAGGGCATGGACGTCAGGCCGCACGACGTGCCACGTGTGCTCGAGCGGTACCCGGAGCTCCTCGGGTTCAAGCTCGAGGGAACCATGAGCACCTCTGTCGCCTACCTCGTTGGAATTGGCGTGGCGAGGCGGCAGATTGGCAGCGTCATCACCCGTTTCCCTGAGGTGCTGGGTATGCGGGTGGGTAAGATCATTAAACCTTTCGTCGAACACCTTGAGGGCATTGGGTTGCAGAGGCTAGCTATTGCAAGGATCGTCGAGAATAAGCCATATGTCCTTGGTTTTGGCTTGGAGGACAGGGTGAAGCCTAATATCGAGGCGATTCTGGAATTTGGGGTGAGAAAGGAGGCGTTAGCATACATCGTGGCACAATACCCTGATATTCTTGGAATTGAGCTGAGAGACAAGCTTGTTGAGCAGCAGAGCTTGTTTGAGTCTAGCATTTTGGTCAGCAGTGAGGATTTTGGCAGAGTGATAGAGAGGATGCCACAAGCTATTAGCCTCGGCCGAACTGCGGTTCTAAAGCATGTTAGTTTCCTTACGGCTTGTGGCTTCTTGCTCTCTCAGGTCAGCAAGATGGTCGTAGCATGCCCACAGCTGCTCGCGTTGAACATGGATATAATGAAGATGAGCTTTGAGTACTTTCAGAATGAGATGGAGAGAGATTTGGAAGAGCTGGTTGAATTCCCTGCATTCTTTACATATGGCCTTGAGTCGACCGTCAGGCCACGACATGAGATGGTGTCTAAGAAGGGATTCACTTGCTCTCTTGCATGGCTTCTGAATTGTTCTGATGCCAAGTTTGATGAGCGAATGAAGTATGATACAATTGGAATTGAGGAAATGGAAGCTGACAATTCTTTCTACACAAACGCTTTGTCGGAGCGAGTAGAGGATGAGGTGGAAGATGAAGATCTGGATGATGACAGTGATTATGATAGCACCGATGATGAGTTTATTGAATAATGTGCTTCCTAGTATCAACTGTTTCCGGACGAACTTGCATGTAGGTCTTCAGCCTGATGCTCTGCTGTACATGATCATGATGCAGTCATGTAGTCACTAGATTGTTATATTTTGAAGGATTGGCTTGATAAAAAATGCTGGACATCACAAAACTGTAGCCTAGAGAGTTAGAGGTCTGATGCATTCAAATATTCTTCAACTGTGTAGTAGTGTATTGCTCATATTTGTTACTGAAAACTTGGCATTTTCATGTAGAAGCACATTTTTGAGAAATAGTATCTCATTCGGACAATTCATATTTCCTGAATATGCTTCAGATATTCTGTTCAGTGCATTAGGAGTTCTTAAGAGATATTTATACGGTCAGTCCAATGCATTCAGATATTTTCTTCATTTTAACCCGATTCTGTTCATTGCATTAGGAGCTCACTTTTTTCTCCAGAACTTTGAACGATTTGCCGCTCTGAATAGAACATTTGGTCTTGCATATAATTTTGCCATCTCTTGTCATATTTCATGGAATAGGTTTATGATTCCCTACTTTTCTTAGATGATAATGCCTATTGCCTACGCTATGGTAAGAGATTTTGCCATCAGGAGTCAAAGACTGAAAATTTGATATATATTGCGAAGAGATGAATTAAATCCATAATTGCAGGTGTTAAGACTAAAATCCTGTCTTAAAGAGATCAAGATAGTACTATCAATCCTTTCTTCATTTCTGGGAGGGGAATTTCAGATTTGAGAAAGAAGGGAGATATTTACGTGTTCTGTATTTAGAAGTTGTTGGTTCTCACAAGAACAAGGTGGTTGGAACGTAGGATTTTTTTTTCCAGATCTGCATTTTCTTCAGCAAATGGTTGCATTTTCAGTACTGTAAGATATCTTGGGTGTGTTTGGTTGTAAGTATAACTTTAGCCTGGCTCGAGAGAGCCATGTTGGCTAGGCTCAGCCTAGATGTTAGGATGCAGGTAGCTTTTGTTTGGTTGTTGGATGCAGAGGGCATGCATATACTGGGATGTTGTTTGGATGGCTGACTTGAAGATCTTGCATCACGAGTAATAAATATGTGAAAAAGTTAATTAAAAATTATTTAATTGTTATAAATATAGTTGAGTAGACAGTACGTACCATAATAAACCATAATATTAATTGATATACACTTAATATCCCTTAATACATGCTAATTACTCTTTAATTACTCTATAATTTGGCATTAGCTCAGCCAGCCTCAACAGAAACGGATGGTGTCCTCGTTTTCTCGGAGCCAGGCCACGCATGCGTCTAAGGATGAGATGGGCCAGGTTCCAACCAGCATGCAGCTAACCAAAAAGTTGCATCAGGCTGCCCTGGCTCATACCGGATACAGGAACCAAACACTCCCTTATCAGCTATCGCCACCAGAAAACGAAAAGGACACGGGTACTACGGGTTGCCGGAGAAAGGAGACGAAACAAGCCAAAAGGGAAAAAAATGGGCGTCCAGCATCTGCTCAAGGTGAGGATGGCGTCGTCCTGCCCCCACCACGCCGCGCGCCCGCTCTCCACCGCGCTCGCCTCCTTCCTCCTCGCCCCGCCCTCCACCGCCGCGGCGCGTGGCCCCGCGCCGCCTCGGCACGCCACCACCCTCTCGTGCTCGCGGCCGCACCGCAGCAGCCAGTACCGCGGGACGGTGGGCCGGCGGCTGCCGGGCGTCGTGGCGATGTCCTCGTCGGCGCCGCCGCCTCCCGGGTCCGTGCAGAAGTCGGAGGAGGAGTGGGAGGCCATCCTCTCGCCGGAGCAGTTCCGCATCCTCCGCCAAAAGGGGACCGAGTAAGACGAGAACAGATTACTTGTTCCTTCCTTCGCACAACTTTTTTTTCTTCTGATCTAGGAGTACGCATAAGTGAAGAACGTCGATTTCTTAAAAACTTCAAATCAGTACATAATCAGCAATAGTATCTATGGTTTGCAACTGTGCATTGCACTGCAAGAACTTACTCAGAAATTGCTCGCCAATGGTCCTTGGCTGGATAACCAACCATCTTGTTGCTTTACTAACCTGCTCATCAGTTGTGATTTGTGAGGCATATTTTTTATTGCCATTGAGACAACTCTATTTGATTGCATTGACACATTTTTGCAAATGTTAAGAGATCTGGAAATGCTTTTTAAAGCGGTTATGATTTTGCCAAGGAAAGAGAAAACCAACTAAAGCCTGTGGTACCATGACTCTGATCTGAATATACATTTTCGTTGAAATTTCTTGTATTATTCATTTTAAATTTGAATTACATGGTGATTGTTTAAATTGGGTATCAACCTGTGCTATAATAGTTATCAAGTCATTATCTAAGAATCTAAAAAAATCATCGTATCAAGTGGTAAAATTATATATGGGAATTCTCGTGTAAACTATCTGAACTTTTGGTTTGAAGACGAAATATCCCAGTTTATCAGCTCGGTAATGGGGCCCTATATTGATCTAGATTTGTCTCTAGAGTCTAGACATACCCACTGTCTCTTGAGCACGAGGATTGTGCCTTGCGATATAGACCTATATAGTACTAATGCACGGACCTTTAGTTAGTAATATTTCCTTTGCTTACCATTCAATCTATATGCCATTGGACACAGTCGTGTATCAATGACATGCAGAAGGTGAGTGAAAATAACTGAGCCGGAGTCGCTAAAGCGAAGTCAATTACAGTCGATTGTTACCATCTTGTGAAGCTCATTATTCCAGACAATTGAGTAGTGTAGCAAAAGATAATTCTGCAGAAAGCTGCAGAGTTAATCCTATTTTCATTATCAGCATTTTTGTTGTCATACACTTTAACTAATTACTGGTATATGACATATTTAGTAGTCTGTTGAACTAATAACAGTGTAAATTTATGATGAATTTTGATATATCATATATTTTTCCAGGTATCCTGGAACAGGAGAATACGACAAGTTCTTTGGTGAGGGTGTTTATGAATGTGCTGGATGTGGAACTCCATTGTATAAATCGTCTACGAAATTCAACTCCGGTTGTGGATGGCCAGCATTCTACGAAGGATTTCCTGGAGCCATCGCACGTACGGTATGTTTCTCATACACTGATGGGAATGAATTGATATCGTCCTGTGTCTTTCTTCTCTTCTAGTTATTCCATGCATCATACTTACCCTGTCACTGTTTTGCAACTACAGCCTGATCCTGATGGCAGGCGAGTAGAGATCACCTGTGCGGCTTGTGGAGGACATTTAGGCCATGTGTTCAAAGGGGAGGGGTTCAACACGCCTACAGATGAGCGGCATTGTGTTAACAGCATCTCAATAAAGTTCATTCCGGCCTCAGAAGACAGTAAACTCTGAGACTGAGCATGAAAAATAGAAACCCACAATAGAACAGTCCGTCGAGTCCTCGTACTTGCAGAGTCGTAGTAAAACCTGTGATTATCGAAAGTACAGTTTTTTAAGTTTTTGTACTCTGCAGTTTGTCAATAATGTGGAATACCAGGTCTGATGATCAATAACTTTTGGCTGTAACCTATATATGTGTGTGATCCCAGTTCTACTTGTCCTAATAGAAAAGTTCAGATCCAAATATATTCTACGCGTATGTCGGGAGAATGGCAGGAAGTGGTCGTCGCAGGTTGCAATGGCTGTTTCGGTGGCACTGAGAATGACACTGATTCTATTGGTGTGTTGCATTGACAAGCCATGTACGCCCAAAAGTAAACCAAAATAGGTGCGGTAAAAGCCTAAAGCTCAGCTCTGCAACATGAAAATCTTTAACTCACATTATCAGTTATCCAAAGGTGCATGTAATGTTGATACTGTCTCATTGCATCAAAATTTGAAGAAACGGCAACTGTTAGCACAGACATTCAAGAAAGTTCAGTCAATGTTGCGAACTCCTCCTGTGTCCTTTTAGGCGACAGTGAACTGTAAGTTATGATGCAGTAGACATATTCCATCAACAGCTAAGAGCTCCAACACGTTGCCTATAATGTCGCCATCCTCGATGAAGAATATGAGATGCCTTCCAAACGCAGATTGGTGAAAACAAATAGGGTGTTCCGTCGATGCCAATTGCCAGATCAATAACATAATACTTGAAGAAACAAATCAGTTGACTTCACAACTCTTCAGACGTTTTACCCAACTTAGTGAACTGTAATCATCAGTAGCAATTTGTGTAATTTCTGCTTGCCCGGTACAATGCCGATTAGTGACCTTAAAAATTGTTTCATGGTTTTTCACTTTTGCTTCTCTTTGCCTCACATGCTTTCAGGGCTTGAACATCTGCCATAAAATGGATGCAAAACAAATACTGTTAGAACAGAGTGAGAGAATATCATGAGATGAAAACCAGAATCCTGATTGTAGAAGCATTTTTATGCAGCCCTAACATTAACTTACACAGAAATGGATGCGATTATCATAAGACAACTGAAATTTTCTTTTCTAAGAAATGCTAGACTTAACTTGGATCAGAATGCAAGGCATATTAAAATTTCAACATCTCAACTCAGGGCTAGCCCCTTGAACAAACATCACCCTACGATAGCAATTCTACAGCCAAAATAAACTACGGCTGTAAGTTATTTAATTTTGAGAAGCAACTAGGATGTGAATGTGCGAATGTGCAACCAAACTTTGGGCAGTGCTAGGAGATACAGCAAAGTCAGATCTGTATGCCTGATGTTGTTTCTGGCCTGCAACCTGAGGTAAGCCAGATGTGCACAATCTGCCTCATGAATAAGCAGCTTTCTTTTAGGAAATTACTCCGTACCAAGTAATACTGCATCATTGCAAATGGTTGTAAAGAAGAGCCAGAAAGTGATGAAGCTAAGCTACATTCATCCTGATTCATCATACATGGTTCCAGGTCCCATTTATAACCTTTTATGCTATTGAGATCCAGGAGTGTATTGACAAGCAAGTGAGCCTGAAGATCACTTCTACTTTAAACAATCTATTGATGAAGAAATACTCCTAGCAACTAGTATAACTGATTCTGCACTAACACTCATGAACTAGAAGCCATTCATCTGTAAGTGTAACATGAGGCTTTCTTAACCTGAATATTCAGCACTCTGGATCCAAGGTTTTGACTAATTCCAAACATTTAACAACATACTCTGTAAAAGACTCTGTAAGCTGTTGGGCTTTCTTCTAAAGCCGGATCAGACAATGATCTGTTATCTAAAAAAATTTAAAAAATATTTAACAACATATTCTGCTCCAATCATAGGCTCTAAGCAATCAATCAGAAAGGTTAACCAACTAATCACATTCACCAATAATCACGCGACAAATTTGACGCCGAGGCCTACAAGAGAAAGAGAAGAAAGCGAATTTGTCGCGATGCTTACGTGCTTGGCAGGCCTTCCAGTTGCGGTTGGACTCGACGAGGCAATCCTGCAAAGGAGCCAAGCGAACAGCGAGATCAGGAACAATAAGTCAAGAAAGAGATTCGCGCGAGGCAGCAGCAGGACGGGAAGCGCCTCCTCAACTTGGACGCGAGGGAGAGGGGGAAGAGGGCGGAGAGAGCGGTGCCTGGAGTGAGAGGTAGAGGGCGGCGCACTCGCTGAGCTGCTTCACGTTCTCGTCCTCCTCGTCAGCGTCCATCACGTGGAGGGGCTGCGGCGGCGCAGGCGCAGCCGGAGGAGGCGGTGGCGGCGGCGGCGCGGCCGTGGCCCGGCCGTTGCTCGATGGGGAGGAGCCCATGGTTTTCGCTTCAGTGGCGGATCCAATGTGTTAGGCTAACACAGGTAGTAGCCTATTTTGTGTTTTTCAATAGCACCACTGGCCCATATTGTTTGATGAAGAAAGGCATATTATTGATTCGATGTTTGGTCGGCCCATAATTTGATTAGCCCATATGGCCCCGCAGCCCAAAGCTGTGTACCTAGCGTACGGCCACGCAAAGCGAAAACGCGCGCATATTCAGAACATTGCAGGTCTGACCAATCAGAGCAAAGAACGCCTCATCCCACGGATCGTCCCCATGATCCGCGTGAACACCGCCAAACCCCATCCGCACCGTCCATCCGCCCACAAATCCTCATACCACGGATCGTCCCCCAACGATCCGCGTGCACCCCCGCAAAACCCTATCCCCACCGTCCATCTCCATAAAATCCGACGCTCCAAACCCATCCCGCCATCGAAGACGAAACCCACCGCGCCCGTCCCCCTCCGAAAATACAAAATTCCCCCAACCTCCCGCTCACCTCCGCCGCCTACTTAAATCCCCTCCCCCGTCGCCATCCTCACCTCAATTCACTCCAAATTCACCAATTCCCAAATCCCCAAGAGCTCACGCTTCACATTCCAATCCAGTTTCCGATGGCCCGCACGAAGCAGACGGCGAGGAAGTCGACGGGAGGCAAGGCGCCGAGGAAGCAGCTGGCGACGAAGGCGGCGCGCAAGTCGGCGCCGGCGACCGGCGGGGTGAAGAAGCCCCACCGCTTCCGCCCGGGCACCGTCGCGCTCCGGGAGATCCGCAAGTACCAGAAGAGCACGGAGCTGCTGATCCGGAAGCTGCCGTTCCAGCGGCTGGTGCGGGAGATCGCGCAGGACTTCAAGACGGACCTCCGCTTCCAGAGCTCCGCCGTCGCCGCGCTGCAGGAGGCCGCCGAGGCCTACCTCGTCGGGCTCTTCGAGGACACCAACCTCTGCGCCATCCACGCCAAGCGCGTCACCATCATGCCCAAGGACATCCAGCTCGCGCGCCGCATACGTGGAGAGAGGGCGTAGATTGCATCGCTTCCTGATAGGGAGTTGTAGAGATGCTAGATGTTACTGCTTCTGTTTTAGCCTGTGGTCGATGTCGTAGTGTTTTTGTTTCCTTAAAGTGTAATGTCTGAAGTGCACACAAGGAATCAGAATTCAGAGATACATATGCTTTCTGCTTCTCATAGTGGGGACGAACAAGCGTGCTTACAGAAATGATTTAATACTTTGTACTGTGAAATCTACTGGGTGAGAACCAGATAAAAATGAGATGGGCCAATTGCAAATTCTCCTGGGATGCATCCAGTTTTAATTTTCTAACATGGCAATATTTACCCCCAAGCAAGGCATTCAACAAGTATTTTTTATGTTGCTACACTGCTGCAATTTCTCCATTTTTTTTTCAGGTGCTACAATTGGAAAACGTCTTATGACAACAGCAGATATTGCCGTAAGACATGATCTACTGTGAAACCATAACAGGTCGAGTGATTCCCAGTTCCTAGAAAACACCACTATATTGACAATTTAAGGTACATCTACATAGCACTTTGATGTCAATCAAAGCAGGTTTCTTTACACTCCAGGGATGTGCAAATAACTAAAACTAGTAAAAATTCATCAATGCACATAATGTGCCCTCCAAAATCCACTTATGCAAAATTTGCCGTTCAAATGCTCCTTTGATCAGGAAATTGTTCACTCTGACCTTTGTAGCCATCCAAGCTGTGTGGAAATGAATTTAGTTAAATATTTGACAACAATTGAATGAATCTTGAAGGGGAGCAAACAATATTTAACATGAGGAAATACCTTCCATGCATACATCACAAAGAAAGCTACCGTATCTGCTGACCAGACAACAGCAAAGGATTTTATGAAGAATGGGATAATGACGTTGATTAGAGGGACCAGCAGAAACAAGTAGTTGAGGGCCTCTTTCTCCTTATTTGAGCAGTCACGGGCCCGAAGAGAAGGTATAGCTGCAGAAGTACGTAATTGATCAGTTGCAGCATTACAGAAAATGCTTCTAATTCAATGCATAAATATTGAATCTGATTGACCTCAACAACTAAGACATGTCATCTAAAATCAGATTATGTTCACTATATCAAGAAATTCAGACTGAAGAATTGATATTGAGATATTGATACATGATTAATTACTTGATATGATAACCTGAAGATTCTTTGTTAATGGTTATTGCCAAAGAGAAGGATATTTTTCTCTTTTTCCAGCCAGCACATATGTACCAAGGTAGACAGAAAAGAAAATAAATTCTTGGTTGCTGTAAGAACTATTCTACGCCCATTACTGAATGAACTACACTATAAGGTAGCCTAACAGCACTATGTAGTAAAGAAACGAGCACCTGCAGTACATATTTAGCCAATGATGCTAACGAAAAAAGAGTAATGGCTCAGCTGAGGCTTGGATGTGCTAATGATGGAAATTTTTTTACAAACTATCAAACCTACATCACAACAAGAAGTAGCGCAAATTAAATTCTTACTTACTGAACATCCAGATGGACCACATTCCCATCAGCCTCCAAATGTCTGGCTCATTCGACGGGAACACGAGATTGAAGGAAAGGGCTCCACCCAATAGCATAGAGACATATCCCTGGACCTCAAAGATGGTGTACAGAGTTGTTCCAGGCACTGCAGGGTTCTTTGTGGCAGTGGATGCCCTCGGTGCAAACGTTGCCGCGGTCTTCTGAACAGCCTACTCAGGAGGAACACAGGATTAATTACCAACTGTATGAACTATGTTACCAACACAACTGATGTGAACCAGCCATTTGGTGGTCAACTAAATGTTGTTTCATGTTTGTTGTATCAAAAACATCTTTAGCATTTCTCTTTTCTTTGAGCATCTCTTCCCTTGTGCAATTGGGCCTAAGACCAAAACTACATAGGCTTCAACATTTTTAATGACTACTCAGATTCTTCCTGCAATTCATTGCTACTCAGTTACTGTTGAATTTGTACAGTGTTCAGGTGTTTCAAATTCTCAGACGTCGCCTACTAGTATTTTTAGAGTACAATTCTGAATTCTCTCGAACAAGCATAATGCTTAAGACACAAGGGGCAAAGAAAAGCAGCCAACCTTCTTGAGCTCCTTCTCAATCTTGGGATCAACGGGGGCCACCTTCTTCTCCGTCGACGACTCGGCCGAAGAACCTTCTCCTCCGGCCTCCTCTCCTCCTCTGCTCTCTCCCGCGGCGGAGGCCTCGGCCGCCACTGCACCAGCGCTTCCACCGTCCGAGCCATCCGAGCTCGCGCAGGCAAGAACCAGCCGCGCAGGCATCCTCCTGCCCGCGCATCTCCCGGCGGTGAGAGTGGACGCCGGCGGCCTCACAGCGGCCGCGGCCGCGGCCGCGAACGCGCAGCCGCTGCCGAGAGCGCTGTACATTGTTCGCGTGAGGTTTTTTTTGGGGGGAGGAGGGAGAGAGGAGAGGGGGAGGAAAGGATTGGGAATGGAGGGTCGTCGTCTTCCCGCGCCTTCACCGAGTGCTGACGTGGCCGATCCTGCAGCTTCCATGCTTCGCCGAGGAGGGTGACGTCAGATGCTCGCTTCCTCCGGCTCCTGCCACCGGATTTTATTTAGCAGATTGGATCTCAGCCGTCCAAAATAATGTAATGCCACAGAATTGTACAAGCTGAAACAACTTGAATGTACAAGTTGTCTCAAACTATCCTCTACAATCAGTGGAGTTCAATTTGCCAATGAAAACCTGTACTAGGGATTATAGGCTATAGGGGATGCTGTTGTGCATAAATTTGTTTAGTTGTTCTTGAGTATAAATGTTCAACACAAATTCTTATGTACCAAATTCAAAGTTGCTGATTTACTTCTGCCAGTTGTTCTTGATGGACAGACCACCCTGTTTTATAATGGCATTTTTTTTTCCAACACCACGATCTTTTCTAATGGCACGAAGTTATCAAAGAATGAAAAGGGAAATGCAACAGATCGTGGCAGTGAAAAGTCGAAAGGAAAGCAAAAGCCATTCCTCTCTGAGTGTCTGACGCTTGGGACCCGATTTATTATCCCTCGGTTTATTCTTCGCTTAGAAACGACGGCTCATCAATTTCTGGAGATCCCAGACCGCCGTCTCTCCTCGTCGGCGCCGTGCTCAAGTTCTTGGGCCTTGTTCGGCAGGTCCAGCTTCCATCCAGGCCTGAAACTATTCCAGGCCTGGTTTGAGTGAATCCAGTTGAGTTCACTAAAAATCTAAAACCACCCATGGATTTGAACCAGGTCCGTTCTTAATCCAACTCTTCAAAAAAAAAAAAAAAGCATTCGGTTGGTTTTTGAGCTGGAATGAAGCACTGTCCATACAATCAGTGTTGCCATACAGATAGAACACACATATACACATGGGTATAGAATCAGTGTACTGATAGAACACACATACTAGACAAATCAACACATATACTGATAGTTAAGCTTGACAAACAAATTTGCAGGTGCGGGTGGAGGAACTTGTTTTGCAGTCTCCCAGGAATCCAGCATTGGTCTGACAACTGCTGGAAGAAAAAGACCTGAAATTACAAAATATAAGATCAGTGAACATATTAGGCAGAAAGGATCAGTTGCAGAACCAGAAAAATCACACCATCCTCACAACCATACTAGGGTTAGTAACAGGGTAACCTGAAGATTTTAAATAGCATCAAATAGATGAACTCAAATCATGGCATATCAAGATCTGTGCATGACTAGTATGAATAAGAATTCTGTCTTACACTTGCGGGTGATAGTATTAGTGGCATTTCAGATTCAATAACTGAACCATGTAGATGAATAGGGATTAAAAGAACAGGTTGTACATGCAATTATTGATTTCTAGGTAAATGAATATTAAGGGTGAACTTTTATAAAATCTATACTAACAGGAAATGAATACTTATTTCTAGGTAAATGAATATTAAGGGTGAACTTTTACATGTACATGGAAATTCTTAGTAACAGGAGTGCTATAAATTGACAAGAAACATGATCTATACTAATCTGAATCAGAGAGTATGTTAACATGGATACATAAACAGGAAACTATAATAAGAAAGAAAAATGCAATTGACCACAAGTTAACAAGAAACTGATAGAGTATTGACCACAAATACAATTTCTTAGTTTATAAGATAGCTACAAATTGCTAGAGAAACTGATCAGCGAGAGTATGAAAAGCACAAGAATTTTTTTTTCAGAACTGGATTCATGACTAAATTAAAAAATGAACTAGAGCTTCAGTTTTCAGAACTGAAATACATTTTCACATTTCAATGACAACTCTGATTTCCAGATTGAACTCAAATTTAAAGGTTGGCAGAGCATATTTCTATTATATCCATCTAGCCATTGTTATGTCAGTTTATTATATTCTTCTAAAAAAAATGTCAGTTTATTATAGCAACTCTAGGATTCTGGATTCATGCAAGTTTTTGAAAGGAGAAGCTAAAATCCAACTTATTTCAGTACAACATGACACAGTATAACTTTTAAGTACAAAAAATGAAAGGTAGCAAAATCTGTGAGGGAGCACAATCCATGAGTTAGGCATTTGCATGCATAGCAAAATCCATCTAACTTAGGCATCGCAAAAGAGTTGTATATGTAAAACTTAAGGCCTAGCAAAAACAGTAAAAGGTAGTATAGCAAAATCAGTCAGATACATTGATTTAGTGTAGCATGGGAATAGGAAAACTGAAGAGTTAGGCATAAGCATATAAAATCAGTCAGATACATTGATGTGTATAGGCAGTAGTCAGCCATAGGCATAGATAAATCGAGGTGCTGCAGTAGTATATACAGCAAAACAATAAGGTTAGGCATAGAAAATATAAATAAGTGCAAACAAACATCTGGAAAAATGCACCTCTCCCCCCTAGCATACATAACAAGCAGCAGATCAATGAGGATGGATATATCAAGTATCATCTTCCATGCACACACATTCACAGCTCTAAAATACTCACTGGATCTAATATAAATTTGGCCCGAACTTACTCTAATACAGATTACAGATGACTAAGTATCACACACATATACACAATCTCTCTCTCACACACAAAAAGTACAGCATACTGTTTTAGCCAAGCTTTCATAGACAAGAATTTTTGGTAGCTAGGATACATGCTTTTGCCAGTTTTGGGCATGAACTGGTCTCTTCTTGTCTGAATATCTTAAACAAGTTTACCTGGTAGGAGAATTGCTTATAGGAACATACACTTCAGTTTAAATGACTAAGGAAAAATAGCAAATAAATGCCAAGAAATCGGTCTAGCCTGCTTGAATAAATATGAAGTTTCTTGAGTTCATTTTTCTGATATTCAAACCTATGATCTGCATGCTCATAAGATGAGAGACAATACCTGCTGCTTTCCTACGCGAGTTCTTGGTACCAACAATGCTATGAGAACTATGACGAGCACAAATCAGTCATTCATGTCTAAGGCTCTACGAAAATCAAGTTTCAGTATGCAGGACAGAAGCAAAACACAACATTTCATAATTTATCCTATTCATTTAGCATGACAGCCATGACCACGGATCAAGAAAGACCTCTCGATCTAGTCTCTCCTTTACTTCTTCCTATCAAGAAATCAAGAAAGGCACAGCCAGGACCACGGATCGAACAAAAAATCAAGAAATCCCCTCCTCCTCCCCCCTCCGCGAGCGCCGCCTCTTGCACTCCACGAGCACCGCTGCACCGAGCCCGTCCACCACGGATCTCGCACTCTGGCCGGCGACCCACCCCGCTCCACTCCCGGAGCTCCTCCACGAAGAACCCTAGCGGCGACGGAAACCCTAGCACCGGGGAGAGAAAGGAAGAAGACGATTACCGGCGAGAAGGCAGCGGAGGTTGCCGTCGCCGTCGCCTTCGGTGAGCCGCCGCGCTGTCTCCTCGCGTCGCCGGCCGCGTCGTCTCCCGTGTCGCCAGCCGCGCCGCCGCCGCCTCGCGCGTCCCATCTGGAACGAAGCCGGAGGGTGGGAGGTGCGGATCGCATCCAGGCCAGGAATAGGGGTTCCGAGGCCGAACCGGGCCCGTTTCCAATCCGGGCCGGCCGAAACGAACGGCGCTTCCAGGCCATACCAGATTTGAAAACGGGCCATTTTGCTCCGGCCGGAACAGAGGCCGTTCGGGGCCGTTCCAGGCCTCACCGAACGAGGCCTTAATGATTTACCGTATGCCTTGTCGCGCTACCGTCTGCAGCGGCCAGCGTGGCGACGCGGACGCGGTGCTCGGCAAGGCGTGGCGCATGGAGATTCTGAGCGAGCGCAGCGGAGGCGGCGGCGGCCGCGTCGTGCCGGTGTTACTCGCCGTGAAGGTGTTCGACGCACTGCTTGTTTGCCTCCAGGATTTCTGAGCTCCCGGCGCAGGTGACTCCTCCAGCAACTTTTCGATTCAAACAAGCGTCTAGTATAGTTGGTACTTGATTTTGCTACTGTTGATGCAGCTACGACTCTCAGATAAACTTTTTATTTTGGAAATTTTGTGAACTGTGACTGCTGACAGATCTGACGAACAATGATAAATGCAGCTGTTTAGGAGGCCGTAGTTCATCAGAATTCTGCTCCCTGGATCCTCCATAAAGATGGTCCACAAGCCAAAATCTTATGATATGGTTTTAGCTGAGTGTTCCTGAACATTGCCAGCTTTGGAAACTAGTTCATGTTCTGCCATTCTTAACTGGGTTTTTCTTGTTAAATCTTAACAAGTTTGCAAAGGACAATACCAGTCAAATTGGCCATGGTTTTCAGCCGTACTGGCAATTTTGGAACGTTTTCAGCTGTACTGAGATAACTCAGGGAACTTCAGCAGAGTTTGTGAGGGTTCATGACCCTCCTGAAGGCAACCTACTGGTTCAGATATGAAGGTATCGTTGTGTTTGACCTGGAATTATTTCTGGTAATCCATAGAACTGTGCATTTTATTGTGTTTGATTGCCCAGAAGGGAAACAGCGGTGTGAAGTAATATCATGGATTCGTCATAGGAGGAATCGCGAGGATGGGAATGCAAGTCAAAAACTCAAAGTGACGGTATCCGATCACGCTGAGTATCAGCGCTCATGGCTTATGCCACAAATTTGTAAGCACAATATCCTTCTTCCATGGAGACAGCTCTTTCTGATTCCTTTGATTCTTACAAATATTCTTGATTAGCTGCTAAAGCCTCGTGCAATTCCATCTCACAATGCAGACCATCGGATTTGAGGCATTCGTTTCCATGTGACCCCCCACAAGATGCAAATCACACTGAAAACGAAAAGTCACCTCATAGGGATTCTGTTCACAGGTATGTCGGTACATAGGTCGCACATTTAGCCAGCCTTCATATTTTGTACTAACTTAACTTTCCTGATTTAAAATCAATTTATGCTGATGCTTGGTTACTTAATTCATCTATGGGTGCGTTTAGATTCAAAAACATTTTGAGCAAAAAAAGTCGCATCAATATTTAGACACACATTTAAAGTATTAAACGTAGACTAATAACAAAACAAATTACATATTCCGACTGTACACGGCGAGTCGAATCTTTTGAGCCTAATTACATTATGATTAGCTATAAGTGCTATAGTAACCAACATGTGCTAATGACGGATTAATTAGGTTCAAAAGATTCGTCTCGTCCTGTACAGTCGGAATATGTAATTTGTTTTGTTATTAGTCTATGTTTAATACTTTAAATATGTGTCTAAACATTGATGTGACATATTTTACCAAAAAATTTACGTCATCTAAACGCGGCCTATAACTCCTGCAATCTTAAATGGAAACTTAAGCTGTTGCATCAAATCATATGGAAAATGATTACTCTGGTAGGAATACACAATGATAATGAGATATCCATGTCGAGACAACTCTGTCATGACAGTAGAAGACCCAGCTACTTTTAGCACATTGTTACTGAATCTTCCTGATCTGGAAAATGAGAATCGATGATTTACCCTCCTGTCACGCTGACATGTGGGCCAAGAGGGTCAATCCTCGATTTCAGTCTGAAGGGGGCTGTATGATCAAAATTCACCACACGGAAATATGAACCACAAACTTGCAAGATGTGTAAGCATCGAATAACTATAAGGTATGCCTATAACCAAGGTTACTTATTGCAAACATAACTATATCCCTTCTCAACCATCTCAAAGTATTGACAAGAGTTAACAGTTTAACACACAGTGAAAACTGAAGCAGAACAGGTTCAGAGCACCATAGCACAGATTCAGCGCAAATATAAACAGACTCCACCCTGTAAAGTACATAAGGGCAGCATTACAACCTGAGAAGAGCACCACCTAAAGCATAGCATAGGTGTAATCATTTCGAAAGAAGTTAATTGTTGTTACTTGAAACATTTATCTTGTCCTGCTTCTTAGCCTTTCCAGCCTTCCACGCAGAGCTGTGAGAAACAGTATCCTCAACAATCTTGGGTGTTGCAAAGCTGAAGCTTTCAACTGGCAAGCGATCTTTGTACTGCGGATTTGCCTCAAGGAACTTATCCACATCTGCAGTGCACCTTGCACGCTTTCCATTGGGCATGACATAGTATGTATCCATTTTAGACAAATCACCTCTCATAATCACAAGTCTTTCAGTTCCTGGTGGAGGCTTTGGAATGTTAGGCTTGTCAATGACCCAGATACGACTGCTATCATATTCAATGTCAGCAGTGTCTTCACACGAGCATTCAGGCCTTTTACTGCAGTACCATGGCTCCTCAGTAAAGTTCTCACGAATTGTCTCAAACTCATCTTTTGTTGGAACCTTCCGCCATTTGTGGCACTTACAACATTGGACTGCGTACATGCCAATGGAATCTGTGGAGGAACCACGTTTTCTCTGTCCAAATAAGAAAGTCAGCTTTCATTACTATTATATACTAAATAAAAGAACTTTTCTGCTACTGAAATAAGCATTTGAAATGTAAATACTGTCCAGAAACGAATGGAATGGATGTTAGCGAGTAATGACAGAGGATGCATATTTCTGTTGAGTAGGATAACAGAACAACTTCTTAACACGCAAATATAAATAACAAAGGCTGCTACTGTTTTTTTTAACAATCATAAAACCTGATTATTAGCAATTATATTTTCCACAGAGTCCATACAGTACGGCGACTTTGGCATAGTGCAGATGCCACATATAGTTCAGATAGGGTATATAGACGCACTTATGTTTGGCGGCACAAAAATAACAACATAAAGAGATCATGCATTCAATTTTTAGAAAGGGCAGAAAATCCCAAGGTTGGCCCAACATTTTGTGAAGAAATCGAAAATTGATTCACCAGACACAGAGTAGCATAAAGAAATGGTTCGGACGTTATTTCTCATTTTTCTCTTCCACTTACAACCAACCCTACACAGTCTCCACCCCCTGCAGTCCCAATTGTAGGTTGAGTACTTAATGAAGTAGCCGGGGGTTTCCAAATTGCCAAGGGCAGTCCCAACCCATGGGTGGTGTCTAGATGAGAGATGGTAATAAATGCAACTTCACCAATCAGGTGTGGATTTCGATGAGGAGATGGATCAATGTGAGGTTCAGGAACCTGGGGAGCAGGACGAATGCCTTGCAATTTGGTGGGAGAAGGTATGGCAATGTTTCACGACGAACTACAGGAACTCCTTTGATTCAGTTCTAATGCTAACATGCTGGTTGGTATGGAAAGAAAGAAATGATCAAGTATTTGACAGGAGGTACAAGACTCTGGACCAACTGGTGTGGTCGGGAAATTAAACGATGTAGTACAAGTCTGGTGTTCAGCCAGTTTGTTCAAAACAGCGGAGGCAAACAATGTAGCAAGAGAGTAATGTAATGCGAATTTGTTATACGCGAGCAAGTAGAGGAAGCTCAGGCAGGTTGCTGATTGTGCCATGATTCTCTTTCAACAGCTTTATTGTCGAACAATGTAAAATGTAACACTAACACCATTCTCAAATCTTAATAAAATTTAGGCCGGCCTCCTTCAGCTGATCTGACCAAAAAGAGCGATGGTAATAAATATCCTTTTAAATATAAACCACTCCAATGCATAGTGTCTATGGCAGTTTCTATATAGGTAAAATTAATTACGTTCATGCATGTTTTATGGTGGGGAAAGCACGTGGACGTAAAGGACTGGGTGGTTGAGGGAAACACGTGGGAAATAATCTTGCTCGTTTCTGCATGAGACACTGTTTTTTATTTTTCATTCTCTCCCTCGTTGATTTAATGCCACATAATTTTGCTTTGGTGCATGCTTACGTAGAGGGTTGGGACTGCCCTAATGTATAAAATTTCATACTAAATGGTGTAACACTGCAACCCATCAAATCTTTTTTTCTAAATCTAAAGTTCGATGCGGTTTTGTTGATAAAACATATTCCACTATCCTTCATATTTTTAGTCCATACTTGGATCCCAAACCTGACTTTGAGAAACAAATACAAGCCGATCTTTTTTATTTCTTTAGAGCCTATGAACTCCCTGTTCTGTTACTAATAGACCTAATACTTCAGGTATGCACAACAGTGGAAAGCAACACGCCTACAGTTTCTATGCAAACATGCAAAAAATCACAAGCATCAGATTAAACTGCGCATTCCCATCTGTTCTTGGCAGTGACAATACGATTTAATAAAAATAATCATCCTGCGGGAGAACCCACGAATCTATGAGTGGAATGACTAAACCCTATTCCGAATTCTGAAGCCATCCACACCTACGAAAGCCAGCATTTTTTGTTCTGCAAAGCGCAATCCGTGGGCACTACCAACAGCGGATCATGATTCCAAAACCTAACCCGCAGGGCGGGTCACCAGATGGACCAAATCGGACCGGGGGGACAAACCAAGGCTACGGGGAAACATCAACGCGATCTAATCTGCTAATCACCGTACATAGCAACGATCGAGGAGGCGGGGCGAGGAGAGGAGAGGCAGACCTGGGTGGAGGGTGCCGAGGGGGGAGAGACCGGCGACGAGGACGAGACCATTCTTGACGGTCGAGCGGTGGCGTCGGCGGCGGCGGAGAGGAGGTGGCGAGGCGAGCCCGAACCCGCGGGCTGCGCAGGGTTGGGGAGAGGGGAACGAGGACGGACAGCGGGAGTGGAATCCCGAGCGAGAATAGAGGGGACAGCGGGTGGCCTTTTTCAAGGGGATAGACCGGCAGGGTTTGCGACCCTTTGCCCGCTCCCCACCCAAAAACGGCAGGAGTGACACGGTGATCTTATCACCGTGCAGTCTGCGTTACACCGTTGCATACCTACTGGCTACCGTAGTGTGCAGGGCTGGCTGCCTGGCTCATAGTCTTTGTTGGGATGGGCAGGGGGAGGTGTGGTCTGTGGTCTAGTAGTACTACTGTAGCAGTGAGGTTTGTATTGTTGGTCTCTTTTTATACTACTTTGTGTTTTTCCTGTCCTCTGGTACGTTCCAAAATATAGCAAAATAGATATATTGACTCTATACTTTGTATGACAAGAAACATCTGATTCTAGGCTATTATCTTTTAGGACGGAAGGAGTACGATGAAAAACAATTTTTGGAAGGTTATGTAGGCATAGCATATCAATTGTTGTAATCTTGAGATAAAAGTTCTAGGTCTGGAACCTTTGTATTTGAATAGTGTAGTAAGTCGTTGGCTATATGATTGGCTACACTCGTTAATTTCGTTAATTTCATGATGTTTTGTAGTTAATACTAAAGCTAACTACCATACTCTCTCCATTCGTAATTGATCAATGTTTTTTGTTTTGGCAGCAAAACCAGTATTGGCAGGCCCGTCCAATTGTCCATCTAATCTGCATGTGAGCAGCCGTTGCATGCGGTTAGCTGACTAATCTGCATGCATCTACACTAATTTCGTTTACCCGAGACAAAAATTAAAGCATCTAGCTTATGCGATGATCAAATATGAATGACCGTCAAAACGGAATACATTTATCAAAAGTGAATAGAGGAAGTATAACATTTTGGCTACTTGTTTTGACTAGCTCATTGATCAAGCCATTAACTTTTGCACGTGTATATCGATATAAATGATTTAAAGCAAAGTATGCCCCTCTGATTATTTGTGTTGTAATATAAACATGAGTAAACACATGAGGTGAAAGGGAGTAGTTTTTAATTACCACCACTTGTGCATGCATGCTACATGTCCGTGTGGACGTGTTCTTCTGCCTTATTTTTATGGGTTAATTGAATCCATGCCATTCCAACTTTTCAATGTTGGAGATATGTCATCCATTAGTCAATGACATGTGGAACCCACATAAGTAAATGATATGTGGGACAGGATGACATATCTTTAATTTTGAGAAATAATAATGGCATGGCTTCAATTTTTTCTTGTTTTATTGGCAGCTTCTCTCTCCTCCATTAGGTTTAGGAATAGAAATACGATGATATGGAATTTTTTGAAGCCACAGCATCAGTATATTATACTTCCTCTAAATTGATCATCATACCCCACATCACTAGTATACATGTTTTAAGGCATGATTGCTCATTTCACCCTCTTTCGAGATCCAATATTGCGCTATTTGCTCATTTGACCCTGGTTTTCTAAAACAAAGGTACCATTTTGCCCTTTTTAACAAGGCGGTTAGGATTAGAAATATAAGAAATTAAAAAAAGAATTAAAGAAGCAGTAGGACGAAAATACCCTTGGTCAACTTTATCTGCTTGAGGGACCAAACTAGATCCAAATCAATCCAAATCGCACCCATTGCCTAGCCCAGGATAGGGTTTCGACGCGGGTGGCAATGTTCAAGGCAGGGCTAGTGCTAGCATGAGGTTTGGTGACAAACCGAAGGAGGAGGTGCAGCTCGCCGGTACTGCTCACAACACTCTTCCGCGGGTCACTCAAGGTCCAATCACTAGAGCTCGTGTGCGACAATTGAATCTAGAGGTGAGCTCGTTCTTAAGTACTTTTTATTATGATTTTAAGAATAGATTGCTACCTAATAGTTATATTATGATTAGAAACCATGGAGAGGACCAGGAGATGCATGGAGAAGGGCTTGGAGGTGTGGAGGACCAGCAAGGACGTCCAATCCAAAATGGAGGCCCCATCTACGTCCACTTCAGAATCCAGGAGCAACCTTCACTAAATTAGACGCCCAGATCACGTTCGGACTTCGTTTTTGACTTTCTACATATGTATGGAAAGCTAACGAGAATGCCTTTCCAACAGATATGGGTCCAGGCCTAAATTCGTTCTACATCAATGGGAAATATCAAAACAAGAGAACGTCTAGAATCTATCAGGGTGTCGTGTCATCGTGTTTTGGCCCATTGGGCCTTGTATAGAATCAGAGTCCATTAGGGACGCGTTTAGGGTTTTCTTCCTCGAATTTACCCTACAGTATCCGTTGTCGAGTTTAGGTGGGGTTTTGCCTAGACTATTCCTTCCTTAAACAGAGTCATTGTTTATCGGTTTGTGGAACCCCACCTTCGAGAGTTAATCATACATCCACAATTGTGTTGCAATTCTTTGAGTTCTTGCTTGTGTTCTTTGATTCGCTAGCAGGAATTAGCCTTCCCGACGAGGTCAACCGGGCAACACACGGTTGATAACCAGAGGAGATGTGGTGATGTGATTGCAGGGTTCGGGTCTTGTTGATCGGAAGCCAGATCGCATGTGTCAAGTTTCCACCAAATCGTAGTCAATCCATACCCGACAGAAGATTAGGCAACTCCATTGCTATCAGAGAAAAGGGGCCAGTGTGAGGAAGGGCGAGTTTGTGGAGAGGACGGAGGATTTCAGGGGCTCAATGTGCTAGAGATCTTACGTTGGCACCCCTTGTTGCTGTTTCCGACCTTTGCCAAATATCGACTCCGTGCTCCCAGCTTCTTCCATCCTCCAACACATACTCCCCGATGTTGGATTTGATTGTCAGAGAATCAGAGCCTGCTGAGGTGGGCATGCAATTAATCCTAATATGGGACCCTAATGTGTCAAATTGAAGTCAAACGTATCAAATTAAAGTGAAATTTATCAAGTCAAATTTGTCAAACTAAAGTGAAAATTATTAAATTGAAGCCAAACCTCTCTCAGATATGTAAAAGTTATCAAAATTCATTACAAATATGTGTACGGACCAAACAACGGCCAAATAAACGATTTTTTATGTCACGAGTGGCGTGTCCTCTAAGAGATGCTCCATTCTCCTTGATGGATGTCGAGGCTGCCAAACCTGTTAACTGACCTAGCTAGAGGAAGAACCTGGGCTTGGAGCAGCTTCAAGCTCGTGGAACACCCACCACGGCTATGCATTTCGGTGAAGAAGAGGCGGGGGAGGTAGAAGAAGGTAGTGTACGGACTAACATGTTGGGCCCACTAATTGATGGGCATTTGGGTCTTTTTAACTCACCGGCCAAGTCAGGCAGGGAAATAAAATAAAGAGCTACATGGACAAGAAAATTGGAAATAGCTGGCACACTAGAGAGTTTTAATGGGGACCGGATGGCAAATGGAAACAAAAATCCGAGAGTGACATTTGTGTACTGACAATTTGAGAAGGTGACAAATATTAAATTTCCCCATAGACCGACAAGGTTTGCGACCCTTGCCACCCAAGCAGAACGACACGACAATCCTACCACCCACAACTTCAGTTTAAATCATCATAGTTTTCGTTGAGAGCAGGATATGCAGGATTCGTAGGATTCCTATTTAGCTCAACCATGGTGGTGCATCGTCACTGCTACTATCGATGATTTAGGTCTCCAGGTTGAATGATTGGGAGCGGGGTGGTGCTGGTTGGGGTAAGAGATGGTATGGTTAGGGCTTGGAAGGATAGCCGAAGAGATTAACGACGAAGCGGCAACACCACTGTCGGAGCCGTATGGTCAAGGATGGCGGTGGTTGCGATTGGCACCGTGTGGCATCACACCTGGAGTGGCGGCTCCTGTCCTGCCGGTGGACAATGAAGAGAAGCAGGGGCAGGTGCACCACTGACACCAAAGCATAGGGAGAGAGTTTACGGTGGGCAGGATGGAGGGCGGCCTTTTTGAAGGTTTTGTGTCCTTTTGTTTGTAGAGAATTATTCTATAGATCATTCTCCATGTTATTTTGTAAATAATGTTAAAGCTAACTAGTATGTAGTACAACATGTTGAATATTGTGTTGACTGCGGTTCATCAATTAAACAATTATTTTTCACAAAAACTATTTAAAATAATGCATATCCTATGGCCATTTGTTTCGTGATATGAGGTGCAGGTGAAGAAGAAAGCATGCAAATGAAGAAGAAAGCACATATGATCCAGTGTGTTGGCTGTGGGCCTAAATGTTAGTTTTTATGTGGTTGCCGCCACGGAGAGAGAGAGAGAGCAAAAAACATGAATATCCAAAATCATCACATCTTCTTGCACTTGGCAACAACTGATATGAAGTTATGAACTAATAAAAATGTTCGACACACAAGCACTTGTTGAACATATCATAATTTCTCATTGGTAAACAAGGAAAGGTGGTTGTTCCATAGTCTTAAGTTCGACATCACCTAAAGTATGGTGCATGTGCATGAAGATTGAAAGGTTTCATAGTAACTACTTGCCGCTAGCACTTGGAACATCTGTTGCCAGTTCATTATAGGCTTCCCTACCAGCCTTTGTGATTGCCCACTTTGCACTCTCAGAAATAGTCTCCTTTATAATCTTAGGTGTTGAAAAGTCGAAATTTGAAGCTGATAAGGTAGTAGTGTACTCTGGATTATCCTTCAGAAACCTATCCACGTCCGTTTTGCCCTTTGCACGCTTTCCATTTGGCATATGACATAGCAAACGTCCAGCTTAGACAAATCACTCCTCATGATCTGTAGCCTCTCTGTCTGCGGTGGAGGCTTAGGGATGTTGGGACTGTCTAGGACCCAAATACGGCTGGTGTCATACTGGATTTCTTCAGGGTGCTCACATGAGCAATCTGTTTTTTTACTGCAGAACCATGGCTCCATGGTGAAGTTTGCACGGATTGTCCCATACTCTTCTTTTGATGAAATGATGCGCCACTTCTGACATTTGCAGCATTTGATGACATACACGGTAATGGAATCTCCCTAAACTTGCTTCCCCTGTTAAAAATATATAGTTGAAATGGTTGTTAATTATACCATGGAAGACACAACTGAAATATCTCCAGTAAATATTAGAAGCAAGAAATTAAAGCATGCTAAGTGGTGGACAGAGGGATGTTAGTGACAAACATGTGTGATTCTATTAATTAGAACTAAACATCTTCATCAACATACAATCAAATATCAAAAACTGAAAGTGATTCTTGAGAATTTTGGCTGAGTATATGATCATGTTTACTTTCTTACGAGTTAATCGCAGCAAAAAAAAATCTGAATTCACCTACTAGTTTGATCCAGCATTTTGTTCAAAACTGCTTTGAAGAAAATTATCTATGTCATAAAACAAAATTAAAGTAGAACAAATGGTTAATGATCAACGTATCAAACAAGCGAGCTAGTCCGGAAAGGCCTAAGTAGAAGAATTTGTTGAGATAGCGCATCATGATTCTGAGGCAATCTCCTTTTTTTTATATGTACAATAAATTACAGAAGTTATCTATATTAGTAGTTTAATCTTGTCTAACCATTTGGTGGGATTCTAGGATATGAGACTCCAAATATTGCTGCATCATGCATTTGCCGCTTTAATGATGTCTCACAATAACTGACACAAGTGGGAGAGATTTTTGGATTTTTTTCATGATTTTTTAAATATTGAATTCAAATAAAATTTACTCCCCCTATCTCAAAATATAGCTACCTTGGACCAGATAAGACATTTTCTAGTCCAACTTATCTGAACAGGGTACTGTCCAGATAAGTTGGACTATGAAATATTCCATCCGTCCTAAAGTTTATATTTTGACACTGTCAAAGATAGCTATATTATGAGACGGAGACAGAAACAAACAATATAATGAAGTCATCCTTACCGCTAGCATGTGGTATCACGGTGATAATATCGTTAACCGTGGTCCCAACCAACATAACTGCCAATTTAGACAACCCCTCCTATGCATAGTGTCTATGACATTTTCTATAGAGAAAAAGTTAATTACGTACATGTATGTTTTTGGTGGGTAAGACACATGACCGTAGCAGACTGGGAGGTTGAGGGAAATGCATGGGAAAGAAACGGCGAGTTGTCCCGAGTGACAATCTCGCTTATTCTTAGGTCTTGATGCACATGAAGACCCCCGGTCCCCCGCTTTCATGCACGAGCACCATTTATTTGTTTTTCCTTCGCTGCCTTCATTAATTCATATCCCACAGCAAAATTTTGTTTATGTGGCATACGTGGAGGGTTGGGATTGCCTGATGTATAAAATTTCGTCAGGACTTAAGAACAACAAAGTACTAAATGGTGTAACACTGTAACCCATTAAATGCTATTTTCTCAAGCTGAGTTAAAAGTATTTTTGTTGTTGGAACAGATTCCACTATACTTCATGTTTTTTTTAAATGAAAAAGGTAGGATGTCCTACCTTATAGGTATTCATTAACTCGGGTAAGCAAGGATTACAAAGTCGGAACCATGGACAGAGGGAAAGAGAGAAAAAAACAGAGGACAAGAGGGGGGGTATACAACACACTGTACAGAAAACAAAAAGGAATAGATGAACTAAGACTAAAAGTAATTACAAGTTTCTATCGATCCAGTCTAATAACTTTAGCTTGATTACTTCATTGGAACGGCTTGTCCAAAGAATTAACACTATCCTTCATGTTTTTCACCATACCTCTTGGTTCCCCAACCTGAATTTGTGAAACAAATACAATCTTACCATTTTTATTAATTTAGAACCCATAAACGCCCTGTTACTGACAAACAGACTTAAGATTTCAGGTATGCACAACAGTGGAATACAACACGCACTGGAGCAAAAATGCTTTTTATGGGCGGGTAAAACTAATTTTTGCGGACAGGTATGCGTACAATTTCTATGCAGACAGGCACAAATTCAGTTCATCGGATTAAAGTGTGGCTCTCACTTGAGCAATCCCATCCGTTCTAGGCAGTGAAAATACGATTTGATAATAAATGGCATCCTGAGGGAGAACCTATGATTCTTATGAGTAGAATGACCATTGACCAACCCTATTCTGAACTCTGAAGCCATCCACACCTATGGCAACCAGTGTTTTTTTGTTCAGTACAGCGCAATACGTGGGCACTACCATCTCGCAATTTCTCAAGCCAAACAGCCAGGTGAAACAATGGTAGATCAACGAATCAACGACCGAGCATGATACCAAAACCTAACCCGTAGGCCGCATAGACCAAACTGGACCAGGGGGACAAACCAACGCCAAATATCAGCACGACCAGTCACTGTAGATAGCAACGATCGACGAGGGCAAGGGCGCGGGACAGACCTGGGTGAATGGTGGGGGCGAGACCGGCGACGACGATGAGGCCATTCTCGATGATCAGGCGGCGGAGCGGTTGCAACTCGCAAGGCAAGGCGTTAGGGTGGGTGGGGGTGGGGTGGACAGCGGGGAAAGGGTGGGGTTTCTCGGGTATATACTATATATAAGGCAGAGTTTGCGTCCCTTGTCCACCCAAACGGCATGACAAGTTAATCTTGGCACGGCAACTTTAGTGCAGTGTCGATTTCACCACGCCTACCGGCTTTCCCTGCATATCCGGATTCAACACTACTTAAAAAAAGTTAAGTGACATGAAAAATGTTTGGAGTGCTAAGTGCTAGAACTATTTCGTGTCCTAGCTAGCACCTGAAAATAGTCGAAATGGTCGACACACAATGAAGTAAACAGAAATAGTCGACACACAGTCAATGAACTAAATGGAAATGGTCGACACACAAGAGCAAGTGCAAAACATAACTTCTCAAGTTAAACGAGGAAAGTGAAACGAAAGGTTTTTAAGGTGGCAGTAAAGGCCATCGGAAGGGCCCCTACATCACCCTCGTGTGGCGGGGGGGGGAATGATTATCCTCCCAGGATATCAGCAAGCAACCGAGCCAACCACACAGCTTGACAATCAGGGGGGGGGGGGGTTGAGAAACCCTAGCCGCCGCTGCCCCCTCTCTATCTCTTGCTTCGCCATCGCTGGAGCTCATTGCCGGCAAAGCTGCATGACACGCCGGGATGGCGGCAGTGGGGCCAAATCCTCCAGAACTGGTAGCCTTTGCGCGAGTGAGGCGTAGGGCCACGTGACGGGCGCACGTGGTCATGGTGGCGGTGTCTTCGGTGATGGATCTGGCCACCCCTTGGCTGGATTTTGTTCTCCGCTGGTGGTTGGGCGACAAGAGTTGGTCGGCTTGGTTGGGCTATGGCCACCCCTTGGTGGAGCGAATTTTTTTATGTATTACAAATCTTATATAAAAATATGTACACTATAAAATTTGATAGGATATTGATGGTACAATCCAGTTTTATGATTTGATCCTGTAATAAAAAAATCTTTAGTATCCCAATCCTAACAAGCTTGGAGAGCCAGGTGACCCCTTTCATTTATGATTTTCTTCAAGATTCTAATGCCATTGATAACAACTACTACTAGACCATGCGGAAATGTTTTAGCTCATATGTGTCATTCCTCTCCTCCAATAAATATGTAGCTTAGGCAGCTGTGGAGTGCCCTCTTCCACGTCGACGAAACCGGCAAGGCCTAACTTCTACCTTTAAGAGCAAATTTAATAATATAGACAGCTTACTGGCTATAAGCCAAACCTTAGGTAAAATTGACTGTAAGGTTAACTCTAATTTTTGTCCTTCTGTCTCTACGTATTGAATGGAATTTTCTTCAAGCACGTGTAGAGCTAGCTGTTTTATGAGAGCCAACTCTTGTTCTTTTGCATTGTCTTTCTCATCAATATAAACTTATAACCAAGCTCATTATTAAACTTGAATACTTGATCCAAGTTGTAGGCGCCGGTTTTTTCTGGATTGTATTGAACTTTTCTCAACCTTCTTTGAGTGGAATAGCAGAGCTCCTGCTCCTTAAAAAAAATGGTCAGCTTTGACTCATCTATCATTCCTCCAGCAATGCATATGGAGATGATCTGGCATTGACTGATATGTATTTGATTCACTAAGTACACATTTGAGCATCTGTTGGATATGATCAAGCAACTACTGGTTTCAACAACTTGTCGCGTTGCAATTGCAAGCCGCAACCCAAAGAGAAGAGTAAACGAAAGAAGATGCGGGGACTTGGATTATAGGTAATCGCCACCTTTATTCGATTCTTCGTCGTCATCGCTGTTTGGTACATTACCATGGCAGTTCAAGCGAATTTTCAGAAAACTACCCTCATAGGCTTACATGCGCATACGCAGACTACATACAAAGAGGCCTTTGTCAGGCAGCAGAGTTTCCACCTATCCATGGCTATGTATTATTATTCTTCACCAGGTGCACCAACAGCAGGCGATCTGGTTGATGGTATGAAGGCGCCCTCAAAGGAGAACCTGAGCTGCAGCTAGCCTAGCAATTGGGACCCTGCCAAAGAGAGTTCATTTTTTTTAGATAATCCAAAGAGAGTTCATGTCAAACAGTTCATGTTTATTCAATGAAACTAATGATGCTTTAGTCCATTTTGTTTTTCACTCAACCAACCTGAAAGGAGAACAAGAAACATAATCCAGCCCGGCTTTCGCAAAGAAAGCGACGGAGGAAGGCTCACCACCATGTTCACCACAGATGCCCACCTGTTTACAAAAAAAAAAAGAAAAAGAAAAGGAAATCAATATAAAGAACCATGGATTCTATACAAGGTAATGTCATTCGTTGCAAGACTGACCTTCAAGTTAGGCCTAGCTTTGCGGCCCCTCTCTGTAGCCATCTTAACCAGCTCCCCCACTCCTCTCTGATCAAGAACCTAATATATTCACCAAAAGTTATGTTACATGGTATAAATTGACCAGACTACACACGCAAACCAAAAAGACTTGGGAAAAGAAAATGCAATTGTGAGTTGTTTATAAAACTTCGAGGGGGCCCATTTTGGCTACACAAAGTTTACCTCAAAGGGGTCATGCTGGAGGATACCCTGAGCCAGATAGATGGGGAGGAATTTTCCCACATCATCCCTGCTGTAACCAAATGTCATCTGTGTGAGGTCGTTTGTTCCAAAGGAGAAGAACTCGGCCGACTCTGCTATCTGTCAATAAATGTGCAGAACCAACACAACACTGTCATTTGAACTTTGAAGATCCTATTACTAATTATTGCATGTACATGCTGAATGACAGATTTTCAGGACAGCATGGAGCTACCAGTTGTTTCCTACCTCATCTGCCACTAGAGCTGCCCGGGGAATTTCAATCATAGTTCCAACTTTGTAGCCAATGGTTTTTCCCATGTCAGTGAACACTTTATTAGCAATTTGACGGATAACATCCACTTGATGCCCCAATTCCTGATACAGTGGAATACTCAAATGTCAATTGTTTGAAAACCCGATGGGAAAAACAACTGAATCAAATATATTAGAACATGAATTCGTGAAAGCAGTCAATTTTTTCTAAATGAAATAAACCACTTTCTGGATGAAGTCCATGTTCCATAAATATGTAATTTATACTTGCATGATTCTGGAATTTGAAATGCATCTAAATATAAATTGTTATGCAATTTTGTCATCAAAAGGATGTTGTCATTCCAAACTGCATCACAGACATCCATACAGATCAATCAGATACTATAATTGAAAAGAAGAAAGAAGAGATACGTACCTGAGGTGTTCCAACAAGGGGAACCATTATCTCCGGAAAAACTTCAATACCCTGGTTGGTCATGGATATAGCAGCTTCAAAGATGGCACGGGCTTGCATTTCTGTTAATTCAGGATATGATATACCAAGCCTGAAACATTGAGGATTCCCAGCATTAATAAAGGAAAAAATGCTAACTTATAATCCTAATTCAACCCTGAATTATAGAGTACAAAAACCAACCTGCACCCACGGAAACCAAGCATTGGATTTACTTCTGAAAGTTTTTCTACTCTTGCAAGGACATCATCCTGATTTGCTCCAGTCTCAGAACACATGTCACGCACCATATCCTCAACATGACCTTCTGGAAGGAACTCATGAAGTGGAGGGTCCAAGAGTCTAATGGTCACCGGAAGCCCTGGAATGCAACAAATATCGATATTTAAATCAGCCCGCTCACCAAGTATGTAGTATGCAAGATGCAATAAATTATACACTTCATGCTGGATGAATGTACATCCAGTAATGAACCCCTTCTCATAAAAGAATAATCATAGCAGGTCGTGCCCACAAATGGTAAACTTAGATGATGCACAATATGATATTATAGACAATCTTCTCAAAGTATATTGCATCCCTTTTTGCAAATTTATAACATCACATGATTCACATCTACACAAGAACAATCCATTCACCTATGTAACAAAGTAAACCTACTTTTGTTTCATTCAGTTAAAAAACTAGTATATCACACATATGAATTAAGCTAATATTTCACATACCATCCATTGCACGGAAGATGCCTTCAAAGTCAGACCTTTGATAAGGCAGAAGGCGATCTAGTGCTTTCTGCCTCAGTTCAAGTGTTGAAGCCATAATCATCTGCCTGACAGCCTTAATCCTCTCATCTGAAGCAAAGAACTATGAAAAAAAAAGGGGGCATGAAACTATCAGCACTATCTAGAAGAGGAGAGTTGCATCCATAAATCAAACTTATAATTGTTGAACTCAACAAAAGAATTCAAGCACATATCATCCTATCAAAAAATACCGAGCATTCAACAAAGTTAATACATACCATGTGTTCAGTCCGGCATAGCCCAATTCCTTCTGCCCCATTCCGTCTAGCTGTTGATGCATCCTCAGGAGTATCAGCATTTGCCATAACCTAGAACATGGAACATACGCACAATAAGCATTTTTCATTGACGCTTGCGTGATGGACTAAGTAGCCTTCACATTGGTGAGTAAATAAAACTATTGTACTTTTCAGCTGACTTCAACTTAAAACATGTTTTGCTTCTTTCATGACTTTACCTTGAGTTTTCTAACTTCATCCACCCAGGACATGAAAGTTTCCAAGTCACCACTAAGGGCTGCTGGGCAAAGTGGCTGCTTGCCGAGGATCACTTCACCAGTTGATCCATTCAACGACAGCCAGTCACCTTCATGCAGCTCCTTGTCTTCAATAACTACAATCTGTACAAATACAGCAAATTAATACACTATCTGCAGTATAAAATGGTAATTACAGGCTAGATGTGAGAAAGCAGCCTTTGTACATAAGGAAACAATTCTTAAATGTTTGTGGGGTGCAAGAAACTAGTCCAATCACCTTCGCTGAATCAATTACACGAACGCTAGAGCATCCTGAGACACAACATTTGCCCCATCCACGTGCTACAACAGCAGCGTGAGAGGTCATACCACCTCTTGCTGTAAGAATTCCAACAGCTGCATGCATGCCACCAACATCCTCTGGGCTGGTCTCTGTCCTCACCTTTACATTCATAAAGGAAATTGTCAAGATACAAAAAAAGCAGCAATGCGATGTGGAGTTTCAAGGTGCAGCTCAAATATAGCTGTGATAAATCTATTTTTTTCTATAAGCAACTGTTTACTATTCTAATATGTTAAATCTTGCCATGATAATTAACAAACCACCTTTTGCCAAAGGCCAAAGCACAAGTCCAACTGAACATCATGTAGAACTATAAAGGACTTATTGTTCTAGAAAGAATGGTGATCAAGATTCAGGATGTACCAGAATAACATCTTTCCCTTGGGCATGCCATGCTTCAGCATCCTCAGCGGTGAATACAATTTGGCCCACACCAGCCCCAGGCGATGCAGGTAAGCCCGTTGTAATCACTTTATCTTTATACCCTGATGGGTTCTCAAACTGTTTTTTCATAACATAAGAGAGATATTAATAATTGGCATTAGTTTAGTTGTGAACTGAAACTCAAGTACGCAAGGACAATGACCTGTATAGAAACTAGCAGGCAACATAATTTTAAAATAGCAGAAGCCAGCATCAACACTTGTGTACACTATGTTTGACATTTGTCAGTTATGATTATGGTATTATACTTTACAAAGAAAGGCATAATGAGATAATCTACTTTGGTTGCTAAACTCAGTAAAAATAATTCATGATGCTCAGAGTTCAAGTACCACACATTCTACCTATTTTGTAGGAAGATATACTCAAAAGATTTTGATCCTCAGAATTAAAGCACGCAAACATATCAAATTTCAGTAATAGATCAGGAACACACCTTTATTCGTTAATTCTTTTAATTTACTATTAAAAAGTATTAACTAATTTATTCTGAGCACACAATTGATGTGGTTACTTCTATGACATCCATACACAACCCAAAGAAAATTGTTATAAAAGAGCACACATCATTTTGGGACAGCTGAGGTATTAATATATTGAATGTATCTATTTATGTGTATGATAGACGATCAGAGCCCTCTAGTTATATAATACCTGAGGATGAAGAAGCTGGTCCAGGTGACCTGCTTCTACCATCTTGAGCGCTGTATGTCGTTCAACAAGGCCCTCATTAACCATGTCTACAGCAATCTTTACAGCACCCTTGCCTGTACGCTTTCCTGTTCTGCACTGCAGCATCCAAAGCCTGTTTTCCTGAACAGTAAACTCAATATCCTGCATTATCACGAGAAGTAAGTTAGTCTTCCAGAAAAAAATAGTGGAGGCAATTGCTTAAAGAAGACAATGCCAAGATTGGTTCAAAATAACTTATGTCCATGTGCAAGCTATTGGACATATCACCAAAGTAATCTTGAGTATATGATCAGACGATCATGCTGATGTTTCCTTTAAAGTTTTTCAGTCTGAAAGAAAGTAGGACACTTATGCTTCTATAACTGCCTTAATCCCATTAACTACTATGGGGTATATGCATAAAACATATAGAATATTGTACCATCATGTCTTTATAGTGACTCTCCAAAATTTTGCAGTTTTCAACAAGCTCTTCATATGGCTCCGGCATGTGGTCCCTCATAGCATCAAGATCCTCTGGAGTTCTGATTCCAGCAACCACATCTTCACCCTGCAGAAGAAACAATATTGCATTATGAGAAATCATTTGGATATGAATTATCGCCGCTTGCATTAATTAATATGATCACAAGGCAACATATTGTTCATACGATATTCATGCACACAAACCAGGTGTGCAACAGTTAGCAGCAAGATGCAAATAGGAGCAACAGGGTCTGAGCCATACCTGAGCATTCACAAGGAATTCGCCATAAAGCTTCTTCTCTCCGGTGCTCGGATTCCTAGTGAAGAGAACACCAGTGCCAGAGGTGTTCCCCATGTTCCCAAATACCATGCTCTGCACGTTTACAGCAGTGCCCTTCAGCCCAGTGATCTTGTTAATGCTTCTGTACTTAATTGCTCTTGGGCTGTCCCATGAGTTGAACACGGCCAACACTGCCAACTGGAGCTGCTTCTTGGGGTCTATAGCAAGCAAACAACACAGTACATATATATATTCAGAAAAGGTTCAGTTTCAAGACACTGGGTTCAGATATTACAGTGAGTCAGTGAGTGAAACTTCATGGGTATACCTGAGGGAAATGGCTCTCCTTTAGCTTCAACATAGACATTCTTGTACTGTCCCACCAGTTCTTTGAGATCAGTGGCAGTCAGGTCAGTGTCATTGTGCAGTCCCTTGGCTGCTTTCATGGCTTCAAGCTTCTCTTCGAACAGTGCATGAGGAATGTCCATGACCTGAAAAACAAAAAATTCATAAGGAACACTGATTGACTCACGAACCAGAGAGCATCCAGAAACCTAGAACCAATTTTTGCCACCTATCCTACCAGCGAATCGCGGCCACGGCAATGGAAGCTGGCCCAACCTCCATGGCAGGCACATGCGCGGTCCGCGGGGCGCTCTCCTCAGCGCCGCCGCCGCCGCACTCGTGATCAGTGGAACCATGGATGGGATTGGAAGGTGGAGGAGGGCCGAGGCGCAGAGCCCCTTCAAGTACTTTTGGCTGTAGCGACCGACCGGACCGGACCGGTGCCAGGTGAACGACCGGTGTGACCGTGTGGGAATTTCACTCGAATAAATTACTGTTTTTATTAACATTAAAATTACATTTTAAGAACATATTCAAAATAAAAAATAATCTTTCATTGTATAGGTGACAAAAAAAGTTAGTTGGTAGTATCACTGGAGGTATTTAATTCTATCTAGCAGGACAAAAGTAATTTGTCAAATGAAAGTTGGAACTTCTTTCTTCAAGAAAAAAGTTGGAACTTCGACAAAGACAGATATTTCCGTATTGCAGATGTCATCAGTTATGTTTGAGCTGAATAATCCTTTTGCACTCAGACCCCTGACTGATTAGCTTAATTTGGTACATGAAACAGGGGCATGTTATATGTGAGAGCTACAAGGAGTGCCAAATTCTACTACTGGCCATCCATCACTTTCACCAAATCGTGCTAATAGAAAGAACTGTGGTCAACATACGGCAATAGTGCCGTACAGGTCTCCTAAGAAAACCTTTTGTATTCTTCATAGGAGTTATCCCATGCTAGCACATAAATAAGCATGTACGATCTTTTTATTCTTTGAGACGATATTCTCCTTGTTACCTTTTTATATAGTCAAATACTAAAAATTATTCCTCAATTTGTAGTAAAACAGAGCGCCGCAAAAGAACAAAAATGATCTGTAAAAACAATAGCGTTGGGAAGTTGGAGTGACTCTAGTGCGGACAAATTCCCCCACCTAGTGTGAGACGGAAAAAACCAGGGCCCCACCCACAAAGCTGTGCATCTGCAGCGGCTAACCGCCACTAGGTCCACCACCGTCCCGTCGCTGACGCGGCATAACCTCCACATCGTCACACAGCCGTGGCAGTGTGACTCACACGCACGCAAGTCAATCATCTACTAGTACTAGCTACTAGTAGCCCGGTAAAGCAGGACAAGTAAGCAAGCAAAAACTCCGACGAGCTCGGTCGCTGCCGAGTCAGCCTGCCGAGGGATCTGATGAGTACTACGTACCACGTTGCCGAACATGTCGAGGAAACGGCGGTAGGAGTCGTAGGCGAAGCGGTCGCCGCTCTTGGCAGCCAAGCCGGCCGCCACCTCGTCGTTGAGCCCCAGGTTGAGCACCGTGTCCATCATCCCCGGCATCGACACCTGCAGCACGCAAAACCCACACACGGATCGATCATCAGCCGCCAAAGAGTAATCAAGCAAAAAAAGCGTGCGGTGTGATAATGATATACGCACAGCGGCGCCGGAGCGGACGGAGAGGAGGAGCGGGCGCGAGGGGTCGCCGAGGCGGGCGGCCATGTACTCCTCCACCCACTGCAGCCCTTCCACGATCTCCTCCCACAGCCCCGCCGGCAGCTTCTTCCCCGCCGCCTGGTACTGCTGGCACGCCTCCGTCGACACCGTGAACCCCGGCGGCACCGACAGCCCTATGCTCGCCATCTCCGCCAAGTTCGCCCCCTTCCCTCCCAACTGTAACCAAAACACACAGCAGTATAAATCAATCCAAAATTATTCCCTCTTCATAATAACAACAACAACAACAGATCATTACCAGCTCCTTCATGGCCTTGTTGCCCTCGCTCTTGCCCTTGCCGAAGTGGAACACCCGCTGCACACGAGCACATTGAGCCGGAGCCATTAGTGACCAGTGCACAAGTGCAGAGCCGGTGAGGCTTGTTTTTGCGAGCTTAAGCTGCTCTTTAGTGGTGGTGATCATGGTGGAGAGGCCAAGCCCTCTACTTATAGCCCGGTGTATGACGGTGTGACCCACCGTGAGACGTCATCGCAACGGGTGGCTCATGCGGGGGAAGAAGGACCAGACCGGCACGGAGGGGCTTTGGGTAGGTGGATTTTTGTGTTAAAAAAAGTGTAATAATGCTGTGTAAAGTTCGACATGAATAGCTTCTTCTGTAGATGGGAACAATAAGTTTAGACGTGTGGTGAATGAAATGCAGGTTTGTTGAGTTTAAAGGGTGAGTGAATTTGGATGTGTCTGTGTCAAAACTAGGGGAGTATGTGCAGTGCCCATCGTTATAGCTAGAGGGAAACATGTTTAGCTGCTTTTGTATATGTGAACAAGAAATTAACCTGGCGTGTGGTGAATGAGAGGTGAGCTTGAAAGTGTGAATTGATCGGATGTTTCTCTACCAAAACTAGGGGAATAATATGTGCAGAGCCCATCGTTATAAGCTAGGAGAAATTTAGCAGAGCAAAAATTTTGTAATATGCTACTTACGGCAGAAAGTTCTAGCATAGATGAACTCTGCACGCTTTGCAGTGATGGAAAATGGTTCATGTGACTTATAATAGGTCGAAAATGCAACGTATGTGCTCCAACAAACTAGAGAAGAGCCAAATATCTTTACACCAAACAGAGTTACTTTTGCTTGTGTGAGCACCGCCTTATCAGTTGTATTTTTCAGGTGCCCACCAAGTACTATGTATGACATAGGCACTAGTTACACTAGTGTTGACACAAACATTTTTGTCCGCAAAAAAAGTTGGGGTCAACAACAAATAATGTCAGTAAATGCATCCAAGAATACCGAACCACACATGATTTTGCACATAAAACTCAAAATTATTTTGACGGTGTTGTTTGTTCAACTTCAACCACTGCTTTATGGCTCAAACTTATCACCTTAAAACGCACACATCAGTAGCAATGTATACTAGACAGTAACGTTGGCCATTGCTTGAGTGAACTCTCAGCTCGATGTGAGCCACCACTTAATCACTAATGTATTCTTTGTCCGCTACATACTCAAAATTTTTATATAATTGCAAACGGTAAATGCACCCGGGAAAGAAAGCATTGATGACCAGGTTAAATTACCACAGGAAACTCTTTTGAAATCAGTCTCGCCAAATTGCCATTCGATGACAACTAACAATATTTCGTCAGAAAAATAAGAATCAACAATAGCTCTGGATGGAAAAAAAAATGTCCATGGCCTTTTCTGTTTCATTTGCTCATCGATGGCGTTGTGTGCACTGTCTGATAGCGGTGCAGGTTCAGTTGAGAACCAACACGTCCAGGAAGCAAAGTAACATGTACAAATATGCATATAATTTGCCACTTGTTCAATTGTTTGGTGACATGAAACTTCGTGAGACTAGGAGGGAAACTAAAGGCCTAAAAAGTGAAAGCAGAAGCCATATAAGCCTTTGCTTGCATTAGGATGATATGCCTACACAGACTACACTTGAAACACCAAAAGAAAAAGTAATAATCTGTTTTTCTTTGGAGTTTTATCGCTCTTTATATGCAAAACAGCACATGGGGGCAACCCTTGCAAATTCAAATATAGCAGATTTTAATTAAGCTGTCAAATGGGTACCAGCTGATTGTGTGTTGTGAACGCGCAAAATTCTCCAAGCAAGGTCGCCTGTAAGATAAGAAGAGTGTGAGGCGAGTACACCTGCACACGCATGGCCACGCCCAACACGCGCGCAACGGATATCCACGTCCGCCGTGGCATTGATGTGCTCCACCGTTCCGTCTTGCTTGCTTGTTCGTGTGTTACGGGATGGGTGGATGGATTTGCAGCTCAGCAACACGTCCGTCTCAGCTGGTCGCCGTGAGGATATGATCCTCCTTTTTTGACGGTGAACGATCTTTTCGTGATTGTGACATTACATCACATGAAAAAAAAAATGTCGCAATTTGCTGTGCTACAAGTGTGCGTGAGAGATAGAACGTTTAACCCTGGAATGTTTCTAATAAAAAAATGCCCGTGATTTCGTAATATGAACAGTGTATCGATGGATGTAGGTGAACTGTGCGTGCGCCGCGCCGTAGATAATGTGCGTACTAGATCGCAGATGTAGATGGCTGCTCGGCAAAACCGAGATAAAAGCTTTTGACGCAGTCGTCGAACGCCGCGACACGGCGATGACCATGTTATTACGCACATCTGGTGGGCTTGTGATCTTTTTGTATCCTTCTTCACTTGTTCTGCCGCGCGGTCGGGGTTGGCTCGACGCGTGGCCGCGACCGCGAGGGGCCGAATTCCCGTGCGGCCACGGCCGCGAGCCTGCGACGGCCGGCAATGGCATCACCGCATCAGGACGCCAACAACACATGACGCATCGCGTCGCGGCCCCGCCCGCGCGCGCGTCTGCACACTTTGGACGGGCGCAGGGCGGGCGCGGAAGCAAAAACCCGCGGGCGGAGCCTGGTATTCCGCTTCCGCGCCACGGCGGCGGCGGGGCGCGTCAGTCACGACAGCCACCGCACGGCGCGGCACGTGCAACCGCACGTGTGCGAGGCTTACGCTATCTAATCTAACCGTACGTAGCGGTACATGTGCGGTAGCATGCTAATTGAATAAAACAGGGTAAAAAAAACGAAGACAAATAATGTTAAAGAAACAATGGAGAAAATAAGCACGATCGAACAATTAATAAGTAGTAGTAGCTCGAAGATATGTCAACGTGATAATCTTTGGTGCATATATGAACAAGGAAAATGACGTGTATCTGCTGAAAAACAAGCTACCGGATCATGGAAAAAATTTGCCGAGAAAATTCTCCAAGAAACGTGTTCAATGTTTTCCATTACTTGGCCAATTCCTAATAAACTTACAGATTATAGAAGATGGCAAGGGATAGGTTTGCCTCATCCACAATCGGTTTGCACTGTCACGTTTCCCATTATTGGAACTTTCAATGCAAGTTTAACTAAAGCAAAATCAAACTAGACTACTTTCTTTTAGAAAAAGAAAATCGATCTCCAAGCTTTATGTTACGCCTAGCGTTTGCTATCACTTGTCAGCTGGACCAAGAGTAATCAAGACTTCAACACTACAATTTCTAAGCAACACAAATCTGAGAGTTTTAAATGTTGAATTGTATCAGGGAGTATTTTTTATCGCAACTGTATTTGATACCATTTCTATGCCACATAATGAGGCATTTCAATAAATAGTATTGGTTAAAGAAAACAAAGCAACAAATATAAGAGAACTAACTAGACAATTGAAATGATGTGCCTAAATGACAACTATATCAAAAAAAAAGTTTAGATATCAAAAGGATAAATATATGGACAAACGCCACATTATGTCTAAAAATAGTTACACTAAATAAATAGTAATAATCTATTTCTTTCGACAATACAAACATTTTATATCTCCACCTCTACCATAAGACACATAACAGACTTAAGTATAAGAATATTAGAATCATAGTGTTTCAGCTCGAGGCCTAAAAGATATGAAGTATTGAGACTCTAATGTTCAAACATGTGTTATCTCTGCCTCCATTGTAGAGTTTCTATCACAATGCTATTTTATGGGCAGTTTCGTTCTCTCACTTATAGTTCTAGCACGTTGATCTTTAGATATGCATGAGAAATTTGATCAGCATGTTGTTATGTAATTGAAGGAACAGAACTTTTTATTTTAATGTCATCTTTGCGTAGCCAAACGACAACACATAATTGCCATTCCGTAAGTGCCACACAGCAAAACTAATTCTAAACACATTTAAAGCATTTGGTTAATATAGTTTGGACTCCTTTGGAACGTAGAAATCCAAAAAACAGAGGAACTAAAAAAAGAGATAATTGTAAAGCACATAATTGATAAATCTTATTGTTTGGACACTTCATAAAAAGTAAGAGATTTTGGAAGATAGGTAGTTACAAGAGACTTTTTTCCCTTTATTCACAGGTAGACTTAAAAAGTAATTAGTTCGTGTGAATCTCATGGTATCAAAGTAGATGGGCCTCTGCCCACTAAATTATACTCTATCCTCCAGTAAATATAAACATTGTCCATCTAGATTTTAGACATATTTGTATTTATGGATGGAGAGAGTAAAGTCTCATAATAAATCTCATTTCAAGAATTCATTTAAGAGACTATCATGAGAAACATTATTGAATCTATCTGAGACAAGATATGGTACATTGGTACCTACGTGTGTTTGCCTTCCTTTCGCTACCGCTGGTACCCTTGGGCCTCTGTTCTAGTTACAAATATTTACGGCTAAATACTTGGTAGGAGTAGAATCTGTGGGTTGCTAAGTTGAACTCCGGTTTCCTATGAAAAGATGGTGGTTTTTTGCAACAAACAAAACAACTCATGATGCCCAAGAACAGAAATGCAGGACAGAGTACAGCACAGGTCAGACCTGTTTTTGTCCTTTTAAAAAATTATTATTGCGGATCTAAAAGGAAGGGCATAGAACTGACAAATTCCATCATATTTTGAACATAAATATCCTTAGCACGAACAACGATATATTTTTTATGTTTTACAAACGTGACCTGAGCATCACAAATACCTAGATATCTACAGTATCTGGGTATGTGTAGCAACATTCATTTGTACAACAAATGTCTATAGTATCGTTCGAAATTTGTTTTTTTTTCGGGTCGTTCGAAATTTGTTGTTACCAATCAAGCACAGTATTAGAGATCAAAATAGCATGTGCCACAAAATTTATGAGATAAACTGAGAATTCCAAAACAAAATTTCTTAAAAAAAAAGAAAAAACAGAAAGCGTAACGGAAAGTGTGTTGTACATCATGTGAAATGTGAAATTGATCAAACTCAAGTGATCTAAGAATAGAAATAGGAAAAAACTTACTTTCAAACTCAAGTGATCTAAGAATAGAAATAGGAAAAAAAAACTTACTTTAAAGTACAAATTTACTAATGATTATTTGACCTTGGTCTATTAATCTCGACACTTTATACATGCACTTTTGCGATATTCTGTACTATTAATTATTATTTAATAGTATGGTTGTAGAATTTAATCTCAAACCATATTTTTGCATGGTATTTAAAATATTTTATTTAGAACTTTGTTAAGGTAGCTTTACGGACTCATCTGTTTTAACATGAGTGAATTAATCAAATTAATTACTATATATTTTAATTTCAGTTTTATCCTTAAAAAATTTCTAGTACAGATACGCCAGGTATAGTATAATAAAATTAAAATAGTTGAATCCAAAGTAATGATGGTTTATAATCATCTCAGGATACTGTAAAAAATTAACCTTACCGATAATAAAATTACTCGGGGGACAGTAGCGAAGCTTCGACAAGAACCCAGAGGGATTCATGCTACCAAATGGTGTACTAGGAAATTGTACTAGGAAATGCTTATTTTCTAAGATAATGACACGGTATTTATTTAGCAGTATTAAACAAATAGTTCATCATTTAGGTATTTAGCATTCAACGGATTTTAGTGGAGTTGGGAGAGGAGAGGAGAGAGCAGAACCTTCCTGTCCTCCTTCATAATTGGAATTTTTTTTAAGATAATGGATAACCCGGTTTTGATTTTAAAGAAGCTACAACCAGTTATTACAAAGTGTACAATTCGAATGACATAGATGGCTTAACACAGAAGCCCATTCACCACAAAAGTACTCAAAGAAGGACACATCAAAAGGAGACAAAATTATTCATAATTGGAAATGGACTGGACTATATGCAGTCCCAAACTATAAACCATGTAGTTCACTTCCGGCCGATTCAAGCAATTGCACGAAATTAGGCTTAAAAGATCATGATTTCAGTTAAAACGTAGCCAAACAAGAAAATGCGTAGCATGCACGAATGACTGCTTAGGTCCGTGATGATGTAAGTTAAATGAACGTGTGCACCCGAGACCGAGAAAATATATATTCCATTCATGCATGTGTTGATACCCCTCCATCCTAATTGGCTAGATTGATGTTAAAGGGCCCGTGATTTCTTGGATTTAGCCGCGGCGAAAAGTACTTAAATCCTAGTTTTTTACTTGCATGATCAACCTTGGCCACTTGCCTAATGGTCGAACCTACCAGCTTAAATGCCTAATCAAGTTGTTAGAATGCCAAGACGCATTAGGCCCCTGTCTCAGTAGTGTCTCTTCATGGATTCCAGGTTCGATTCCGTTCACATTTTTGATGTACTGGGACTGTGGGGGCAGAACAAAAATTATTTGCATGTAACTGCATCTGTTTATCTGGTTTTGGTGAAACCATGGGCTTGACAATCCAGAATCTATTAGATGCCTTTGAGCAGTGCACGAAAAGAAAAATGGAAATATGTAGGTAACTAGAAGTCTACCAAATTGATTGGGAGTCACTAGCTTCTATGTTACTGCTGTTTGTCTTGGCCTCAATATTCCAAATGGTGGAATGATCAAGCTTTCAGAGCTACTGTGAACTAGCATCACATTATGACGAGCTAAGTACTACCTCTGTCTCAAAATACAATTATCTGAAACTATAAACCTAGACATGTTTATATGTCTAACTAGAAATATGGCTACACTATAGTTCCATGTTTATACCCTTGTAGAGTGAACTGTACCTTAATTTATACGCTGATGGTTTTACCTCGTCTATTATTTATTATATTTGCCACTCGATTTCTGACACTAGAGCTGATCGGTTGGCTTGGTTGCGGCAGCTATACTACAGTGTACACAACGCAATCGTTGAAGCAAGAGAAACTCTTTTTAGAACCTGGTGCATGAGCACCCACATATTGTATGTCGTCTAAATAGTTATGAAAAAAAATTTAAGAAGATAAATTAATATAAAATATATCACTCCACAAAACGCAAGATTAAATTTTACCTCTACAAGATGTAACAAAAATAGCAGATTGAACTCATACTTTTATACATATAATTATAGTCATATTTGTTGTTTTTGTTATGACTTGTGTATGTCAAATTTAATCTTGCATGTTTGTGGAATGATATATTTCATATTAATCTATCTTTTCTAATTTTTTTGAAACTTTTTCATAACTATTTAGTCGACATGCAATATATGGATGCACCTATGTGCTTAAAATCTGCTTCCCCGAAGCACAGCTAGCTGCAGCTTTATTTGGCTGCCGATCAGGGCCACTGTTAGGCACTCCAATGCAGCGAAACTACATCATTTGTTGGCTCCAATGACCAGAAAGAGCAAAAGATAGCTATGTAAGGGCATGTTTACTTTGTTGAATTCAGCATCACAAAATTTTGGCAAGGTAATACCAAATTATGGTAGAGTATTGAGGTAAGTAACTGAGAATGTGGAACTATTCCGTATTCCTTGTCCCGGGAACTATGTTCCCGTACCGGAAACCTGAGGTCATTTTCGCTCCTCCTTTATTAAAACCTAAAAGAATTACTGTTTCATTTTCCTTGATCCCATTCCTCGTTCCATTGATCTGGGCACATCGGTAACATAGGAATTGAGTAAAAAGTTATGGTCTTCTAGAATCATTAAAATTCAGTAGGTTTGTGTTGGGTTTGTTGCCTTAACAAATTCTGATAATGCGAAAATTTAGTTTTACGGAAAATAGCAACAAAATGTGTGTTATATGGGCAACAAAATTGAGTATTATATGGGCTTTTACGTGTCTCACTGGGCTAGCCACGTACAGCCCATGTACTTAGTTCCGATGGTTTGTTCCGGATCCCTACGTCGTCTACCAGTCGTAGTGTCTGACCATCAGACCATGGAACTAGTGATCGGTGCTCGCACGATCGAGTCAATGGTGTCATATACCACAGCAATCGCGCGCGAGCCAACGAGGAGATCTGTGCAGGAATACCTTTTTCGTGGTGGGTATCGGCGCCGCCACTGCCCTGGGCGGCAAGCAATGCTCGCCCCGCGCCGAACGGATGGTGACCTCCGGCTTGCCGTGCCGCACTCTATGCGCAGCGACCGACCGGCGGCCAGCGACAACGGCCGCATCTCTGCTCCTCCTGCCGTTCCCGCTCGCCCTCTGCACGCACACGGCCCTCGAAACCGACGGCATCGTGCGATCCTGGTCTCCTGATCTCTCCGCTACGGCAGCTAGCTCTGCTCACGGCAAACACACAACACAAGTGCACAACAGATCATTTACCGGCCTTCGCCGAGACTAACAGGGAAGCATCGGGCCCTCGTCACTGTTGCTTACCTGGTATCGGAGAGCTGCTTCCGAGTTCCAACGAAGCTGGAGAGCGGCAGAGCTTGTGTGTGGCGAGGGCGCGTGGGCGAGGTGCGATCGCGGAAAAGAAGAGGGGAGAAGGAAAAACAAAAGGGAAAAGGGACGAGGAGCGCGCGGGCCGGGTGGAAATTTGGCGGCTGGAGTGTCCCGTCGTCGCCGCGTGGCGCCACGGTGTTCACAAGCGCCCCAATCGCAGTGGCCACGCGCGCCTTATCCTACCTGGCCCCTCACCTCCCGCGTCTCACCTGTGGCTCCAGCGAATTCCCGAACCCCCGGCCCCGCCCGCCTCCCGTCCCGCCGCAAGTGGGCGCCGCTCCGCTCCACCGCGACAACGACGACTCGACGACGGCACGACGCGACGCGCGCGTGCTCCCAATTCCACCGCGTTTCCGCTCAAATCTCGCGACATATACAAGCGCACGGCCCGGTTCGCGCTCACCGATCGGTCTGGGCCTCGCGCTCGCGGCCTACACGAGATGCGGGCCTGATCTGCTCGCGCGCGCGGGCCGTGACACTCTCCAGTCTCCACGCGACAGCGTTTTTTTCTCCTCGACGCCCGCGGCTTCGTACGTTTAGGCGTGGGGCGGCCGCCTACTTCGGCGGGAAGAAAGCGGTGGGGGTGGGCTTTAAAGCGGAGGGAAACCGGTTGCGGCGCCGTGGAAAGCAGGCGATCGAAGAGGGAAGCGATCGATCAGCGCGCGGTGCACGCCGCCGGGAGAGGGACGGGGTGGAAGCCACCACCGCTTCACCCAACCCCCCACCCCTCCTCCTCCACCGTTAATTTCGTAGTCCACGACCCAAGCCATGGCGACGGAGGTGCTCCGCCCGCACGACTGCCTCGACCGCGCCCACGCCCGCGCCACAAAGCGCTCGCCGCGCCAGCAGGGGGCGCGGCACGCGGAGCGCCGACGCGACGAGCGGAGCGGGCAGGCGGCGCCCGTCGCCACGCGGGCGGTCAGGGTTGTCAAGGTTGCCGAAGCGTACGCCGGGACGGCGTTCGGGGCCATGTCGCCGTCACCACGGGCGCTCCCGCTGCCGCGGTTCTCCTCCTCCTCCTCCTCCTCCAGGGAGGCGGCGGCGGTGGCAGAGGTTGACGACTCCGCGACGCGGGAGCTCCGGCGCCTGCTGGGACTCCACTGATCGACGACGAAAACGACAGAGGAGCCAAACGAAAACCATTCGAGCAAGCGATCTCGCGGCGCATTCAGCAACAAGGATATTAATTAGCTCTCCCTCTCCAGTGGCGGGGTCTCGATCGGCAATGGCGCGCGCATTACGTACATAATTCAGCTTCGATCTGCCTGCCTTGCCTGCCCAATTTTTTGTAAGGGCAAAGGTTAGGAGAGAAGCGAGGCTGCGAGGGTGCGTGCCTAGCTGTGATCGATCTGGAGCCAGTCGTCGGAGAGGGGGATTAACCAGAGGGGCAGAATTGTATTGGCAGGAAGATTTGATGTGATCTAGATGTGGTTAATCGAATCTGACTTTCAAAGGAAAAATTAATCTTTAGATGTGCTAATGTGCTGCTGGTTGGTGCTAATTAATTAGATGCTTGAATGAATGTAATATTATCCCTTCCCATCTAAAAGCTCGATTACTAAATGAGATCCTTTGAGGATGGGAATGGTATGGAGCTTATGGGCTAGTTGGTATTAAGATACATAGTTTCACCAGCCACATTGCTGGGGATGCCCGGATGCCTGATCAACTGAACAAATGACTAATATAACAACATATGCAGTAGATATGACCCCCCCAGAAAGGAGGGAAACAGGAATATTTACACACCTTTGCAAACCATTTTATTTCTGCTATTTCAGTAAATAAGAGTTGTTTGTACATGGCAAAAACCACATTTCTGCACACCACATTTTGTTTTCTGTACATTTCTGCAGGTACCAAGAGTTGTGTATTTTGTACATGGGAAGTGTTACCAGAAAGGCACTAACCTATTTTTGCTTGCAGCAAATTCCAAATTTAACTAGTCTCGCCCCAGTTCAGAGAGAAAATTTATACAAGCTGCAAACGCCCTTCCAAAACTGCTGATAGAGATATATACTAATACACAACATCTGCTGCATTCACCATATACCTTGCTGCAAGAACCCACAAATGCACACGCAGATCCATCAGTATCTCAAATCTTGTGAACAAGGACTTGAGCACCATACTGGGGTTGGAGTGTAACTACAAGCATCGGCGCATGAACATAGGACGGTGAGACAACAAATGCAAAGCGCTGAAGAACCATTGCAAGGGCCACCTTTGCTTCAACCATTGCAAGATTCTGGCCGACGCAGATGGTAGGGCCAATCCCAAATGGAAAGTATGCACCGAGGTGATAGCTATTGCCCTCTGCAAACCTTGATGGATCAAATTCATTTGCATTGGCACCCCATATGTTAACATCATGATGAATGTCAACAATAGGCAACTGGAGCTGTGTGCCAGCCGGAATGTCGAGTTTGCCCAGTTTGACATCCCTGTTGGCTATCCTATTGAGAAACACAGCCGGAGGATACAACCTGAGGGTTTCTTTTAACACCATATTGACCTGAACGCATTTGAACATTAAATATAGTATTACTTGCAGTATTCAAGAAAGGAGATAACATCACAAGTGTAAAAACAATGCACTCACAATTTTGAGATCACTCAGGTTTTCTGCTTTTGGGTGCTCGTGCTTGCCACACACTTGAAGGACTTCATCACGAGCCTTGCTTTGCCACTCTTCATGTAAAGCTAGAAGAAGAGTTGCCCATGTCAATAAGGTAGCTGTTGTTTCTTTTCCAGCAAAGTAAAATGTCTTGCACTCGTCAATTATTTCTTCAATTCCCATTTTGAATTCACTACCCATTTTACTGGATGATAACATCATGCCAAGCAAGTTGTTGGAATCCTCACACTTCCTTCCATTGATCTCGATCAATTTGCGCAAGGTATTCCGGATTTCTTGGTTTAGGACCTTCCTTCTTCGGTTCTTCTTTGTTGGGACAAATCTATTAGAGATATAACGATTTTCAGCATGGGTTCCAAGCAAGCTAAGAGACAGAGATAACCTTACCTGAAGCCAGGAATATATATAGTTCTCATTGCAAGAAGAACAAGTTTTAGCTGCTCCTCCTGCAACTGGAAAACTCGCTTTCCTTCCTCATAGCTACTTCCAAATGCCACACAGGAAATGACATCTGCAATCAAAGTGTGGAATTCTTTGTTTATATCTATCTCAAACTCAGTGCGCACTTCATCTTGAACTTCCCATTTATCCAGCATGGATGAGGTGATAGCTGTTATTTCTGGAATCCAACCCTGAAAGGAACAGGAATTTTATCTTAGTACTAAGTCATTTACTCATTTTATTATTGCATCGTTCAGATTGCAACCCTTGATCATATCAGCATATTATTAATAGAAAGAAATAGTTTTATTTGCCATAAAAACAATCTAACAGAAGGTGATAACTTACTCCAAGAGTTTCAAATGACATCTACCCAATATGTGAAATCCACGTTCTTGTGCGGCTCATTTCAAAAAAAAAAAAAAAGACATCTACCATCTATGTTCTTATAAATTTAATATCTAAAGAAATGGTTTTGTTTTAAAAATCAATCAATATGTAAGCACATCGTAATTACAAAGAAAGAATTAAACTCTATTCCACTGTAGACACATTCACAGAAATTTTAAGTCAAAGTTAGCAGCAAGAGGTAAGAACCACAGTAAATTTAGCAATTCTTCTGTAGAGGATCCTAACCTTGGAGAGTAAATGCATTCACATGTGACACAGTTTTACATCCAGGAATTGAGTAAAGAACAATTTAGCAAGGCTAAAATAATAACACATGGACAATCGGACATATGTTAAGGATCTTGTTTCTAGCCCTTTGTAATTGTTGAGAGTACGGAGTACCAACATGATCTATAAGCATAATCACCCATTTCCTGATTTGCATATGTTCCAAGTCAAGCCTCCTTACCTTGACCCTCTCCATGTTGAACGCCGGCGCGATGACACGGCGGTGGCGTGCCCACGCCTCCCCGGTGAGCCCCACGAGCCCCTCGCCGAACAGCTGCCGCGCGAGCGGGTTGTTCCCGCCGGGGCCAGACTTCCCGAAGGTGCCCGTGGTGTCGGTCAGCACGGCTTTCACGACCTCCGGGTCGGAGACCACCAGCCGTGGCCGGGGCCCGAACCAGAACACGAACGGCCGCCCGTACCGCGCCGCCCACTCGCGGTAGTGCGGCGCGACGCGGCCGACGACGTCGTGGTGGAAGGACGCGAGCGGGGCCGACTGCGCGGCGAGCAGCAGGTCGCGGTAGCCAGCGGCGTTGCCGGTGAACACGCTGCGCGGCGGCCCCCGGATTCCCTGGCGGCGGAGGCGGCGCTCCAGGCGGCGCGGGACCCACAGGAAGGAGTGGAGCAGGCGGAGAGCGTAGGCGACGGCGAGGGAGGCCGCGAGGATGAGGGTGCCGAGGGGCGCGGCCATCGCTTTGCTGTGGTTGTGCGCGTGCGCCTATGCGGTTGACTACTTGGATTGGGACTTGAGTACGTTCGGGCGGAGGAAGAAGAGAGGGGTTGAGGAGTTGACTCTTTGGGTGGGAGCAGGTGGCGGCCATTGTTTCCGCACGATGTGCTCATGGATTCACCGAGTTTTCTGAATAATTTTACCGCGTATCCATGGGACGCCGGTTCGACGCCAAAATTTTACCCGGTTGCTGCCTGTGCTGAAAGTCTGAAACTACAGGAGTGCATGACGATTCGTTCGAGTTTGGCAGCTGCTGGTCTGCAGGCTGCAGCAGAACTTGTTCAGATGCCGAAGCGGTGTGCCATCGCCATATGTTGTGCTACAAGATTTTGCTTCCGAGTACTACCGGTCCATCACGCTTGCAGTGCGATTTTCGCCTGGCCACGGAAAGAACAATGGCCTGCTAAAAAAGAACAGCCCAAATAAAAAGGGCCCACCGAGCCAAGAGACACGGCCTCAAAGAAAACACCTTTGGTTCGGGGATGGATGAGAATTTGGACCCATTTTTGTTTTTTTATTGGAGCGGTTCTATTTTTCTGTTTGGTTGAAGGGTTGGAGCGAGCCTGTTTTCTGTTGTTTAGTAGAAGGGATTGGAATGAAATGGAACCTAACAGAAAAATGTCTGCTGTCAGCTCTGTCTTCTTCTTTCTCTTTTTCCCCTCTCTTTTCCCTCATGTGTCTTCTTCTTCTCTCCCTTTCTCTCTCTTTCCTCACTCGCAGGGAGGTTGCATGGTGACGATGGAAGCTCTAACCGGAAGCTCACGGGCGGGCGACCGCGCGGATCCGAGCCTGTGGAGCCAGATCTATGGCGGGGCAACGCCCTGCGGGCGATAGGGCGGCGAAGGCGGGCAGGGTGGAGCTCACACGCGGCTAACCGGAGCTCGCGGGCGGCGGGGCGGTGAGGGCCGGCGCGCAGCGGTGGAGTGGAGGACAGCGCTCGGGCTCCGGCGGTCAGGGCGGCGCGCGGTGGGGCTCCCGGCGGAGGGGCAGAGGGGTAGAGCTGCGAGTAGTTGCGCAGGCGTCACGCCGTTCTCTTTCGTTTAGATGGGTTCGCTCGGTCCGACACTTTTTTTCAGACGAGCTGAACCTGAATCTTACAGGAATATTCCTCTGAAGGAACCAACCCAACCCAACCCAGCAATTCTCAAACCAAATAGACCCAAGAATGGGTCGGCTCCATCCCAACCCCCAAATCCTATGAACCAAACACACCCATAATGGACGAGCAAAGGAGAATATATAAAAGGACAGTCTATATTACCTTCTTTGAAGTCTCAACTATGGCTAAGCGCTCGGCAGGGCATACCTCAGCTAGTTAGATTATGAAAACTGCAGACTCACCTTCAAGTCTTTAAGGCGCTCACATTTACCTGTCTATATTAGTCATACCGACTACCAATTTATTATCTCTAAAGCTCAACATGCAAGTATGCCATGTCATCATCCACTATCATTATTAATACATCCTACTCACTTATAAACATGCAACATCATACATACAATTTATTACATTCTAGAAATTAAATCAATTATAATAGTGGTCGATGGCACACACGTCAATATTAGTCGTGACTGGTCGAGCTTCATATGCTAGCTCTGTCTCTCAAATGTGCTAATAAGGATAGAATATATGTGTGTGAGAATATTTGCAGGGATGTATGTATATAAATGTTCGTATTTGTAGTGTTTCATGAGAAAAACTATATCTCAAATCCCGAATTGTAGTTTAATTTCTTCCTAAACTGTAGAATCAAATACACAAGTGTCCTCGAGGACCTCTGTCGGTGTAATGGGCCAGGGGGTATTAGTTCTTCATGAATAAAGGCCCATTAAGCCCCTAGTATTGAGCTAATGTTCTTGGCCTTGAGGCCTAGGTGAGGCCCAAATGAAAACTGGAGAAACCCCAAGACCAATGATGCCACGTGGCCTCTTGGCCCGGGGGAATCATTGGTAACAGGGCGG
>CM002483.1:12424050-12517565 GCA_000325765.3 Leersia perrieri
GATTTGTAGGAGTGATTCCGGAGTTGGGGGCGGCGGTGCTCGTGGTGGGGGAGGAGGAGTGGGGAGGAGGAGGAGGAGGGATGAGGCGCGGGAAGGGCGGGAGGAACGGGCTGTTGCCGAGCTCGCTGCGGATCATCTCGTCGTGCCTCAAGACGGTGTCGTCCAACGCCGGCTCCGTCGCGTCAACGGTGCGCTCGGCCGGCGCATCCGTCGCCGCCTCCATTGCCGCCCCCCAGGCCGAGGACGAGAAGGACCAGGTCGGTTCAGTTCCACACGCTACTGACCCGCCCCCAACTATTCAAAATATATGTTGGTTGTTTCACTGTTGAAGGTAGCTACGGGAGTTGCTAATTTTAGTTCTGATGTAGTATACTTGCAATCGTGGACCTCAATCATGGCATTTTGCGGCAGGATGTTGCGATTGGTAGATCTTATGTTCTTGTAGATTCAAAATTCTGTGAGCAACCAGTAAAATTGGAAGTCAGTTGACTACCGTAAAGCTAAAGTGTACGTACAGAGCGGTAAATATACTACATTTGTGGGATTCGAATGGGTGCTCAACTCCAATTCAACAACGAAAGAAATACTAGTTATCTACACGGTGGGTAAAATAACATTTTCAAGTAATGCAATAACTTCGAAACAACTGGACTGTTCCATAAACTCAGCTTCTATCTATGCCACAATAACACTATTATAACTATATCTTCCACTTTGATGGGAAGCTGACTTTCTTCTTTACATCTAATGTTTGTATTAATTTTCCGATGTGTGTTTTAAGACCAATTAGTGATAGTGCTTTCTGTTATTTTAGTTCAATTCTCATTTGTATGTCATAAACATTTAATTTTACTTTGCCATGCTTCCATTTTGGAATGTGTTCATTGGAAGAGCAGTCGCTAGTTTATTTTTTCTGTTGTCCTTGTGTGGTTAGTGATATGATCTGTTCAGTCAGTTTCTCTTTCACTAGTCAGTTACTGCAGTTTTTAATCCAATGTGGGCATGTGGCTGTTATATATTGTGCAAATCTGAACATAGCTGGTCTTGATGCTTCATTATATAAACAGGTATTGTGGGCTGGATTTGATAAACTAGAGCTTCATCCGTCATTCTTCAAGCATGTTTTGCTTGTTGGTTATTCAAATGGTTTCCAAGTGCTTGATGTCGAGGATGCTGCAAATGTTTGTGAGTTGGTCTCAAAACGTGATGGTCCAGTTACATTTTTACAAATGCAACCCACACCAGTTTACTCAGATGGTACTGAAGGATTCAGAGCATCACATCCCATGCTTCTGATTGTTGCTGGTGACGAGACAAATGGGTTGGGTATGGTTCAAGGTGGTCGTTTAAGTGCGCTGATCAGAGATAACAGTAGTGAATCTCCAAATGGAAATTGTATTTCTACTCCAACAGTCGTTCGCTTCTACTCTTTAAAGTCTCACACCTATGTACATGTTCTCAGATTTCGATCTGCGGTATATATAGTTCGCTGCAGCCCCCGGATTGTTGCTGTGGCTCTTGCAGCACAAGTAAGTTTTCCTTCATGCTTTGCTCTTTTTCATTTGTTAAATGAAAAAGCAGAGTACATACATTTAATTTGCTTTGATGTACTTATATTCTTTTTACATTGCAGGTATACTGCTTTGATGCTGTTACTCTTGAAAATAAGTTCAGTGTCTTGACATATCCTTTGCAAGGGGCACCTGGGGTAAATATTGGGTATGGCCCAATGGCTGTAGGCCCAAGGTGGTTAGCTTATGCTTCCAATAGCCCTTTATTATCAAGCACAGGTCGTCTAAGTCCACAGAACCTTACACCGTCTCCAGGAGTTAGTCCATCTACCTCCCCTAGTAGTGGAAGTTTAGTTGCTAGATATGCAATGGAATCTAGTAAGCAGATAGCTGCTGGTATCATTAATCTTGGTGATATGGGATACAAAACACTGTCAAAGTACTGCCAAGAACTTCTGCCAGATGGTTCTGGCTCCCCCTTGTCGTCAAGTCCTGGCAGGAGATCGGGCAAACTTCCCTCCAGCGTACATCCTCTGGAAGCTGACAATGCTGGAATGGTTAGTTGAGGCTTGAGCAGGCCTTTTATTTTTGTCAAAATGATGGCATATAAAAAATGAACACTTCATCATACTTCTATTTCCTAACAGTGTAACCGTGTCAAACAATTGCAGGTAGTCGTCAAGGATTTCATCTCAAAAGAAGTCATATCTCAGTTTAGGGCTCACACAAGTCCCATATCTGCTCTTTGTTTTGACCCTAGTGGAACTCTCTTGGTGACAGCTTCTGTTCATGGCCATAACATAAATGTTTTCAGGATCATGCCAACAGCAATAACCAATGGCTCAGGCTCCATACGCTATGATTGGACAGCATCTCATGTCCACCTTTACAAACTGTATCGTGGCATGACAGCAGCTGTATGGTTCAAAGCAAATAAAAGTTCAAGTTAAAGTTGCTTACTCTTTCTATTTGATTCTAATTATTGCATCTTCATGCAGGTCATCCAGGACATCTCGTTCAGTCATTTCAGCCAGTGGATATCTATTGTTTCATCTCGATGTACATGCCATGTTTTTACATTGTCTCCTTTTGGTGGTGATGCGAGTCTGCTGCCACAGAATTCTCACAGTGATGGACCACCCCTTGCTCCATGTCAGCCAAGGCCATGGTGGTCAAAGCCATCATTCCTTATGGATCATCAGATTCATCCAGCTCCCTCAACTGTAACTAATTCTGTAGTCAGTAGGATAAAAAACAGTTCTTCTGGTTGGTTAAATACTGTTAGTAATGTGGCTGCTTCTGCAAGTGGGAAACTATCTGTACCATCTGGTGCTGTTACTGCTGTTTTTCACAATTCCAACTATGAAGGCTCATTACCAGTTCCATCGAAGGCTAATGCCTTGGAGCATCTATTGGTCTATTCACCTTCCGGTCATGTTATTCAACATGAACTTCTGCCTTCTTCAAGTTCTGAATCCTCTGATAGCAGTCCAATAGTTGGCCCTGGTTCTATGCAGATCCAGGATGATGAGTTGCATGTTACTGCTGAACCGACTCAGTGGTGGGATGTATGCCGTAGGACAAACTGGCCAGAAAGGGATGAAAACATTGCAAACATAGTTATTCATAACCAACGAAATAGTATGATGGGAATGGATGCTTCTGACTGTGACAGCGAGCATTCAGATTCCATTCCATCGGATGGTTTATCTGGGAAAGAGATTATAAAATCTCGAGAAAGATCAAGTTGGTACCTCTCAAATGCTGAGGTGCAGATAAGTTCATGGAGGATTCCCATTTGGCAGAAATCAAAGGTTGTACCTCAATGTCTCCAAATAGTGTGCTTAATTATGCAGAATGTATATTGAACGTTTTTTCATGATTGTGTAGATTTTCTTCTACGTGATAGATCAACCAGCAGCAGAATCAGGGGAATCTCATAGCCTTAGTGGGGGAGAAATTGAGATTGAGAAGCTGCCTCTTCATGAAGTTGAACTCCGGAGGAGGGAATTGCTCCCCGTATTTAAGCAGTTTCACTATTCTGAGCAAAACTTTACTGACAGGTAGTGTCAGCAAAATTTGACTGATGAAAATGTTTGTTTCTTCTATCTGTTGTAAAGATATGCTGTCAAATATGTCATGTTGGTTGTAGAAAATATTTTCCCAAAACAGAAGTTAGGCAGGTCATCTTTAAAACTAGGGGCAATAACTATGTGGCATTTCCCATTCTGGACTTGTTTTAACTGAAAACTTGACGGTCTAGTGTGTATTTTATAGTTTGGGTCCAGTCTGCCATTTTATCCGAGTGGGTGGTGTGCATGGACTAACTTTGCAAATGATGAATTATTTTATGTTCAAAACATCAAGCATTTTAAAAGGCTGATGTGATGCAAAGTGTTGGCTAATCTAGATTGGATTTGCCACACTTCTGACAAAGCTTTGTTTTTTGCCACCTTATGCTGGTCGCTTCATATTGAAATTGTCATTCTTGGTGAGTTGTTTTGAGGACAGATTTACATTATCCTAAGCATTTGCCGAGCCAACGCGAGTGGATCTATCCGGAAAGGAAATAGATAGAATGCTTGTGGGCAATCTGAATGTATCGAATTTGTTAAAATGAGAATTTTCAGTGTCATATAATTTTAAGATTCCAATTAATTGTCAGCTGTGTGTACAAGTAAAAGAGAATGGAGGTGGTATGAGCAACTCCCTCTGTCTCAAAATATAAGAACCATAACATCCAGTGCTAGGCTGTATGTAGTAGCTAACGGTCTAATTTGTGTAGTAACATATTAAGAACCACAAGAGGTTAATTTTTTATAACCTTTTATTTCGTAATTTGGTTACATGTAATGGGTGTTATTACATGTTATTTCTTCGTAGCAGATGTCAGGGCCAACTTGATTATTTTGGAATTTAAGTGTGCAATATTTTGATGGTTTTAATTTATTCAAATGAATCCAATGTAAGTTTATTTTTTTTAATGTGACTGCATTTCAATTGTGGAGTTAACAATATTAAAAAATGCAGGAATCTTGCAACAGGACGGTTTCAGAATGCATTGACTGACATTGATAAGGATAATAGTGCTCATGGATCCAAGCCAGGGTTACCTATATCTGGATTTTATAATGGTAAGCATATGATGTCTATAGTAATATTTTTTTTGAGAACGGTACAATGAGGACGCACACGCACTCACTCCGCACACACACAACACCACACGCACACGCACGCGTGCACGTCCAACACACGCTGGAAACAGACTTGGAGGGGTCAACCTCCGTGTGTGCGGGGAAGCACAGTACCACTGAACGTGCACACGTGTGTGTACCCTATACCTAACAGTTACCAACCAAAGTCAGTCTCGGGGAAAAGGGTTAAAAACCCCAGGGCGAGGCCTGCGTCGAGCAGGGCTCGAACATGCGACCGGCCGCTCGCGCCACTGCGATCAAACCAACTGAGCAAACGCTCAGTCCTCCCTATAGTAATATTTAATCACTGTTATAAAGCATCGTTAATTGGAAAACCTTTATTTTGCAGATATGAGGAAAATGCATAACATGAATGGATTAGGAGGGCAGTTATTGTCTGGACCTATCACTACTCATGATATACATCCAATGGAAAAATGCAATTCTGTTGAATCTCCTAAAGTGGCAAATTTGTCTGCCCTTCACAATGTAGATAATGAGAGCTTGAGCCATGTTTCAACAGTACCTGGAGCAAATGCATCAGCGATAACGCCACGTGGTAGAGAGACAGTTGAGCCTTCAACCATCAGACCATTGAGCAGCTATTCCCTCTTGGATGGTCCTCTTGATGATGGAATACCGTTGCCTGCAAGTAATGTATCATGCAGGCCTCAAATAATCAACAATTCTTCAGTAAGCAATGGTGCAGTCACTGACATTTCAAATGGGTGTCTCACAAGCATCAATTCTGGACAGAATGAAGCATCTGATTCCCATAACTCAGCAGAGTTTACCCAATATTTCCAAGAGGGCTATTGTAAAATATCAGAACTCGATGACTGCCGTGAGTTAACTGAAGCTGTTACTGACGCTGACAGCAGCAGCAGCCACTGCGAGAGAGAGAAGCCTGAGGAAGACGGGGATGGGGATAATGATGACATGCTTGGAGGTGTTTTTACCTTCAGCGAAGAAGGTAATTCGTGATAATGGTTTTATCATAACGGCATTGCATACTTTTGCATTGTGCTGACCTATCTCTTTTCTTTCTGATGGCAGGTTGAACCTAATATACTCTGCTTTTACATAGAGAACGGAACAGTGCCCACAATATTATGTAGAAAATGGTGGATTTCTAGTAGGCTTTCGTGGAATAAATTGGTGCTGAGATGATAATCTACTATTTGGTACATATTAGAAAGGTAAAGCTTGTGCTCGATGTCCATTTGTGAGAAGTTTTACTCAGGAATTGAGATCAAGATCCTTCCGGGCAATTTACTAATCCACGGATCCACGTTGAGGGGAGCTTGGTGTTGTCGAGAAGTTGCTGCTGCCTGCCGCAACACTGCCCCTTTTCTGTTGCTTTGTACATACTGTAAGACCATTTGTTTTGTGAAATACAACTGGAACATTGGACGGTCCAAAGACCTTGGCAGCCATATTTGTTGACTGCTTCCTGCCAAGGCCTGTGAAATGTTCCTTGTTTATTTGTACAGTCTTTCTGTTTCATTAAGGAAAAGGAAATCTAGCAAGAGATTAATGTGACAACTGTATAAACATTCAGTAAAGAATTTCCGTTTACGAAAAATGTTATGTTTCCGTGCTTCTCACTTCGGATTCACTAATGTGTGGGATTTACTGAGCGTTTGATGGTACTCACTCCGTCTCAATATATATTTACTTATGATATATTTTGAGGGGATTAAAGTTTGAGTGAGTAAAGGTTGTGATTGGTTGAGAATACAAGTATGGTGGGGAAATTAAATAGTGGATGGTTGTGATTGACGGAGATGAGATGGATGAGTGAAGTTTATATTTTGAGACAAATTTGAATTTCCGTATTGTTGTATTTTGAGTAGTGAGTACTCTAGATCAATGTTGTAACAAAACGTACACTAAATCAGTGTTACACTTGCTCCGTAAGCGATTGGATAGTGTACTATCCGACATGCGCCCTGATTCCTGAATCAATGGTACAGGAGTACATATCTGCTGCCTTTTCTTTTTTTCTTTTTCTTAGATTTGCTCGGTAACACAGTAACACAAACACGGTAACGCAAACAAACTGGAAAATAACAACAGGGCATTCCTCATATTTTCCCATACTCTGTATAAATATGTATTTATGTATTAATAATGGGCCATTTAACCCGTGCTTTTGTCCCTCCCGCGTTGATAATTGATGCGGCGTGAGATCCTTTTCTTGGGGGGACAAGATTTAAGAGTTCCGAGAACACTTTCTGACTGAGAGAGTTAGGCATGTTTGGAACGTGGATTTTACAAATGTACGGGTATCAGACTGCTAAACTAGTGACAAAGTCACCAAATACCAAAAGCCGTACGCAGCAAAGAGCGATGCACTTGCGCTGCAGCACGCACTGGCAATGCCTGCACTGATATTGTAAACCCAGCAACCGTGGTAGGCGCTGTCCACGAGTGCGTAAGATTTACTAAGCAGCGTTTGATGGTACTATCAGAGTGCACTTCAGAGATTACATAGTACACTACAGTACTACATCGAATCAATGTGGAGCGATTGGATTGTGTACCTATATCTAACACATGCACACTGAATCAATGCTATTGCTACAGAAGTACAGATATGCCGTTCTCTCTATGTCTGTTTTTCTTTTTCTTTTTGCTAAAATTGGGTACAAACTGGAAATTAACACCAGAGTATTAGTAGTACTCCTTTGTCCTTTGGAATGCAAAACACGACAAACACGAGAATAGAAAAAACACTGGACTGGACACTCAAAGTTCCTTCGGAGAAGAAGAGCATTTTTGGGATAGGGGAAGAACACCGTGTTAGTGCTTAGTGCTTGGGACAAGGTCTGCACGCCAAAATCTGAAGGAGGGTTAGGGATCAAAAACCTACATCAACAAAACGAGACATTGCTCCTTAAGAGACTGCACACTCTTAACAGACAGAATCAGTACGGAGAGACTAGGACCCTGTTTGTTTGAGCTTCTGGACAGCTTCTCAGCGTGAAAAGCTAGAAGCTCAAACAAACAGCTAACTTTTCGTGCAGCTTCTGGAAAGCCAGAAGCTCAGAAAAGCCGAGTTTGTATGGGAAGCTAAAAAGCTCAATTTTATGAGCTTTTTGTGGTTTTTTAAACCCAGAAAGCAAAACACATCTTCTAAAAGCTATGATTGTCTTTTCAGAATGAAAAGCCTGCAGCAGCTTTTCAGAAAAACTTCAAAAGCTGCAGCTCAAACAAACATACCCTAGATTTGAAGCAATTCAACAATGTGGCCCTATGTACTTCAGATCAGTCACTAGAGTTCTCTAGCAAAGCTGCTACTCCCTTTGGTTCCAAAATAACCGATGTTTTTAACAAGGACACCATCTTAAAAAAATAACTTTGACTATAGTATTCTATTATATATAGAAATATCAACAAATATATGATTTTGTTGAAGTACTTTTTGAGATCAATCTATACAAATGGTTATTCATAGTTAAAGTTTGAAAATTTGACTACGATATTATCAAAACGTCAATTATTATGGAACTGGATGAAGTACCAGAATATCGCTCCACCTCCGGTCACAATTATAGATGGCAAAGAACTTCTTTCTGGCTGGATAGATGGCTTGGACAAACAACTTTGAGTCGGCAATATGCAGCTCTTTTCTCCCATTGCACCGAGCCGAATATCTTAGTTCAAAGGATAATGTCTTTGGGGCTTCAATCAGTATCAGTGCCAACTGCCACGCCTCACAACAACTACATACGTACAACTTCATGAATTGAACCTCAAGTCAGAGCATTGTAACTTAGGAGATGGTCTAGACGACATCAGGAGACACACTCTCAGATGACCTAGAGTAATCCTTACCACGAAGTACAACTATCAAAGAAACAGAACAACAGCGAGTTGTCCAAATTACAGATTTATCTAGGAAAACCGAGTTCCCCCAAGAATACAATTCGTTGCTTGGTTATTGGCAAAAGACAGTCTGCCAACAAAGAAAAATCGCATGACCAAAACCATACCTGATTCAACAACTTGTGATCACATGTTCCTCAACTACCCTTTCATGGCATCGGTCTAGCTAGCAATTGGCGTTCACCCGAACACTATATCTATTCAACAACTGCATCAGATCAGCTGGCCTACTAGGCTCCCTGCAAAAGAGTTTAGCTCATTCTTTTTTGCTCTGTTTCTGGAGGATTTGGAATTACCACCACGATGTAGTCTTTAGACAATTGGCGCCATCAATCCAAAGGTTACTCTGGCGTTGCATCGAAGACACATCTCTTTGGGCGGAAGATACATCCAAAGTTTACTCAAACTGGAAGATAGAAGTATAATGGCACATTGGAAAAAGAGTGTTTGACTACACCCTCTCAAACCTGTAAATGTTCTTATGTTTTCTTGTAACTCTTCAAACTCCTTTGGTTAATTCTAATGAAAGTATTAAGGTTGGTAAACTATCCCCCTCGGTGACCTTTCGAAAATAAATTCATTCAGAAATTTTACGAAACGGTGGAGGAAAATTTGTAACATGAGATCTCACCTTTCACCCAATCACCCCATTTCCCTCTCCGCGTTGACGCAAAAGACTTGCAAGGCTTTCCTGAGGAGTGAGAGCTAAGCCTGTCTGGAATGTTACATTTTACAAATGTAAAAATGTACTATATCAAACGTGCTAAACGAAACGGCCGCCCTTAAGATAAACTATGGGACGATCCATCCAAATCCCAACGCAAAGGGAATGTATGATCGATCATTCGATCACTGATGCACATGCACTGCCTTGCACCCTGTTTCCCGTCCCGGGGGGACGGAGCGCGCCGCCCAGATCCACCACACACATGCGCCGATGCGCACGATCAAGCTTAGCCACACCCACACGCCGAGGCGACTCCAATCCAACCACGCGACTACGCGATGCCTCCTCATCCGGGTAGAAGAAGACGACGACACGCGCAGTGTCACGCATCCCCTAGCCCCCGCGCTGCACTGCACCAGCAGCACGTTTCCGTCGTCGAGAGCGACGAGGTGGGAGGGGAGGAAGCCTCCAACTCCCCGATGCCCCACCCACACCCACACCCATGGCTCCGGGCGCGGCGTCCCCCCTCGCCACCACCACACAAAATCCCCCGTGGCGGATAGCGGATAAAAACGACCGACCCGTACTACAGGAAGGACCGAAGGACTAGAGGTAGAGGAGAGGAGGAGAGTGCGCGGGTGCGATGATGGAGGGGGAAATTGAGGAGGAGGTTGCGGCGCCGACGGTTGCGCCGGCGGCGGCGGAGTTCGGGCTGCCGGCGGAGGTGATGGCGGTGCTGCCGGAGGACCCGTTCGAGCAGCTGGACGTGGCGCGGAAGATCACCTCCATCGCGCTGGCGTCCCGCCTCGGGCGGCTCGAGGCGGAGGCCGCGCGTCTCCGGGCGGAGCTCGCCGAGCGCGACGCCGCCGCCGAGGACCTCCGCGAGCGCGTCGAGCAGCTGGACGCCGCGCTCGCCGTGGCCACCGGCCGCCTCCGCCGCGCCGAGGAGGATAAGGTAAGTTCATTAGCTAGTGGAGTCACTCGCTTCACTAGTGGCTTGAGCTGCTTGTTTTTAGCTGAAATATACTGATTGTTGGCTGAGATTGGTCCATTTTTGGCAATACTTCCACGCGCCCCCGAATTGTTAGCATGCGTAATACACTTGATCTGAACTAGTTTCAACTGGTTTGAATATTTGATTGATCTGAGCGACATTTTAGTAGTTGCATCCATGTTGCGTTGTGTCCACTGCAATTATACATTTTGCTGATTCTCTTGTGTTGTGGTTGGTGGATATATGCACTCAGGAGGCGCTGCTGAGGGATAACTCGTTGTTGTCTAACACCGTCCGGAAGCTTAACAGAGATGTTGCCAAGGTAACAGGAAGTATTATTGCTCGTTTGAGCTTTTGCAATGCGACTCGAGTGTTTGCTCGTCTTTCGTTGCTACTTCAAAAATCCAAACTCCATTGTGGTGTCCTTTACCACCTGTTTTCCATTCTGTTGTCCAGTTGGAAGTGTTCAAGAAGACGCTTATGCAGTCACTCCAGGAAGATGAAGACCCCGCAGTACGTTTTCTGTGTTTACATATTTTTCTATTGTATCTACTTCAAGAAGCCAACAATGGTTAGAGCATTGGAATTTGGAACTATTCGTAATTCTTTTCAATTAGAAGTGAATTTTCTTGTTTAAATACTTTGCTCTAGAACACTGCTCCCAGGGCAAGGGCCAATGAAGCTTCAAATTTCTCCTCCACACCATTTGTTGGAGGTACTCCAAATCCTCTCTTTTTTTTTATCTACCTGCATTGCATTGTGCCATATGCAATCACTGGAGCTTTGACCATTTGTTTCTATCAGATGAAGATTCTGCTTTTTTAGCTTCCAAATCATCACAATTGTCGGAAACTGCAAGTTCTGTCTCAGAGGAGAGTAGTCATGTTGATCCAGAAGGTACATTCCATCTCAGTTGAATCATGTTGTTCAATGTGCAAATCTGTGATAATTTACATAAACCACATTCTTATATCTACAGTACCTAGGCCACCCCGTCCACATGTATTTTTGCCATCATACAACAATACACCAAGGGTGACTCCCCCAGACTCACCTCCAAGGAGTTTCGCATCAATATCACCTCCAAGGAGACACTCAATTTCAGTTACATCAAGGAATATTTTTGATGACAGGTCCTCAGTCTATTCTGGTCATCATAGTTCAATGACATCTCCATTTGATGCAGCAAGTCATACAGGTCAGCTGTGCTAGCTCGAACATATGGTGTATGTTCTTATTTTCATTCTACTTTTCTACTTGTGAAAAAGGAAACCTTCTTATGTGCAATGCATTAATGTCAATCTTGTGAGTAGATTAATGAGGCTGAGATTCTTCAAGGACAAAAAACTGATTTAATCAAAATATACCGCTGAAAATTGGCTAGTATCTTCTAGTAGAGTTCAGTTGCCGTGATGTTAGAATTTAAAATATTTATAAAAGGAGGAAACCTAACAAATTGCCGGGTCATATGATCCATAGCCATCCACTTTTATACTATCGAGTATAAAGTCGAGTATTTGTGCACAAACAATATCAAATTGTCAATAATATCTTTTATGTATGTAAAAATGCAATCTAGATTCCTAACAGCCAGTCTGCCTTTATGAAGGACTAGCAAGTTCTCTTAACCATCCATTCTCATAGACTGATAGTATAAACCTGAAACAGATGATCTGCTTGAAGCATCAGTGTTTTAAGAAAAAGAAAATGAAAACGAGTAATTGGTTCTGATGCCAGTCATCACTGTAGCCTAGTGTTTGATTTCTACCTGAGCATTCTGATCATTTCCATGAATTACAGTAGTTCGCCCTATTTTTCATTGTTCATGCGCTTGTTTCAGGACGAACACGAGTTGATGGAAAAGAGTTCTTCCGTCAAGTCAGGTATATGCTTGACGATGAACATGACTTCAGCACATTGAGTACCTCTAGCTCTTTCTGTTAAAGTTATGTAAAATGAGCAGGAAGTAACTTTCCCTTAAAATAGTATGGAACATTTGCTTTAAATTTTAGTTTTAACATTACCTACCTTCTCCTAGTCCACTTGTAAAATTACTCTCCTTCTATGCATATTTTTACCCCAAAAGCTTGATATTCTAATGTACTTGAAGAATAACACAATATTGCACATCCTTTTTCATTAATTCTGATAAGGAAAAATTACAGCTGTCTTGGTACATTGTTAACCTCCACAGTCCTTTTGACTTCTTTACAAATTTGCATGCATGCAGAAACCGATTGTCTTATGAGCAGTTCAGTGCATTCCTAGCCAATGTAAAGGAGCTGAACTCACACAAGCAGACCAGAGAGGTATAAAACTAATACAAACCGAACAAACTGTATGTTCCCCTCTCCTTGGAATTTAATACTTTTTTTGGTGCTCACTGAAGCTTCTGTGATGCTTGCAGGATACATTAAGAAAGGCTGACGAAATATTTGGTCCAGAAAACAAGGATCTATACACCATTTTTGAGGGCCTAATTAGTCGCAATATTCATTAGAGTCCTCAAAACTGAAACTTTTCTCGTGATTAAAATTTTAAAGTGATCCAGGTTTTACAGGAATTGTAAGATAATACGTTTGTTGTTTTTCAGTATTTCAGTTGCTACCCTTTTCAGATTTCTGGTATATAGTTTACAAATTCTATTCTTGATGTTAATGTAGAGTCTATAAGGTACTATTATACTTGTAACACTAATGAAAAGGTTGAAATAAGAGACAATGTGTTCTTTTCCTTGAATTCAAGATGCTTCTCGTACCAGACAACTTGCAGTTTCAAATGAGAGCGAAATAAAGTTTTCAAGCATATGTACCAGAAACAATGAAATCACTTTGAAGAAGATAAATAAAATTGCATCAGTGCCCTTTCATACAAGTGTGGTTATAACGGCTTGATTTGCCGCAAGGTAAAATGATTTCAGATTGTAATTATCATATTGCTTGGAGGATATACAATTAAAACCCAACTGTACGGAGTACAGGGGTTCAAAATGTAGGATCGAATACAATAAATAAATCTACTAGAGGGGGGTGAATAGTAGGTATTGACAGCGGAAGTTTAATTTTCGAATCCAAAAAACAGATTAATAGAGTATCAGTAAAAAATAGATTGCGTAAAAACCAACCGTTGGATCTGTCCCAAATTTGGTAAGAATAAACTAGAAGATATAAGGAACAACTCCACCGAACGGATTTACAAAATAATGTACGGTTAAAAAGTTATAACCCTCGCAATCTAGCTATCTCAGAATTTCAGCAAAACGAACAAAATCAATTCAAGCAACTTACGTGGTTGGAAACGCCTTGATGATTGAATATGATATTTATTGCTGAAATATATTGTCACAAGGTGCAGCCAAAGCACCCGTATAAAAACCCTAAAACAAAGAGCACTCAAATCTCTCGATTGTGACTTACTCTCTAGGCTAAGCCTCCCTCTCTATTTATACCAAATATCTCCTATTTCTAGTAGGACTCAATTCCTAATTGGAATAGGACTCTATTACAATTTCCTAAAAAGAAAAATTCCTTTTCTTTTTATTCAAAACCGCAGTCGCAGCCGAACCAAAACTGTATCGGACTCTGCATATACTGCCGTACACCGAATCCCCATCCATCGGTCTTACGTACACGTATATATGCATATCAAACAAGCCAACCAATCAGGCAGCTCCGTACAGCATCCATCTCTCCATGAGCCAAGTCACCGACTTGTACTCCACGATCGATCCATCCATACACACGTATGCACAAACCATCACCATGTACGCTGTCTTGCACGTAGACCACCACCGAGCCAAGCATCAATACCATGCATGCACGTACACATGCATGCATCCGTGTATAGTACCCCAAGTAGTGTAGCACCTCAATTCTTCTCGTAATTCTTCGACGCTCGCACACACGATTTTGCGAAGCCCGTCACGAACAACACCCACACGGTGTCCCTCCACCGTGTGTCATCTTTCGTCAACCTCGTCACCCGGCATCCTCGATCGCTCCGGACCTCTACTCCTCCCTGAGTATAGTCCCGATCCCACCGTTGACCTAAGTTAACCCCAAGACATCTGACTCTAGTCCAATCCTGTCACATGACCTCCCGACTGCTCCAGACCTCGGTTCCTCCCTGAACATAGTCCTAGTTCTCGTCATTGACCAAGCCTTGACCTCTAGTCACCTACACACAGTAGATAAAACAACCGTTTCTGGGCACAGATATCGCAACCTGACCCACATTAGTCACACGCACTCACACCACATCCACAAATATTCCAAACCAATTTTATTTAATTTATTATTTATAAAGCCAATTTATTCATCACAAAATATTAATCAAAACCTTGATCTTACACAAAACACAAACTGAAAACGTGTGCCAGGTTTTGCTAGCCACATCAATGTTCAGTTACAGTACAAAATTCAGAAAGAATTTGTATTTTTTATGGATCAAAGGAAACAGAAAACGATCGACTCTTCGTGTTACTTCGCGTCATGCAGCGATTCTTCAGTACCAAATGCGACACATTCTTCAGCCAGTATAAGCATTATTATGTCAGCTTTCTTATCACCTGTGCTATCTTATCTTTATCTCTTTTTGTGGCACATTACTGCTGCTACAAAAGGTTGCCTTTGTTTTTTCCATGGCTTGAATTCTCTGGAGGCCTGCTCCAGATTGCCTTTTGTTCTTCAAAGCTCCCAATAACGGCAGACTGTGTCTTGTTTGCTAAAGAATTTGCCAATTGTTTGCTAAATATTTCACCATTGAAATCACTCAATACCCTTATTAGCTTTGGACTGCTCTTGCTGACGACAATCTGCCCATCTGTGCTTTTGTTTGTGTTGGCAACAACACTTACTGGTTTCAGTTGCACTGACGGTTTCAGTCCTGATCCTTCAACCATGTAAACTGCTCCAAGAATTTCTCCCAAAAATATGTCCTGATATCATGAAAAGTTACACAAAATTATATGACAGAACAGTATAAAATCAAAGTGGGGGGAAAAAAAGAGAGGTGGGTTATAGTGGCTAATCAGTTACCAAATGACGGTACAGCTTCTGCTTCATCTGAAGTTCTTGCAGCAACGACAACAGCTCATGGACAAATTTTGATTCATGAGTATGCTGGATGTCTTCCAAAGCCTCAAGCACAGCCTTAAATGATGCAGCTTTTCGTTGCACCGTAAGAGGAATCAGTGTGATTTTCATATCGGATTCTAGGACTGTTTTTGCAGCTAATGGATCAAGAAAAATGTTAAACTCAGCATGTTTGTTGGATGGAACAGTGAACACATTGCCATTCTCATCACCTCCATCTTTGATGAGTCCGCCAACAACATAGACTCTCTGCATAGGGAAATAGTGTGTTTACGGAGATCGACCTCGAGAGATGAACTCATCAGAGATCGAAACTTATTTTGGAAGATAAGAATAGGAATAACTGACCTCTATCACAGAACTTGCATCTCTGTCAGAGAGTGAAATGTTGGCCATATTGGTGAGAGGTCCATTAGTAAGAACAGTGATCTTTTCACCTGCATCAAGCTGCTTCCTGACAGATTGCCAAACTTCAAGAGCCAAAGGTTGCCGACGTTCTGGGTTATCTAAACTTCCAGGAGCATATCTGATCATGTAATTAATAATGTAAAAATGTTTTAGGGCAATCTTGAATTAAAATTCATGAGAGAGCTGTCTTCCTGTACCCCTGTTTTACTGTATCCACAGATTATTGTGGACTGTGTATTCAGAAGATGCTGCAGAAGGTTACCTTCTAGGACTTCTTGGCAGTGACCGGGCTAGTCCATAGAGTGTGTCTGAATCAATAAAACCACCACTGCCATGGGGAATAGCATAAGAATTGTTGCAGCCAAGAATAGGAATGCCCAATGCAGTGGTATTGCCTAGGCCTACTGGAATGTCATCACGGCCCATCATATGTAGAACGTCGTAAACGATATCGATGCTCGCAATATTTGCCCAGCCATTGCCATTGACCAATACCCCCTAAAACATTTTAGCACACTGAGTTTCGCTGCAGCAATCGATAAATGCAAATCCATGGTTGTATGAGAATTGAAAACACTTCAATTTGTTCATTAAATGTCATACAAGTTTTTTTTTCCTGACCTTTAGATCTATTACTTCTTTAGGTGTCTTCAAGAGGTATATTAGTGAAACAAAATCTCCAGGGCTCATGTCCATGTCAAAAATGACTGGCTTCCCCCTGCTCACATTTCTGAAAACCGGTTTATGAAGAACTTTTCTATAATAAGGAAACTGCGTATTGATGTTGAAAAGGCCAGTTTGTTCAGGACGATTTAAGACCTGCAGGGAACAATTTCGTCACTAAAAGTAACTTTGTTAGACAAATGATGAAATGGTATTCATGTCTAGACCCTGTCACTCCCTCAGAAGAAGAATTCAACCTTCTCATAGATGTGCAAGGAATGGCATGCCTGCTTACCTCTTTTAAGATAATGGAAGCTTTTTAGATAATGCCTGCTTACCTCTAAGAAGCTGTCGCAGAATTCGTTTTCTAGTATACTATTTTTATCCTTGTTAGGCTTTGCTCTTGTCGCAACACGAACCCGGACTCCTTCCGGACCAGATACTTCTCTAGTATATCCATCCTAAGAAAAATGCAGAAAATGTCAAAATGGAGCCTGACTCTTAGGAACAGTGGGAATATTTTACATGCAGGATATCAAAATGTGGCATCCTATCATAGTATTTGAAATGATCAGCAATTGAGATGTTCACAACAGAATTTTTTTTAAGCTGTTAAGTCTCATATACTATTAGTAAGCTAAATTGATATCCAAGCTCAATATCCATGTATACATAGTTGAAAATATATATAAAAAATTGATTCATGGAGATATAGGTAAGCACATAAGTTGTCATGTTTCGTATCCATTTTTTGAGTCACAATATTTCTCATATCAACATCAATACATCATACTATATATTACCTGACATCTCCCTCTGCTGCTTCCCGGTATCAAGCAGAAGGTATCTCTTATTCCGGTCTGAACATGGCCACTGTGAATTCCACCGTCTTTCAGGCCAAATTTGGGAGTAGCACGGCCATCGAAAAATGGGTTCGAACCGTCACGTTTCCCATAAGGTTTGTTCGAAGTTATGACTGTAATGTTCATATATTCGAGCTCAGCAAATTCATTTCCGCCATCAAACTCACCATTGCGCATGCTTGATAATGCCACACCGGCAGCAAAGGAATCCCACATATAGTAGCTCTGAGTAAAGAAAGAACAATATGAGAAATTGGACCTTTTTTTGACGCGAAATTTCTGTACCAAATGAAACTTTTGATTTATTTTTTTTACAAAAGGATGGAGAATGATTAAATGAAAAAAGATTTGAGCTTTGGACTTGCCGTGTTGCCGTGGCCGTTGGATCGTCCCCTTAGTCTCATCAACACCTGATCTAGCGATTGCAAAGAGTATTGTGCCTCGTACGTTCGCTGATGCTGTCGGAATTCAGAAACGAATTCCTCGGTGACCGGAATTGTGTTGGTCGCATCAAGAGGAATCATTGTGATGGGAATCCCGGAATGGATCACCTGAAGATGGTGAGCTCTATCACTCAATCAAATTTAACTCTAACTAGTGCACAATCATATTTATTTTGTTTTCTTGTAACTTGAGAAGCCAAATTTAAACTTTGTGTTTTTTAATAGCTATCGAACACCATCTAAGAACGAGTGGATATCCTCTCCAGGGATTAGAAGAGTTTCCTAGGACACCGAAGTAGTATGCCCTTTAAGATTCACTGACTTATTTTCTTGGAATGGATGGTATAACTTATGCAGAAAACTTGTTTAATCCCTCGAGGTAATGTCCCGTCTGTTCAAATGCAATTCAAATAGTTAAAAAATCTAAGAAAAATCACAACATTAATACAATATACATATACAACTCCATAAAAGCTTAAATTTAAACTCAGCTCGCATATTGAGAGAAAGAAAAAAGACAAATCCAGCATTAATTTGAACGGTAATGGTACTGTTCATACCCATATTTGTTTTTTCCCCTCAAATGGTTGGATCAAATCTGAACATTGTTTTTTTATGATACATGCCACTATGCTCTAAATTTCCATTTTTATTTTTTTCACAACATTTTCATTCAATTTGAGATAACAAGGTATACAACGAGACATCCCCTCGACGGATCATATATTTCATTTTTGAAGTTCTGCCAAATCTCATTCAGAGAGGAAAAAAGAAACACAAACACCAAAACCAGATACCTGTATACTTTCTAAAAAGAGATATATATATACCAAAATAATGCCATTAATAATTAAACACAATTTTTAGAGATAATTAGACATTACTGGAACAATAAATAAAGAGACCTGGCAAAGTCAATTTATATTTTAATTACATATTCTCTTATCTTACACCATATCTAAATGGTTATATTTTTAAGAAAAAAACAATAGCATGGACTACAACGCTATACATCATTTCACATGTACACATGTAACACTAATTCATTATTTATACCCAAATAAATATAACACTGGTCATATGTACTATATATCCACAACTGATTTGTTCATGTTGTTCCTCTTTTGTGTGTAGATCGAATTTGGACTTAGAAATTTTGAAGTCACCCGAAGAACACATCATTTTCACATGCGGGTAAACGACCGTCTATAGAAACAACTTTCACATGCGACCAGCTTAACATGACCGCCGCTAGAAATAATTTTTAGGTGGTTGGTTTGTCTAACAACCTGCCTATGATAATTTATAAAAATTAGACTGTTTCCCGTGTTTTGGAAAATTCCAACAATTTTTCACTTTCAAATTAGTTGACACATAGCTAACACAAATTCAATAATACTTCCTCTGTTTTATAATGTAAGAGTTGATTTTTTGTTTATAATGTTTAACCATTCATCTTATTTAAAAAATTATAAAAATAACATTTATTTTGTCTGTGACTTATTTTATTATAAAAACATTTTAAACATAACTTATTTTTTATATTTACACTAAATTTTTGAATAAGATGAAATCGTTGCAACAAAAAAGTTATATTATAAATTGGAGGCAGCAAATAAATACACCGTGTTGGGTTCTCAAAATTTGACGTCAACGCACATGTACACACGTCGAACAGTTGATACATTGTTGCAAGGTGATGTGTTCGACACCAACACGTCCGTACACGTACCTGGTAAGCAGCGAAGGGGTCACCAAAGATGTTGAACTCGGCGAAGGGGTTGGTGTCGAAGGCGGTGTACAGGTTGCCGGCGGGGTCCGCCGTCCGGACGGCGCCGCCGGAGACGTAGACCCTGTCGATGTTCCGCCTCAGCCCCGGGTGCGCCATGAGCAGGAGCGCCAGGTTCGTGTGCGCCCCGAAGAGGAACACCGTGGTGGGCCCCTCCGACACCGTGTCGGCCATCACCCTCTGCGCCGTCGGCTGCCTCAGCGGCCTGTACCTCCGCCGTCCCTGCGGCAGGAACCCCCTTCTCACCCCGAAGTTCGTGTCCACGTCCAGCCGGCTCCTCGCCGGAATCGCCTGCCTGTACCGGCACCCGCCCGCCGTGGACGTGCCCTGTTGTAAAATATTCCTCCCAAAATATAACAATCTACTACCTCCATTATATAATATAGCAACTTAGTATAAAATAAAACATTTTCTAGTATCATATATCTGGACAACCTGTCTACTACATCTGTCCTAAAATACATCTGGATAACTTGTCTACTACATCTATCCTAAAATATAGCAACCTACTATATATCTTCGTTCCATAATGTGACATGTGCAGATACGTGATACCAGAAAATGTCACATCACGTACTAAGTTGCTATATTTTAAGACGGAGAAAGTACATGAACACAGTGATGTGTCTGGCTTAATCGTTAGGTAGATTAATTACCTGGTCGATGAGAGGGAGATAGCCGCCGACGTCCAGGAGGACGGCGCCGGAGTGGGAGACGGAGCCGTCGCCGCCGACGCCGACGGGGATGTCGTCGCGGCCCATCATGTGGAGGAGGTCGTAGAGGTGGTTGACGGCGTGCCCGGCGTCGCTCCACTCATTGGCGTTGATTGTGATGGCCTGCGCACGCCCGCACGCGCACGTAAACATGCAAAAGAGGAATTAGCAGTCGACCGTGTCAACATCGATCCGGGTGAGTCGATCACTCACTTACTCACAAGCAGAGACCGACAAGATGGCGCTTATCCTGTGGACAAATGGCGTTGAAACATATATGCATCTTGCTGCGAAGTGCTATATATCGCCCGTTGGTCAAAGGCTTTCTCTAGCTAGTGTCTGGGTGTGCTGTCTACATCACGTTTAATTTAATGATTTACTACCAAGTTATAATGATCAAATGACTGTGTGTGTGAAACCACACGCGCGCGCACGCGCGAGATTCACCGGAGATGATGGGCCATTAATTTGCTCCGGTTTGGGAACACCACCAAAGTAGATATGATCAAGATCAAAGATCGTCGCCTTTTCGAGAGATTTTACACGGCTCTGTATCAATCATTTAGAGCCAGGCCTATGCAAAAGTCTAAAGACATTTTCTACGGTATATATATACTCCATGGCGTCTATTACACTGTGATTCAACGCTTCACTATTTCTATTACTCTCAACACCAACAGGATAATACAAGACAAAACTAGATACTAACAAAATGATCTATATCTGAAAATTTTGAGAGAGGTTAGATGCAAACCGATCACGATTATTGACGTGGCCGGGAACGAGGTCGAATCAAGATTGACGACATGGCCACATCATACCTTGACGTCGAACTCGGAGCGGTTCTGCTTGAGGAGGTAGAGCAGCGCGAAGAGGTCGTCGGTGTCCATGTCCGTGTCGACCAAGATCCTCCTCGGCCTCGTCGCGGTGGCGCCGGCCGCGCCGCCGGAGGCAGTAGGCGCGGCGCCGAACGCTACAAGGAGCAGCACGGCGGCCGCCACCGCCGCCGTCCTCCACATCTTGGCTCTCCTCCTCCTCTTCGCCTTCTCCTCGGGAGACATATACACAGCAGCAGAGACCGAGAGATAACACGAGGAGCTAGGATCGAGTAGGTGATCTGTGCATGAATGGTTGGTGCGCCTTTTATCGCGATCGATCGGCGGCTGGCCTCGCTGGCTCGCTGTTGGGCATTAATGGAATAATGGGGGTGGACTGGCAGCTAGCTGCAGGCTGCAGCCGTCAGGCGATCGAGTACTCACCGATCGGGCAAGTATTTAGCCACGCAAATCCTGTGGATAAACGATCCGGTCGGATAACTGGATAAGGAATTTTAGAACTAGGTGTATATACATCTAGGCTTTATATGCGGTCTAAATAGTTATATAAAAATTTGAAAAAAAATTGATTAGATATGTTACAATAATTAAGTTAGCTCACAAATATGCAACTTCAAATTTGACCTACATTTGGACATATAAAAATAACAAAATTTGACACGACACAGTGTAGACGTAATTTGTTATTTTAGTTTTTCCAAATGTAGGTTAAATTTGAAGTTGCATGTTTGTGAGCTAACTTATATTATCATAACACATCTAAGCAATTTTTTTAAAATTTTTACATAACTATTTGAGCCGCATGCAAAACCTAGGTGTATATACACCTAGGTTCTAAATTAAATGACTTTCCCTCAGATAACTGCCCACATCTACAGTGCACCTACAATATTCATAGGCAATTGCCATTTTATAGATCGTACTTATCATACCGGCCAATCGGCCATCGTGTTTACTATATAACATACCAATAATGAATCGGCAATTGGTTATAAAAAGAATAGAGTACCTTTGTATCGGGTAAAATATATCTTATTTCACTTTACACCAAGTTTAGCGTAAACTTTTAATTTGCACCAGGGTGTATCAAAATAAGTTTCACTTTACACCGGGTTATATCATATAATTCAAAAAATATCTTGTAAAATATATGAATGTAACTCGTAAAATATTTCAATTTAAGTCAGTATCACAAAGTTTAATTTATAATTCAAAAAATTCCATAGATTTAATAACTTATTTTGTTGTTAACCCGGTGTAAAGTTAAATTATATTGATGTATCTTGGTAAAAAATAAAAGTATACGATAAACCCGGTGAAAAATAAAATAAGGTATATTTTACCCAATTTGCTCAAAAGAATTTGATCTGTGATCCATGGAAGTAAAAGGTCTTCCTTCGTAGCAACATGCTATAAAAGTATTACTCTCATCTATATTGTAAGAGGTTTCAGTCTTTTTATCTCTCGTCTAGATCCACTAATATCGCATGAATCTAGACATATATATGACATGTAACATTTATCTATGTATGAATCCATTTTAAATATAAACAGGCCTATATGAAATAGAAGAAATATTAAGGTATGGATAACGTTAAGGGTAATCTATAGACATGTGACAATTAATGTTTTGAATGACTTTAAAATTCTTCACCTAAAATACAATCAGCATGGTCTTATATAATGTTTATCAGCGACTCGATAAAAAAAACAATTTGTGAACATTGCATTGTTCAAACCCTGTGAATTTAGAGAAAACCTGTTTTGCCCACATGTAAAGATGTTTTTCTTTTACCCCGCAAAAAAATGTTTTTCTTTTTACTAGGGCAAGATTCAATAGGTTTAGGATCTACAACACACTTGTTCATAAATACTTTTCATTTTGTATGTCATATATTTCTACCAACACATATTAAAGTATATATTTAAAGTAATCTACATTTGCTACAGTTTATATACTCTATGCAACTATGCATATCTGAAAAAAAAAAAGTGAACTTGCTCCCTTGCTAGTAGCAGCAATTACTTAGACTGGAGTTTATGGTAGCTGCGACTTCTTTTTGAGAATATGGCATGGTTTTCAACAGCTGATATCCATAGACGGTTATGTAGATAACAGAAAAATTGTGTATATATTAATGCCTATATGCATAATTACTAGGTTAATTTGGTTCATGCAAAATTATGAGATAATAAAATTATAAGTTGGCCTCACCAAATTTAGAAGTCATAAGAACAGAAGGATAAGCTATGTGGTTTCATATTGGTCATCTTGTGCATAAGGGTTTAGGTGAGTGGTTGCTACTATTTTTATGACACCTAATCACCATTGTGTCGTGCCCTAATAGTGGCTTGAATAGTTTGAGCACAGATGATAATGGTTTTACAGGAGGTCAATTAAATCTACGCAAATTGGACTTCACTCGAGATAAGCATACAAGCACAACATTCACACTCAAGATTACGCGACATATTCGTTAGCTAGATAGCGTGATCGGTGGACTACCCGACAAACGAACCGTTTAAAGTTGAAATCCAACTTCTAATTTCAGAAAACTATAGGTATCTTGGATATTCTATCACAAAACTACAGATTTAAAGACTTGTTTTACAAAACTATAGATTTGGTGTCCTTGTGTATCACAAAACTATAGATTTAAGAATTTGTTTCAAAATTACAGATTTAGTGTCTATATTATCACAAAACTACGGATTTAGTGTCTCAATTATCACAAAACTACAGGTTTTAGCAATACATTATTATTGCTGAAACCTGTAGTTTTGTGATAATGTATTGCTAAAACCTATAGTTTTGTGATAATTAAAACACTAAATCTGTAGTTTTATGAAATAAATTCTTAAATCTGTAGTTCTGTGAAACACAAAGACACTAAATTTGTAGTTTTATGAAACAAGTCATTAAATCTGTAGTTTTGTGATAGATTGTCCAAAATACTTGTAGTTTTGTGAAATTTAAATTCAAATGTTATAAAAATTATAATCCTGGTTAGGCTTTAGACAAAATAAAGCCAAAATGAGAAACTATGATTACAGAAAAGCTAGCTCCCCGATACATTTTTCTCGTCCTATCGATAATTCTCGACACGCCATGATTGGCAATTAGTTTTCGCTAGCCAACTCGAAGAGTTTTAGAGAAAGTTTCAATTTGCATTGAACAAGGTTTTTAGCCAAGGTAAATTCTTAAAAATTACCCGTATTTCAAACTGCACTCATAAAAAGGTGTACGAAACATTAATTACACGCTAGGGCTGTTACAAAATAGATCAAAGTTGTTAATAGAAACTAGTAATCAAAACTTAGAAATGAGAGATAAAAAGTAATTTAGAGGGGGATGAGAACGCCGGCGGCGCACGTGCGCCCGTTAGCTTTTTCGACCAGCTCAAGCCTATCCCTACACGGCTACACGCCTACACATGTTAGTACCATTGCATGCCCTGTCCAGCAGGTTCGGGACCGCGTGGTCGTTTTCCAACTTCCGTGGTGGCCTCGTCTCCGCGGCCGGCCGCACGAGTCTTCCTTCTTCCACCACCAGGCCACCTCCATCGTTGGAGGCTTGCAGCTACAGCAACAGGCACGTAGTACGGGACGGTGGAAGTGATACCACCCATCGATATACGGATCGATATGATCGATAGAACTTGGCCGAAACGGGAGGGAATCGTGACCTTCATGAGAGCTAAGGAGCAATAAGAGCAGCTCCAGCGTTGAGCTGAAATCGAACCGAGGAAGCCACGTCGGATAGAAAACACTAAAATAATTGGCTGCTGGTTGTCAGAGTAGAAATCGGACTTCAGACTTAATTCAAACCAAGCCTTGAAAAGCAACTGATAGAATTAATTTTTCAGCTTTTCCACCTCTTCACCGTACAGTCTTACACAGAGAGAAAAAACAAAGATGAAAGAGATAATATTTCTTTAATGGTCTTTGGTTGTACATATATTGTGGCCGCCGAACATTAAAGAACACAAATCGAACGCTTCTCCCATGATTCAATCAATACACTAGAGATGCTCTAAGCTTTCGGTGACTCGGCCGGACACGTGCTGTGCAAGGCAGCGAGGCAGCAATAGGAACAGGGACGAGCATGTATGTACTGTACCAGCGGCGGATTCAGGGCCCGGCCACCATGGCCACCTGCCCTGGCTCAACGCTAGCATCTATTCAGCCGCATAGCCAAGTCGCAGTGCCTTGCGCCGTGCCTCCCAGTGCCTTGCCCCGTGTGGCCGTGCCCCTGCTCAATTCGGAGGGCACTGCAGCAGCGATCAGCACCTCGCCCTCACAGCGTATGGACTAGTAGCACTTCATACAGATACAGCAGCTTGGCACTGTGGTTGTATTGATAGGCAGCAACAAATTAAATAGCATATGAACATAAACAGAGGAAATGATTTAGCTATAAATTAACCGTAAGAGTTGAAGTATTTATCAATTGTATTTTAGAGTTTAACCAACTTAGTTAAGTTATTTGTATTGTTTGGATCCTCTGTTCTTTTATCCATCTCTTGCTCAAATTTTTGAACGAGACAGTTATTTGTATATGATTAATAACCATGACTTTTCTGGTTTACCTTAATTGCGTAAATGATCTTTATAAACAATTATTATTTATGACTTGTGTTTTTTTTGCTAGCCATATTTTGCTGTACGTTGTCATGCCTAAAGTTAGACGAGTTTGACCAATTTGGCAATTGTGGTTAGATTCACGGTTGTGGTAAGATTCATTTCCAACCAAATAAACCATACACGTCAATGACAAAAAAAAAATATAGCAAGATTTGCATAGGATCATTAAAGTATACCAAAGTACGTATTTGATCATCTCAACTTAGAGAAATGTGATATTTTTTATTGGTAAATAACGGCAATGTGTTGCTGACAACCAAATTGCCACACATGTAGGCATGCCCACGCTCGGAAAAATTCCTAGCTCGGCACTATACTGTACTGTTGTGTCTGTGTCACCGTTGACTTCTTCTTGCCGCGGAGAGACTTGTTGTTTGAGTCACAGGCATGCATGAATTAGCAGGGACGACGTCGTTTCACTTGTGGAAGACCGTGATCGTCTATGGTTTATTCAAAAGTGAGTTAATTTAGAAAACACATTGTTAATTAATTAATCCTTGCAGATGAGTAAATGTGCTAGTGTAGACAAAAACTTATTGCAGAAACTCGAGTCTAGGTCGAATCAAGCTTGGGAGGAGCCGAGCTCGACAGCCTGCAAGCCTTGAGCTTTTTTTAACAGCCATTGTTGGAGTACACAAACTTATGAAGTGAATTTAATTAGCATGCGAATTTATAAAACGGTCATTTTGGTTATCGATTTTTCTAGTGTGTGCGAACTAAGCCCTAAATAATACGGCAAGACATATTATAAGGAAACACTTATTGAGTCATATCGTGCATATAGAAGTAGAGACAATAATCATTATTATTATAAGTAACCATGTACATGATATTGTACGTTATCCTTCTTTATTTCATCCCTTGCATATTTTCTATGTCTTTATGCAAATATTATGCTTTTAATACTAACTATATCGAATAGATGTATGGCTACATATAGTCCTTCTCACATACATGCTTTAGCATCCTGGTCAACACTTAAATCAACCAAAATAGTCATATCGTGTTTTTTTTTGTCTTGGCTTGCACACACAAAATAAATGTATATTTCTACATGAGCATTTTACCTGTGTCATCAATGTAATTTACTTTATAACAAAATATAAAGTGATATTATGTATTACATATCCTCGGTATCACACAAACAAAATCAAGGAATCAGAGGAGAAATAGTTCATACTTGCCAATGTATAGTACAGTAGTAGTATGGTCTTTGAGCAGTGAGTACAAAGTTACATTGTCAAAATGAACGGGCTAGTGTGATGGGATCTTACGTCCTTTCCTAGTGAAAGAAATGGGCACAAGGAGGGCATTGATTTCTTGTGAAATTAATTGTGGCGGTCCTTCGCATCCGAAGAATAAAAGTGTCGTATGGTACAATTAATGGTATATTTCTTTCAATAAAACAGAAGGGACCCCGGCACATACATCAGCACGTAGCAGCGTGAGCAGTTTCAAATACGGCTTCCCACAGATTGTATCATTGGTCGTACAAGGAGAAGATTGCACTAGTAGGAAATTCAGCGAGATCACTTTCGATGTTGATTTGAATGGAGCTATCCATGTGGGTCAGTGGGTACACGCCACCTCTGTAGCAGGTAAATGGTTGGAAACTTACATAGACATCAAGAAGTTTATCTATAGTTTGAAGCAAATAATTTCATATGATACGTTTTCGGAAAGCGAAGTGACGAGACGTGCACCCTATGAACATATTATTTTGAAAAATATTTCCCCTATGGATATGACAATCCCATATCATTGAATTGGCGATTTGATATTGTTGTGTTTACAAGAGATGGTAAAACAGAAGAAATTTGATGTCATTGTAAAATTCAAAATGAACTAGCACGCAGTTTGGGACCAACAACTTCTCTATATTTTCATTGGCTGGATACCCGCTAGATATTTTAAAATATCTAGTTCCTCCAAACAGAGCCCTCAGTGTGGTTTATCCTAATGCTCACAAGTCACAAACCATAGTTATGGTGATGAAACCCGAAAAAATCACATTAAAATATCCACTCAAGCAGCCTACCAAATATGTGCTGTAGTTCAGTAGTTGGTGGGATTTTTTTTTTTTAGGGTAGATGGGATTCTAATTCTAGTCATCAAGCAGAGACGAGGTAGTACAGTATCAGGCAATGCCATGGTGGACACGCTGGTTTATGAGAGAAAAAAATCACATTAATAAATATAATGATATTGCTAAGGCCTAAGGGTCTCTTTAAAACGCAATAATTTCCTAAATTTGTCACATGAATTAGTTCAATTTCTGCAAAATTCGTAGAAGGTCATCCATTCTCAAGCAGGTCTAAAATAGTACAGTTGAGTATGTTTTGAGAAACACAATGGCAGTCATGACGCAAATGTTCATTTTATGTGTAGTTTAGAGTAGCACTAGGAATATATATGTTAGAGTTTGTGTTGAAAAGGTATATACAAATTAAAATTAGAATTGTAAGAGGTATTATAATAGAAGTAGGATCAGACTTGTGTTATGCTCTTTCTTAAATAGAGAAGCATCGTCTGCTATAACCACGTGGCAACATAGGCGAGAAAACAACTAACGGACAACCTAGCCAGTATAAAGGTCGTAGATCCCAGATATGTTGTAACTATGCAGTATTATAAGAAAGGCTTCAGCTAATATCTTATTAATAAATATTGTGTTTCGGTTTTATTATTAAGATTGAATTTTTATGACGGTCTACTACCCCGATGCCACTATTGGTAGCAATTTTGTAACAATAAGAGTAAACAATCACGAATGTTAGATAATTTAAGTAGCACTAGAAGGTTAGATCATTTAAGTTAACACTAGGTTATTTCGACCAGTCGGCTCTTTGAAGTGAGCAATATGTATGTCATGACGGGCAGCTACACAAAAGCGGTGGTGCCTGTCCATGAAGCATTGCACAATCAGAACCTTGTGACAACAGCAATCTGATAACTTTCGTAGTACCATGATATCCTGTACTCTCTGGTATTCGGCAGTAGTTGCTTGACCTGTGGGCTGTGGCTTCCTCGTCACATTTCAGCCGTCCAGAACTCCGACAAGTGATAACTTTACCAACTGTTTCATTTCTCTGCTTTCCACTGAGAATGAGAACAGTTGTGGAAAGATACACCGAAAAGCACCATATGTAGTACAAACAAGTTAATACTCTCCCCCAGTAACAACAGTTCAATGTCTCTACTAGACTTGAGATGAGTGGCCAATTGAGTCTGGTGTTTTATCTTGGCTGCCCCATGATCTTGACATGCTGCCCTTTTAGCAACCATTGAGGTCAATCATAGTTCTTGTCAAAGTTTCAAAGCTTTGTCATGTTGGCAAGTAAAATGCAGTAGCATACTGATGGAACTGTGAAACAGACAAGTATTCACCATCAAAGTATGATTCTGTTGAACACATGATTTGTCAAACAATCTTATTACAAGTGGTACCAAATTAAATGGGCATATGAAGATAATTCTATTGCACTAGCTGGGTGGATTTTCCTTATTATGCTAAGAATGAAGAAACATGATATGGTGTACTCTTTTGATAAGCTAGAAAATCTAACCTAGTAAGAAAAGTGAACTGCCATTTGTTTCAACAGTACTACCATACAGAAACATAAGTAATCATTATCCTCATACCCCCACATACTCGGGTGGACTGCTCCAGACTGCCCTCTGTTCGGCAAAACCACTAATAACGGCAGACCTTTCCTTGTCGCCTAGAGAATTGGCCACCCGATTATAATATTCTTCAGTATTGAAATCGAGTAATACCTTTACCAATTTTGCACTCTGGTTGTCAAGCACAGTCTGCCCATCGGTGCTTTCAGTACTGTTGGCAACGATACTTACTGGTTTCAGTTGTAATGACTGTTTGACATTAGATCCTTCCACCAAATAAACAGCGCCAAGGAGTTCTCCCAGAAATATATCCTAAGATAATCACATATTACCCATGAAAAAGAAGTTAAGCACTATATCAAGTACAAAACTATAGTATATTAGTTCTGCATCCTCAGTCATTGGCTGAGTTCCCATCCAATTAGAAATTGGATGGTCAGGGATAAGGATTCATGTAAGCAGAAAGCAAAGCTTATTGCAGTTCCTCACAGGGGAATAATGAAAATCTCTTGCTTTCATTTGGACTATCGTTGCTCAGTAGGAAGCTCTAGAAGTCCAGAGCCTCGGCATATACAGTTTGAACAGCATTGGCAGAGGTTATGAAATTATGTTGAGGAAAAAAAAAAACTACACCTCGGGCATTTCTTTTGGGGAAATTTTTTCGCAAGAAATTCAATGAGTAATAGTCGCGATACTCCAATTTTAATGCAGCAAACAAATAGAAGGAAATGCAGATGTTCCAAATGTTTACCATATGGTGATACAGCTGGTGCTTCTGTTGAAGGTTATGCAACACTGACAACAAGTGACGGACAAAACCTGATTCTGGAGTCTCAGCATGCTTTAGAGCTTTCAGGAGAGCATGAAATGAAGAAGCTTTTCTTTGAGCTATAAGAGGAATTAGTGTGATATCCAGAGTGGAATCTAGTACTGTTTTGGCAGCTAGGGGATCAAGAAACATGTTGAACTCTGCATAAGTATTTGATGGAACAGTGAACACATTTCCCTTTGTGTTCTTTTCATCTCTGATATGACCTCCAACAACATAAACACTCTGCAGAGAAATAAATGTTCTAGTTAACAAGCATAAAGTTGAATTTACCATAAGAATCAGAAGATATAGAACATGAGCAGACCTTAATCACAGAATTTGCATTCCTGTCAGATAGCACGATGTTGGCTAAATTTGTAAGAGGTCCACTGGTAAGAATGGTGATCTTCTCATTTGGATGAAGTTGCTCTTTTACAAACTGCCAAACTTCAAAAGCTAGCGGCTGCCGAAGTTCTGGATGATCAGTATCTCTAGGAGCACCATATTTTACTGAATTTTCAGCAGTATACCTGGTTATGGAATATATAAAGATGTAAATATCTGCACCATGCACAATGATTTATGTATTGGTCATCTGGTGACTAGAAGGATTACCTTCTAGGACTTCTTGGCAATGACCGAGCCAGTCCATAGAGTGTGTCAGAATCAAGAAGTCCACCACTACCTTGGGGAATAGCGCTGACATACATGCAACCAAGATTTTGAGTGCCTAATGCAGAAGTATTACCACGGCCAACAGGAATGTCATCACGGCCCATCATGCGTAGAATGTCATAAACAATATCAATACTTGCAATATTGGCCCAACCATTGCCACCGACTAAAATCCCCTGCAACCGTATCACAATGGCATGTTGAGAGTAGAGGCAAATAAAGGAGGCAATATGCTTTTCTCTACATAGGAGCATTTTGCAGAACCGTTTTCATTAATTGCACCTTAAAATCCTTCTCATAGAAAAGTTAAAAAAAAACATACCTTTAAATCTATTAATTCTGTAGGTGCCTTCAAAAGATATATAAGTGAAATAAAATCTCCAGGACTCATGTCCATGTCAAAAATGACCGGTTTCCCCCTACTTTTGTTTGTGAAGTCTGGCCTGTTTAGAACCTCTCTATAAAATGGAAACTGGGTCGTTATGTTGAAGCGACCAGTGTTCTCTGGGAGATTTAGGGTCTGCAAGCCACAGTCTAGTTGTTACTATCTTCTAAGAATAGGGAAATACTGCATAAATGAATGCCACAAATGCCGAGGCACAATTTGTTTCATATTTAGCATTAGTGCATCAGCTCAGCCAAATGCAAAATTGTGTGATAAAACATTAATCACTACAATATCAGTTAAGTTACAAAATGCTAGTGAGCATACAGAGAAAAAGGACAAGTAAAATAAGGTCCCATTTTAACAGAGATCCAAGTTCAGTAATTTATTGTGCGCACACATAGCTACAGCATTGTATCAATTGTCACCCATAGATTTCATATTGAGCGAGAAATTGGCAAAGCAATTTATGATTTAGTAATATTGAAGCGCCAATTTAAAATTCATATTAGTCATTGAGGAAGCAAGAAAAAATAAATTTATGATTTATTCATCTAGAAGCAAATAACAGAACACCACAATGCCTGAGTGCTGAACACCATATGAAAAACCAACTCAACATGAAAATTTCCATACTCTAAAAGGATTGGTACAATGGGATGGACAGGGCTGAGTTCAAATCCTCTTGAGCACAGGTTTTCTCACCATTTTCTTCTCTATCAATAACTGATGCTAAGTTCCTCCTTACCATCAAAACTTCTTTTTTTGGGAGGCCTGGAGAGCCCCCCCGCACCATCCCCCCGATAGGGCGACTCGGGCGGCGGCCAAACCGTAGCCGCCGTTGCCGCCGCCGCTCAAGTGAGCAGCCGGCAAAGCCGCGGCCCAAGCAGGGATGGCGGCGGCGTGGCAGCAACGCGTGCGGCTCCACGGGTGGGCGCAGGCGGGGCCGGCCAGCACGGTGGAGTGGATGGGTGGAAGCTGCGGCAGGTGGTGCGGCCTCTGCCGGCGGCACGTCGACGACATCCCAACGTGCGGCGAGCTTTGGCATCCGACGCGGCGGTGACGACGCGCAATGGCGTTCGGCGCGGCAACGACGGCGCCCACTGGCATTCGGGGTGCCAGCAACGGCGCAACGCCGTGGCATGGATCTAGCGTCTTCACCACCGGATCCATCTCCTCCGGCCGGAGACACCGCGGGACTGCTCGGCGACGGTCGGCGAGGGCTGGGCCACGTGGGCGCTGGCTCCCGCGCCGCCCTCTCTTGGCGGGCCGGGAGGCAGACCCTCCGTCTCGGCGGCTCCCCCATCCGGCGAGCTCCCCTCACCATCACCGGTGACGCGGCCGGCGCCTTCTCTCCGATCTATGCTCTCCCTTTCTCCCCTTCTCTTCCCCTTCCTTTGTCCTCCCCAGTTGGTTTTTAGGTACTTCTCCTGGCATCACCGTCCGCAACAGAGGTGACAGCGGCGGCTCACCCCTTTTCTTCGGTTGTGGCCTCCTCCGGGCGTTGCCGACGGTAGCCGCGGACTTGGGATGCAAGGGGTCGGCGGCTGACTATCGCCTCTGGGGCTGCTGATCCTTGGTGGGACCTGGGAACCGGCGACGGCAATGGTGAAGCTAGCGTGGTTGGTGGAGCTTCTACCGGATCTAGGGCCCTACGCCTTGATCCGACTACACGGCATCGTGGCAGCGAGATGGACCTTTCTTCTTTGTCGGTTATACCTCCCTTCTCTCCGTTGAGTTCCTCCCCTTCTGGCCGGCCTTGGTCGTGGGGAGCTCCATATGTGCTAGGGGAGGTGATGGTCGGTGAAGATGGATGATCTGTTTGTCGGCGTTTGTAGATGTGGTGGCAGGGTCCTCCTTTTTCTTGAAGCTCCTCCCTTAGCTTCTTGGGGTGGAAGGAGGTCACTGGCCACCTTTGTGCAGCGGTGGAAGGTCGTGGTTAGGGCGACGTGCAGTACTAGTGTAGCAGTTGAGGTCCATGTCATGCCGGCCGTTGGTGCGGCACCGGTGATCTGGCTGCCACGTGCTTGCTTGGTCTGTAATCGAAGAGAGGTCGTGGCGTTTGAGCTATTGGCGGGTCTGAGTAAAAGCTCGGCCAGGTTTACCTTGGCCGGCAGCGGCGATCGCTACCCTCTTGAGGGCGCTGTCAAGGTACCTCCCTCCCATTTATGCCTCCGGGTGAAAACCCACTCCAGTCTTGGATGGGTGACGACGGCGTTTTGGTGAAGGCGTTGCTTTGGAGGCTTTCGTGGTCTGTTCTAGTCCCAGTGAAGTCCAGCTTGCTTTTCGGCGGTTGTTTTGGCACTAAGTCGCTTCTTTAGGGTCTGGTGGTGGTGTTGGCACGTGGTGTGATGTGTCTTTCTTTTTTTCTCCTGATTATAGCCTTCTCTGTCAGGTTATAGTCTTTTAATACACTGTTCCGCTCAATCTTAATACAAATGATACGCAATCTTGGCGTATTCTCAAAAAAAAAAAAGATTCAGAACTATTAGCACATACAGACTGAACAATAATGGCTGTAGTTCGCATGCTATGCACGAATAATTTCAACTAGGGCCTTGTTTAGATTCTAAAAAATTTTGGCCAAAAACATCATATCAAATGTTTGGACACATGCATGGAGCATTAAATGTGGACAAAAAAACCAAATGCACAGTTTACATGTAAATTGCGAGACGAATCTTTTGAGCCTAATTACGCTATGATTTGATAATGTGGTGCTACAGTAAACATTTGCTAATGATGGATTAATTAGTTTACAGGCGGAATCTGTAATTTGTTTTGTTATTAGTCTACTTTTAATACTTCAAATGTGTGTTCCTATACGTCAAAAAAATTTTGGCGCGTGAACTAAACACAGCCTAGGTGGAAATATCACACAAAAAAGGAAGCGTGCATATTTAACCTTGAGAGCTGCAAGTGTTGTGGCATACTGGCATGCAAGCTCATGAGCCAACCAGTGAATAGCTTACCTCGAGGAAGCTCTTGAAAAATTCCCTATTTAGCGGGCTACTTTTATCCATGTTTGGTTTAGCCATTGTGGCAACACAAACTTGGACTGCTTCTGGACCAGACACTTCCTTAGTATATCCGTCCTATTATAAAATGAAATTTGTCAGAAAATGGATTCTTTTTCATGCACAGCAAAATATTTCCAAACCAGGGAACTATGTTAACATCAACCTTTCTCATAATGCATTCCTTTGTTGACATATGTATACATGCATCCATTATAAAAAGTTGGGTTTAGGTTCCTCTTTAAAATTTTCTATGCAACTCCATACTATAACTAATTAATGCATGCATAAGACAAAAGCTGATGAATTTAAATGGAAACAGTTAATATATAATTAGTAAATGGATGACTTTTCTCATAAAGATCAATTTAGCTACATCATACCTCACATAGTCCTTTCTTACTTCCCTTTGGAAGACAGAAGCTATCCGTAATTCCAGTCTGAACATGACCGCTATGAACTCCACCCTTTTGAAGACCAAACTTGGGAGTGGCATGATTATTGAAGAATGGGTTTGAGCCATCATGTATACCATATGGTTTATTTGACGTTATTACTGTTATGTTCATATATTTAAGCTCAGCAAAATCATTTCCAGATTGGCAATTATAGTCATTGCGCATGCTGGAGATGGCTACACCGGAAGTAAAGGAATCCCACATAAAGTAGCTCTGCATTAGTGTGACAAAAGAGAAAAGAATAATAAGGTAAAAGTGAAAGAAATCCCCATGTTGCAAATATAACAACTAAGAATATAGGTATATAGCTTACTGTGTAGAATTCATCATTGAACCATGTGTCTCGAGCCATTTTTAAAGACTCGAAACAGTATTGTGCTTCATATGTACTATGATGTTTTTGGAATGCATCAAAGAATTCCTCATTAATTGGAATTGTATTAGTTGCATCAAGAGGGATGAGGGTGATTGGAATGCCGGAATGAAACACCTGAAATGAATAAATTAAATATATAATCTGCTGATATGCTAAATAAAGATTAAGAATGATGAAAGACAGTTTACATATAAGTAAATGAAACATATAGTTCTTCCTTCAACAAAAGGATCATGGATGGAAGTTTACACATAGAAACCAAGTCTTCTGTTTTCTATAGCTTTGATATAATATAGTTTAATGAAAGAGTTCGAGCTCCTTAGATTAAAAAAAAAAGAATAACAAGTGTGGTGAGTATGTCAGAATTCAAAACCGACAGAAGAAATTATAATCATGTAGAAACCAAGTCTTTACTTTCTATAGCTTGATATTATAACCTAATGAAAGGGTTCAAGCTCCTTAGATACAAATTAATAACAAGGCTGATAAGTATGTCACAATTCAAAACCCAACAGAAGAATTTATAGTACATGTTAACAAGAAAACAGTACATAACTACATAACGAACTGTTATGCGAGTTTCTGACTTTGCTCCTTAAGGAAAAGACATACTGAAGACCTTGAATTTAAAGACAGATCATTCAGAGGAAAAAAAAAAAGAGATAGAAATCAGTAAAGATATTGCAAACATCTATTTTCATATTTCCACTAAAGAAAACAGTTGGCAGCTTAGCTTGCAAGTGTGGGAATATACCTGATATGCAGCAAAAGGATCTGCAAACATGTTGAATTCTGCATTTGGATTGGTTCTGTAGCTAGTAAACAAGTTCCCATGGTCACCACATTGTTGCGGCGAGCAAGGCGTGGTAGAATTTTTTGGACAGCAACCTGTAGGGTTCTTTGATCTCACTCCACCACCCATAATGTATATGTGCTCCACGTTTCTTTTCAGATGTGGATGTGTCATAAGAAAAATGGCGAAGTTTGTATGTGACCCTATTAGCATGACGGTTGTAGGGCCTGATGATATTGTATCTATCAATACTTGCTGTGCTGTAGACTGCCGAAGTGGTATGTATCTTCTGTTCCCCTGTTTTACATATTAAAATATTACCTCCATTTCACAATGTAATAGGTTTTGACTTTTCTGCTTACAGCGTTTGACCATCCTTCTTATTCAAAAAAATTATACAAATATTAATTATTTTGTTTATGACTTACTTTATTATCTAAATTATTTTAAGCACAACTAATCCTTTTTAAAATTTATACAAAATTTTTGAATAATACGAATGGTCAAACGTTGCAAACAAAAAAGTCAAAACCTTTACATTATGAAACAGATGGAGTAGTATACATTGGAGCTGGTATAAAAACGAAAATGGCCAGATTAGCCAGGTATATTCTTGCAGAAAAGATCAAATGACACTTAAGCAATTGATTGATATAGTAAATGCCAAATGATGTTGCTGAATTCCCCAAGCTCAGTTCCCTCATACTGCAAATACAAGTGTTCAGATAACTACACCGACTTTGACCAGGCAGAGTGTCCACCATGAATTCCTACTGCTCCATCTGATCATAAATATTTGTCACCATTGACTTTGACTATTTGTCTTATTCAAAATATTTATGTACATATCATTTATATTATTGGGACTTGTTTTATTATCAAAGATACTTTAAGCGTGATTTGAACTTTTGAATATCTGCACTGTTTTTTTGAATAAGATGAATGGATAAATTTTATGGTCAAAGTTACAGAACCTCAGATGACAAACCAATTAGAGACCTAGTGAAATATGGACAGTTTCTGGAGACATTGATGTGATTTGATTTCTGACCTTCTACCTTAGATGTTTACTGACTTTGTTCGAAATCATAAAGAATCAAAGAAAAAACCCGTCCAATATTCAGCCCAGTTCCTTAAAGTAAACAAAAAGAAACATACAGCAGTCCTAGATGTACAATGTCAGTGTAAAGATTGTCATAAAACGTTGTCAATATAAAGAGTTCATTCTGGTAGTTTCGAAGTTCCTAATTACTTCGTGTTAGCAAGAGAACTGGTACGTTGACAAGGAAATGAGAAGGAGAAACTGTTAGACTAAACTTTCTTGTCCCTGAATGGTGGCTCGATACGTGTGGCCGTTTTCAGACGAGCTACCAGAAAGCTGTTGATAGCTTGGTACTTCTAACTTCCTGGTCAGTTTGGAAGGAGCGCAATGCTAGGGTTTTCGATCACAGAACAAAGACGGCAGAGCAGCTCCTAGCAGACATCAAAGAAGAGGCTCTTCTGTGGAAATCAGCCGGCCATTTCAACTCCAGCAAGTAATTTCTTTGCAATTTGCAATGTGTGTGTCCTAGTAATGACATAGGTCTGTGTCTGTGTCAGGGGGCTGCTGTCCTAGTAATTTCGACAGCCTGCTGTCGATGCTTTGTTACGTTTGTAACCTTTTTATTTGAACTTTTCTTTCCAATCTTAGTGAAATTGGACGGCGAAGTCTTCGGCCGTCCCGGCAAAAAACATTGTTTGGCACATGCCCTACCTAAAGGAACTTAGATCTAAGGATAGTAGATAGCTTCACTCAACCTGTTGATATGAGGCTGCCAAATTTGTAGTGGCATAGTGGGGGGCAAATTGCCAAATTTTGGCAATAGTAACTTAGCAACTGTGTGCATCAGTGCATGTTTCTTAGCGAGGGATGCAGTGCGTGCTTACCTGAAAAAAATTTGCAGCACTTCTACAAACAGGAGCACAAAAATACAACAGTTCCATACCTGTGGAAGGAAGCCTCTTCTTATGCCAAAGTTTGTGTCAACATCCAACCGCCCACCGCCTTCAAGTGGAATAGCCTGCCTATAACGGCAGGGACCAAAGGTTGTCATGCCCTAAATTTTAACCTTTGTATATTAGTATCCTAAAAGCAGATTCCCCGCAAAAAAAAAAAAGGAGATAGAAATACCCTTACTTGGGCAATTCCACTCAAAGATAGTATGGTATAGATAACAAAGTTATGAATTCTATAGTACCTGATCAATCAGAGGTAAGTAACCACCAACGTTCGGGTGTATGGTGCCATGGCCTGATATACCACCGTCACCACCAACACCAACTGGGATGTCATCACGGCCCATCATATATAGCATATCATAGAGATGATTCACAGCATGACCAGCATCGCTCCACGCGTTCACGTCGATTGTGACCGCCTGCTCATGTTCCCAAGAAGAGTAATGTACCATGGATAATGGATTCCCTGCAAAGATCTTGTCTAATACCACTACCATAGATAACATCAGCAGAAATTTGCAATTATCGGCGAGACTGAAATGAAATAATAGCTGAGCGGCTACATCGATTCCTAGCTTGCCATACATTCTCTTCAGAGGACTTCACCCTGATTTCCCGTCAATAGCTTCCAATTACTGCTACGGTATCCTTGGGTGGTCAATGGGACCGCGAAATGAAACAAGCGGCTTTGGTTCCTCACCAATCACCATTTTGGCACTCAACAGCGGGATAACTCAACCCGGTTGCCTCGGGCTGTCCCATACGCCTGCTTCCGCAGATTCCCCCTATTGGGATTCCCTCCGGCTCCGTGGTGATAGGTGGAGAGCAAAATCGCCATCTAGTTTGGATTCGCCAGCAGCAGCCGCGCCGCCACACTTGCTCCCGCGGACGGCCGGCGCCGCTGCCCTCGGCATCGCCACCGTACAGCGTGGACGCGCCGCCGCTTTCCTTAGCACGCGCCGTCGTCGGTCGCTCGTCGGTGGCCTTCGTGGCCATGGTGGCGGCGCTGGCGACCTCGCCCCCAAACCATCAGCAAACCCCGTCCGTTTCACAGATTTAATGGGCTCGACGGCCCAATCTCTGGAATTATCGGATTCCGGAACAGTCCGAGGAGCCCAAATTAGCGAAACCGCTATGGAGGAATCAGCCGCGCATCAGGTGTCCTCCTTTTATTTCTGATAAGCTTATACATATAAAAGTTTATAGAAAGAAAAATTATACAGATAAAATATATACACAAAAGAGTACACACCAAAGTTTACACGCACAAAATTCATATATATACGAATTAGATTTGTATTTGAATTTAGAAAATATCAAATATTTAATGCACACAAAATTTATGTGATATATATTCTCACGTATAAAGTATATACACACAAATATTTAGTGTATGTCATATTTTAAAAAATAAACTGAATTTATATTTTACCAACTAAACCCCACCACGTGGGGTCCATCCACATGAGCGTGGATGAAGGGTCGACGCATTTGGGAAACGAGGCAGCCAGGCGCAGGGGAGGAAGGGTGGAGGAGGAGGACATTGCACACATGCCGGCCTGTGTAATAGCTACACATAGTTGGAGTAAATTTCACAAAACTATAAGTATTTTAGACACTTTATCACAAAACTACAGATTTAAAAAACAAAACTATAGATTTAGCGTCCTTGTGTATCACAAAACTGCAGATTTAAAAATTTGTTTCACAAACTACATATTGTGTCTATTATCATAAAACTACAAGTTTAGTGTCTCAATTATCACAAAACTATATGTTTTAGCAAAACATTATCACAAAACTACATGTTTAAGCATTTACTTAAACCTGTAGTTTTGTGATAATGTATTGCTAAAACATGTAGTTTTGTGACAATTGAAACACTAAATTTGCAGTTTTGTAAAATAAATTCTTAAATCTGTAGTTTTGTAATACACAAGTACACTAAATCTGTAGTTTTGTGAAACAAGTCCTTAAATCTGTAGTTTTGTGATAAATTATCTAAAATACCTATAGTTTTATGAAATTTACTCAAGTAGTTAGTTTTTCTCATCGATCCCTCTAGTGTATTCAGGTTTTAATAAGTCATGTTGTTGATAAACTATATTTACTCATTTGTTTTATTTAAAGTTTTGTATAAATAGAAAAACACAAATCATGTTTAAATTACATGTACATATATTATATTTCTAGACTAGCATGAATATTTGAAAGTTAGAAAATCTTACTGGGAGTAATTAACAAAGTAGAGCATAGCCGAGCTAGTAAGATTCCTTATGGCTATCTATTCTTAATACGTAATACGGTACTCATATTTTTGTCTAATTATAATTTTAGTGATAGATGATGTACCTATTAAATATGAAAAGTTTGTATTGATATGTCGATTCAGTCTCCAAAAATGCTCATAGAGGTAGTGTATGTATGTACGTTTATAGGGTTTATAGGGATAATGATGCCCACGTACAGATAAGCACATGCATCTATAACGTGTTTCGGGAAAAAAAAAACTGAGAGAGCGGTAATTACCTAGTTATGCTTGAGAATTAAGAACTGAGAGAGCAGTATTAGTCTGACAGGTTCCGTGTTCAAAGTTCAAACGTTACCAAATCATTTTAATAAAAAATTATTAGGCAGATTCATTGAAGCGAATTTCACCATGGTGGAACCCTTAAAAATTAATACTACTTGAATGTCCATGGATTCTGGTGGTACAAATTTCGGTATAAATTGGAGTGGAGTTTATCACCAATCCTCTCATAAAAAGAGTGATCTCGGTCTCGATCGGAATATAATCCAATGTAGACGACTTCTACACATGCTCAATGTAAAAAGGAGTACCTGTAGCTAAATCATTTTAAAAATTAACAAGTATAAGCAGTTCTCCACGATGTGTGTTGATTTTTTATACTACAAAGTAGATGATGGATTAGACGTATCATAGCAAATATCATATCGATATAGAGCTAAAAATAATATATTGCAATAGATAAAAACAAAGAGAGGGAATAATGCGAAAGTTTCGATGGTGCCCATCCTCTTAATAATTAGCACACGAAAAGGAATCAACAAAAATGTTAGAATATGTACACACATCATCAAATTCTCAACCGACCAACTGCAAGAAATACTCTTCGAAAATTCAGTTAGCCCATCTCTCTGTTCACTTTTGGGAGATTATATGGCTTAATTATGGTATGTGGTGGTGGAGTGCAGCATATAGTCAAAGAGAAGATGCTCCATCACTGTCAGCTAGCGCCTCTGCTTAATTTAATTATGCTCGACTAATGACATTGCAATGAAACCAGCATGCGTTGTTTTTTCGTTGGCCTGATCGACTTTGCAAGTAATTAGGAGCAGATTCTACATCTTAATAAATTTCCATGCTCTTGGATATTATACAAGCTCGTGGTATGCAGTGAACTATATGCTAATTTGATAATTAGCTGTCACGTCTTTTTTGGGGGATATGATCGATCAACACGACCGATATATGTGTTGTTATATTCAAGTTTCGGAGAAATAAAAATTTGTGACCAATTAATTTGCTTGTATTCTAAAAACACAATAGGTAATTTAAGTAAATGTCAGGATCAAGTTTGAATTATTTGGTGAGAGCAAAATATGCATATAGTAGCACACACGAGGTCTCTGCAAGTCACGTCAGGGAGGTATATAGACGATTCTCGTTGATTCAAAACCCAAAGGTCCAAGATACGATCAGCCATTTCGGGATCTGGATGATGAGATTGGATTGACCATCTGTACATCCTCTGTTTCATTATGTTTCAGATTGCAAGTGTATTACTTGGGTTTTTGTTTCATAGCGTTTGACCATTCATCTTATTCAAAAAATTATTGTAAATTTAAAAAATAATAAGTCGCACCTAAAATACTTTTCACAACAAAGCAAATCATAAATAAAATAAATAAATAATTCATAAGTTTTTTAATAAGACGAATGGTCAAACGGTACGTAACAAAAACTCAAAACGACAACTATTTTGGGACGGAGGTAGTAGTTTTAAAATAGATTTATGTATTGATCAATATATGTATTATGTTAGTAGATCTAAAGAAGAGATAAAGAGGTTAAAACCTCTTACAATATGGAACAGGTGGTAGGATTTATTTTGTTGTTCGAGTACGATTAGAGGCATGATGGTGGTATCTAGGAGATGATGCGGGGTATTTGATGATGTAAAGAAAAGTGAGAGAGAAGGGAGAGAGATGACATATTTAATGATTTTTTACTGATCACATTGATGAGTCATACGGTGATTTGTCGTGTTTTAGAAAACGGAGTCGCCAACCACCTTATTCCAAAGAAGCTCACGAACAAGATTGGTTTGGATAACCACCAAACCAATTTGTGGAGTTCATTTAACTGGATGTATGGTAGTACCCCGTCTCGCCGGCAATGTGGAAGGTTTACAGGATAAATCTATAAAGGGTATTATACCCTCGTAGCAAAAAGCGGACAATTTATAGCACAAATCATAAAGATGTTTGAACTAAAACTACGTAATCTACAACTAGGAATAAAAGCAAGTGCTGAAAGTAAAACCATAATTCTATTAACTTATATATTGATATTATGTTGGTCTTATCTTCACATGGATAATCCTACTTTCTACGGAGTATTGAAACCAAATAAGACTAAAAAATCATAAAACTATACAAGGAAAACTCGAGAAATTGAGCCTACGTCGGACTTTGCGCCCATGGATGGTGTGGTCGGATCACTGGTTGCATCCCTTTTGGCCTGCACTTTGTTAGCGCGTGTTCGGTCTGATCGGCCTCGACAGGAAACCCAGATACTTTCGAAATTAGTATTTTCTATATTCTCCCTTAATGCTAAATTTGAATATTAACAAAAAGTCTAAAATATAAAACATTAATTCTTTGTATCACCTAAGTACCTAAATAAACGTTGTATGATATCTCTCTGCTACATCATCTAAATATGACATAAACAATTATACAGATAGAAGTCGTATAAAAAAACTATTGCTCATGTTCTTAATTATTTATGTCGTTGTGTTAAGCCAATTATAGAATATACTTTTCAAGTTTATGTCTATACCGCCAAAACTACTACAGATGAATGAAGCTGGGTAAAATGGGGATATAATTTCTAGCAGAGGTACGCGCGGTTGCAGAAACTTCAATGATTTCTGGACACAAGAACAAAAGGAAAAAAAAAACGACTTGGTAACTGTGGATTGATGCATGGGATCCTTTTACTTTGCAGGTCCATTTTATCAGCTAGCTCTACTAGTCTCCTACAGTACATAGTCGTGGCATTTGTCATGCAGGTCGCCCAGCCCATAGAGCCTATGATAGATCCGGACAAATTAATGTGGATCGGTCGTCCCTGTATTGCAACTGACTTACACATTTGACAAAAAAAAAAAGCTATAACAGAAATACAGTTTGCTCTCCATTCCAAAATATAAAAAATTTTAGAAAAGTCAAAGCCAAATATTTTAAACGTTAATAGAAAAAGTCAAAATAAACTATCATATTAAAATGATGTTATTAGATTATCACTAAACAAATTATTATAATATACAACTCTTTTAATTTAAAACAACATATTTTTAAAAATATTATTGGTCAATGTAACAGCTCGAATGTTGTGACGAGTACAAAATTGCTTATATCATAGGTAGTATGAGATTTGCCTCTAACTGCCGAGTATGCTTCAATCATGAAAACAGCAATTTTAAATTTCTTTAAAGTGAAATTCTAATTTTAAAAGCAACAATTCATTAGTTCTCTGATCTGCTAAGAACAATTAATCAAGGCGCAATGACTAATAACTACTCCTCGTCTATTTATATCTTCTCTTGCTTGGATAGAAATGATCCACGTCGTAATCATAGTTAGGCAGGAATGCAGAGAGAAATGCAAAAGGTGAACAAAACACAACTATATACTAACGGAGTAGTGGAGTACCATGCATGCAAATGCAAGAGAAGAAAGCTACACGCTAATTAACGTGGTCTCTAACCTGGAGATCGAACTCAGAGCGGTTCAGCTTGAGGAGGTAGAGCAGTGCGAGGAGGTCGTCGGTGTCCATGTCCGTGTCCACCAAGATCCTCCTCGGCGCCGCGGTCGCCGTCGCGGCGACGGTGGCCATTGCCGTGACCACCAGTAGCACCACCGCTGTCGCAGTCCTCCACGGCGGCGTCATCTCTCTTCGTCCCCTCCTTTCTTGCCTACTTCAACGGCCAAGCCGGGAGGCAAACTACACACCGGCCGAAGCAGCAGACGGTGCGGCGGCGATCGCGTCGTCGTCGCACGCGCGCCTTATCCTATCCTGTGATCAGTTAACGCAGGCATATGCCAAGCTGGCCAATGCGATCTCGACCTACCACCGTACCACCACGGCAAGCTATTAAATGGTTGCTCGCGCGAGTCAGAGAGAGGGGGACGACGATGGGGTCCGTGGGTAAGGAGGAAAATGGCAGTATCTCATACTAGCTGTAGCTGCTACTGAAGAAGTGAAGAGTTTACTGGTAGTAGAATTATCTCCCTCATGCATCATATTAGTGTTCTTGTCTCATAATATAGGTATTTTTTTTGTTATGAATCTGAATAAACAAATAGATATATTTCGAAACAGACGTAGCAGTAGAATTATCTTTTTTTGAGGGAAATAGTAGTAGAATTATCTCCCTGTGCTGCTAGTAAGGTGTGTTTTGTTTTTTTGTTTTTTTAATATATACTATCTAAATTATTTATGATTTTTTTAGAAAATATTAAGATTGTCTATCACTTCGCAATCATGGAGAGTTATAATATTATTTAGATTATTTGATATACACATGTGCAAACTGCAGATTAAACAATCAAATCACAATCGACTAAAGTCAAACCTGTTGCCTATAGTCCTGTACCATGTGCATCAATCAAATCATACAAATAGTTAATGTTTATTTAAAAAAACAAATTATAAATATTATCTGGCACTTCATAAACACGGCAAATTAAATTCAGTACTACCTCTATTATGTACCTCTATTTCATAATATAAGAGTTTTCACCTTTTTTCCAATGTTTGGCTATTCCTATTATTCAAAAATTAGCACAAATATAAAAAAATGATAAGTCATGCTTAAAATATTTTGATAATAAATAGGTCACACATAAAATAAATGTTACTTTCATAATTTTCTAAATAAGATAAATAGTCAAATGTTACTTAAAATATCAAAACTCTTATATTATAAAATAGAGGGAGTACAAAAACATACGAGCCTGCCAAAGACAACGACATGAAACCCTGTGTGTAGTTCAGAACATTATTAGGTGCACAGTCACTAACAATCGAAATAGTTATGATTTTATTTTAAAAACAACACACTATAAATATCATCTGTCACTTCACAAACATGAAACATCTACTACTATTTAATAGACACGCGCATGCAAAGAAAATGATATCAGATCCATTAATTGTATGTAGTCCTTTAGTACTGCTTGCACAGTTAAAATAACTAGGGGATGTTTGGGAGAGAGGGATTAAAAATAAGTCCTTCTCAAAAAAAAATCTCTTTTTTTAATTCCCTCTCACAAAAAATATAGATCCCTATGGAAAGACTTATTTTTTTGTGGGACTTATTTTTAGTCCTTCTTTTTCAAACACCCCTAAGTGTCCTTGATAGGCCTTTACCTTATAAAGACGGCTAAACTTTAATTTTAGAATCAGTTTGGAGGTGTCTATTTCCCAACCTTAAAGTTTTATATAAGAGTAGAAGTATATATAAGAGTCTTACCGGAGAATTGTTATTCGTCGCTTCGTTTTTTCTTTTCCGACTTGAGCCGCGCCTCGATCAAATATAAGGCACCAATCCTTTTTCCTCGTGGATCATAGCCATTTCTATTTTTCCCAAATTACCTTGGGCGAGAACTCTCCCTGCCCCTTCTCTGACTACATTTAAGGGTGTTTGGCGTGATGCCCTCGTGCCCATGCTAATTGATCAGTGTCATATTCCATCACGATTGGCGGCGTGGCGTTTGGGACTGGCCGGCTGGGCAGAGAGCTAGCACTGGGGCAGCTCCCAATCGTTGGATGCTAGCTGACAAATTAAATGCGAATAATATGAATATGACAATAGGGGGAGATAGAACGAAAAGATAAGGGCCTTTTTGGCTTCTAGTGCCTCGGTATTTTAAATTTTTATTGCAGCCTTGACCACTTGTCTTATTTAAAAATTTATTGTAAATATTAACGACAATAAGACATGATTAAAATACTTTTTGATAATGAAGTGAATCACAGAAAATAAATAATACTTTAAAAAATTGAATAAGATGAATAATCAAAGTTGTAACCTAAAAGTCAAAATACCTATTTAAGGATGGACGTAGTATGCATATACTCCTACTGTGCTAATCTAAGAAAAGGCTATTCTAAGAGGGGAGTATTTGTAGAATTAAGATCTATAGTATCGGAGTAATTCCATGGGTGGATTGAAACAGGTGACAAGGGGATTATTTGTAGAATTAAGATCTATAGTATCAGAGTAATTCCGTGGGTGGATTGAAACAGGTGACAGGTCTTTACCCTAGCCGTCGTTGTCCTTCCTAGAAACCCTAGTCACCACCACTCTCTTTCTTCATCTCGCCACTGTCAGAGCGCCCTAGTCACCACCACTCTCTTTCTTCATCTCGCCACTGTCAGAGCAAGCCGCTGAACTTCGTGTGGCAAGCCAGGACGGCAGCAGCGAGGAGCTAGTGCGCCAGCACATGTGACGATGTCTGATCGAGTTGGATAGGGCGACAACGATGGGACATCTACCGTGGCAGGACTTGTATAGGTGACGGAAAACAAGAAGCATGCTTACAGAAAACGAGAGAAAAACAATGTTCCTACAAGTGTGTTTATAAACAATCAAATTAAATAACTTCCAAATTTAAAATAATTAATATTTAATTAATTATATGCTAATGATATTTCTCGTTTTACGAATCCATTTAGCCAACCTGCCAAACAGGTACAGACGAACAGTCCCCAAGTCGATCACCTATGTAAATGGGGCAATTTGAGATGTGGTTAGCAAACTTATGTCTCTAGTAACTGATTTCTAGAGGCAGTTGCCTAAGCCGACCCTATCTAAACGTTCACCACTGTACTCATAGCTGCTCTATTTTAAGCTGAGTTGTCTGTAGATGGCAGCTCGAAGTGACCCGAAAATTACCGCAATAAAAATGATGAGATTTTGATCTTAAATCCCTGAAAAAATTAGATGTCTATTTTAACCCATAAACTCTTGTATTTGTCTAAACTACAACCTTGAACTACAAAACCGAGGATACTACACATCACAACTATCAAAACCATGCAAAATACCCCTCCCCTCTAGTGGTTTTACCTAGTTTTCGGCCACGTGTCGCTGGCATATCAGTCCAGTCAACTTGAAATATGGTGGGCTCCACGTGTCGGTCATCGATCTCTCTTCACCCCCACCCCCTCTCCCTCCCTCTCTGTCTCTAGGATGCGGCAGAGGATGGGGGGCGTGACGACGATGGCAAAGAGCAGGGCTGCAGCGGCGAGAAGGCGGAGCGGTGCAGCGGCGGGGCAGTGACAGTGGTCCCGGCCAACGCAGATTCAGCAGCGGGGAGGAGGATGCAGTGGGGGCTCCTTTGGTGGGGAAGGGAGAGGGAGAGAAGCAGTGGGGCTTGGGGTCGCCGGCAGGTGGCTCAACGACATGCGACAAGCTCTGAGCGACCCTTCATCTCCTTCTTAGATCTGGATTTGGCCAGAGGGAGAGGAGATGGTGGCTAGCAGCATTGGGAGGAGGCAGCGGCGAAGGCGGCTATGACTATGACCAGTGGCTGCAGCGCAGGCGGCGAGCTCCAGCTCAGGGGTGGATCTGCCTCCGGCGGCAGCAGCGAGGACAGGCGGAGGCGGCAACGGCATGGCGGTGCTCGGGGCATAAGATGGGGGAACAACTACAAGGAGCAGAGCGGCAATGGCGGGAGGGGTGGCAACAGTAGTGGGACGGCAACCTCATCATCCAAAACCTGATGTAGGAATTAACATGAAGACTTGATTGCTGCTATCAGGCTGTAGACTGAAAAGCTCAGACACCCAAGATAATTAAGGAGATTTTTGTGCTATTTTTTTGTGCTATTTTTTTTTTGTGCTCGATCCGTCTCCTGGTGATATGTGGAGATAGCAAGTTGTTCTTTTCCTATCAAGACTAGGAGATAGCAAGTTGTTCTTTTGTGTGCGCCATTTGGTGTGCCTGTTAGTTTGTAGCCCATGTACATATTTTTTTATAGCAAACTACAATGCTATTAATTTTTTGGTTTAGTAAAATTTCGATATAAATATTAGAAAAATAGTGGTACATTGATCAAAACGAAGAACTAATTCTCGAAATAGTGGTTGTTATTCATAGCTCGCATGTCACTCCCAAGTTTTAAACCCAACCATGCATGTGTCAATCATGTAGGTTAAATGGCACAACAAAATAAAAGATTGTCGGGGGCTCTTGAAGTAAAAAAAAAATAAAGTATTTTAAATGCATTTTTGTCTTTTCTTGTGGCGCTTAATCAGCTCTCTCTCCATCTCTCTCGATGTTGATGCCTTTTTGCTCACAAACATCACTTTTTGCACATGGTTAAGGGTAGGCCAACCATATCACACGATGTTGTGAGGCTTGCTTGCCATCAACGGCGGTCCATATACTTATGAGCACTAAATTAAACCCTGGCCTTGTTTGGAGAGATTTAGCTTCTAAGAAGTACTAGCTGATCTGGAGAAGCCGGAACTCCAACTTCTATCTTTTTATTTTGTTTCTATGAATCTATAGCTACAAATTCTCGGAAGCTGAGCTGGAATCTAGACTATTTGTGAGTTTCTAGCAGCTATTGCTTCTGCGAGAATGTAAAGAAGCTAGAAGCTCCCCCAACACATAGCCCTTGCCAATAACGAGGGTCATTAGATCCAATCGCCCTACTCTCAGAGGGGTTGAATCTCTCCTGGTTTGTTGGTGGCCGACGACATATACTCATGGGAAGGTGTTGATGATAGTGTCTCGTTATTGGCTAGACTACATTTTTTTCTTGTATCCATCTCATATGTACACAATTCTTATGGATTGTTTCTTTACTAGTTATGGATGTATCTTTGATTGAAAAGCACAAAGTGCATGGTGATGTTTTTTCTTTCACTCTCAAATAGATTTTTATGTAGAAACTAGAGATAGTGAGATAGATAGATAGATTTATCTTCAAAGTTAAATGCGCCATGTGTACCAATCAGCTGGCTGGAAACCAGCCAGCTTGAGATAGATAGATTTGTTCCCTGTACGGCAGCTAGTATCCCCAGCCTAAGCCGTGTTCATGCTTTTTATTAAAATGGTCACGGGGGATAGATTCCCTCCCTAAATATATTGCACCAAAGCGATTTTACATGGGGCATGCATCGCCTACGCAAGCATAGGAGTCCTGGATGGATAAAGGAGAGAATACATGTGGAATACAAGGGAGAGAGAACATAAGGAAGAAGAAGCTTAAGGATGAGGCATTTGACATTTGCCACATCGAGAATCACCCGGTCAAGAGCCCAATCATACAGTGCTAGTACCCTAACACCACACCAGTCAAATCCCATATAAACTTGAAGCACTAGGTCGAATTTCCGGAAGACCTCACCGCCACACGCAAGCCGGCTTAGAATCACTGGCAATCGAAGGTTGTGGACGTCGAAGACCACCGCATCAGGCCTTCAAGAGGCTAACAGTGTCATGTTGCTTATAGGATTTGTGCCCGCCAATGTCCTGTGGGGGAAGGTAGCCCTAGAGGAGGGATGAGCATGAAAGGTTCAGGCCATTGCCGCTTGAATAGTATCAGCTTCTGTCAAACGTAATAAATTGCTAGCAAGTTCAACAACCTCTGACACCCTTCAGGGGAAGGAAGCCCCAAAGGAGGGGCGGCCATTGAACAATGCGACCAAAGGTAGCCATGGGAAGAGGACATCATTGTGAACAAGGATCCAGACAAAGAGAGAAAGGGATGAGCAAGGTTTCACTGGTAGCAAAGCATCAACACCACCAGGGTAGAAGACGACCACGACGTAGCGCGCATGTCTGCACAAGCGACCTTCAAGGAGGGGGCGGCATTGAACAGATGGCACCGACGCTTATCAAGGAGACTAGCAGGGTTTTCACCCAAAAGAGGAGCAGTTGTGCTAAGACGACAGATCCAAGGAGTTAGATGGCATCAAACAACACCACCATTGTTGGCCCAGGCATTGCACCGAGACAGAGCTTTCGCCCAGCATAGAACATTTCCCGACAGCCACGGTCAAAAAAAAACCAAAGAGCCGCGGTCAGAGACTCGAGCAACCAACGGCCGCTAGATTCCACTGTTGCCCAACCCGGAGCACCGCCCGCGCGCCACACATTGGACTGCCCCTATAGCCCTGCGCCCCCGCGCCATCGCCGCGGTCACAACATTGTTGTAGCCCATTGTGCCCGCGCAGCCACCACAACCTCTTCGCCATCGCAACGTCCAGCCACTGCCACCGACGAGCTCCACAGGCAGGGGCGACGGATCCACGTACAGAGACAACAAATCTAGGTGTGGGGGCATCAAATCCGGCCCCAGTGCTGCTGGATCTGGCCACCGGCATCTGCATGGCCTCGGCTGTCTCGGCCCGGCCCTCGGTCCACTTGCGCCAAGGGAGCATAGGCAGAGAGGAGATAGCTCCGCCAGCGCCGTCCTTGCAGGCAATCAACTCGAGCGACGACTAGGCAAGAGGAAGGAGAAGAGGTGTTGGCTCTGTAAAGCTTATGACTGTCGGACTCCCGACTGCTCCCTCCCCGCCACTTGGGCACCGGATATAAACCATAGTGCTATTCCCTTAATTATTTTTTAATTGAGAAATCAATGATGTGTTAATGCAAATTTACCGTGTCTGTAAAGTCATTCTAAGTTGCCTGCATAATCACAACATCTTATGGCTCGTCACTCCGTGAATTCAACAACCCCTCTGTTTATGTATGTCAAAATCATTGTGCTGAATCTGTATAAGCTGTCCAATGAACTTGGTATATTTGGAAATTGGCATTTGTTAGAAGCAATGTTATTTAACTGCATGAAGCGTGCCAAAGGCACGCCATTTTTCTAGTACGGGCCGATGCTTGGACGTACGGATGTAAGTGATGGGAGAGTATTGATTGCTATAGTTGCGACATTAAGCCTGCCGCCCGCGCGGCAAATTTGGTCGGTGACATTGGCTGGCCCATTATCAATCGTACCGGACCGGCCTACCAGGTTTATACCAACACTTACTCCTCGTGATAGGCCTTTTAATTGTGACAGCCCAGCCGGGACACCCGCATCCAATCCGCCCAAACCCCTCGGCCCCGCCGCAGAAGCAACGGCTTGCCGTGTGTCCGTGCCCGCTCGGAGCTCGACCCAAACACAAGCTCGCTCGGCCCACCAAAGACAGCAGGACGCCGCGGAGGCCACACGACCACCACCACGACCGCTCGACGGATGCACCGGACGGCCGGCCCGCGCAAAATCAAATCCACTGCTCGCGTCCCGTACGTGCACGGGTAGCACCGGCTAAAATCCACCTTGGGATCACGAGCTCGGCCAAGGACAACACCTCTTGGTCCCCGGATCACCATCGAATCGACGCAAAATCGAGTCGGTTTGTGCGGCGACCTGCTAGCTTGCACGTGTACATGTCGCTTGCCGGCCCGTCCAGGTCACCGTGATCGCGAGGCTACCGCGGGCACGCCGTCGTGTGTCGCCGACATGTACGTGGACCGATCGACAAGCGGCGTTGCCGGCCATGAATCCGCGGGAGGAGAGAGACCACATTATCATATCTGAGTGATGTGGCTTGGCTGGACGGCCGGCCGGGAGCGCAGGCCGGTGCGCTCGCCTCTGGATGTCTCTAGCTAATTAACACGAGCTTGGTATACGGCTCGATCGATCTACCTACGAGTGGTCCAGTCTAACGCTACGTGGCTTGCCAGATTATGGTTCGATCACATATTATTGCTTTTATAAGTTTGTATCACTAGCTGGCAACTATGTACTCCTATATGGTTGCTATATTGTGAGTCAGTTTTAAGTATAACAAACTGCTATGGCCCTGTTCGGCTGAGAGATTCAGCCCAGCCAGCCAACCAACATCAGCCTAACTCTTATATAAAAACCATTCAGCCTCAACCATTTTCAGTCGCTTTCAGCCAGTCAAACAGGGCCTATATGTATGAACTTATGTGTAAGGTTAGGGAAAATGCTAGGACCAAAGTACACATATAAACTTGAACCTAGCACTTTTCTAGCACCGTACTGTGCATTTGTGCAACGCTAGGGGCTATGCATGCCTATAACAACTGTATTTGAGTAAGGATGGTATGGGATTTTAGCTAGCTATATATATGTAATATGTTGATGTGGAAGAGAGACAATAAAAATAATAATAAAAAAAAGAGTGTGCTCTCATGTGTAACCTACCTCTTAACAGAAAATACATATGAGAGAAAGATATAGCAGAAAAAAAAATGAAACTAACATTATAGCCAATCTATTGCTAGTTGAAAATCTAGTCAATTTTTATATAATTTAATCCAGAAATTCATAAAAAATCTACTAAAGACACCACACATGTACAACGAGAATAATCTATGTAGTCACTACTCAAATGTATCATGGACACAACCAAAATCTCATGAAAATCATCGAAATAAACGTGTATAACATTTACCCTAATGCAAAAGGAAGTGGTCGACTCACTTAATCAGCCAAGATTGCCATCATCGCCACCACCTACGTTGCCGCTGCCTCCATTGCCATTGACTCCTCCTCAGTTGTTGTTCATGTTGCCTCCTCCATTGCCATCACCGGTTCTTCCTCCAACGCCGAATATGTTGATGTTGTTGGTTGCCGTTGGCTTGGTGAAGATGTTGCAGAAGTTGTTGAGGAAAGATGAGCAGTCACACATTCAACGCTCCCAACAACAATATTGTCAAGCTACCCGTGCAGATACTCGTGATATAGTGTATGATCCGGTGGCCTGCTCATCCAGAAAACTTGTGTGCGCAAATTCGTTGAACCAGAGATGAAGAAACACAACATAGAAGCATATAAATTGTCTTCTTTCTTTGCGAATGGGAGAAGATAATCATTCTCGTTTTGAGGAGAATTAGAAGATGAATATGAAGTAACTCATTAGTCATCCATCACTATACCACTATCAACTCACCCGTCACCACCATCAACTCACCCGTCAATTAGAAGTTGTTATCATTTCTCAATTAATCTATAGACTAATTCTCATATATGGTTTCAACTTCTCTTGATTACCCATGAAGAATTAAAACATTATAACTGCTAGCATTATTTGATTAAATTGATTTAAATGGATAATTAACCAATTGAATCTAACATTACTCTCTTTAATTTTATAATTTTTTATATTTTAGATAATGGTTAAGTCAAAATTTTAAAACTTTAATTGCAATTTTTTTAAAAAATATTTAGTTTAAACAGTTGAAAACAATATGCATAGATTAGACTTAAAATGTACATTCATACAAGTATAATTTTCTTGGATATTGATTTATAGTGTGATGAAAATAATGGTCAAACTTATATTTTGAAGACCACGTCTTGTCCAAAATGTTAAGAATTATAAAAGTGGAGAGTATACCTATTGACTATAATTGAGCTTGTCGGCGATATGGGCCCGGGGGTATGCTGAGGATGCGACACGTAGTTGGAAGGGCGTATTTGCGAAGGCACCACCCGAAGTCAAATGCTCAAGTCACCCTGGAAGGTTCGGGCCGCGGGCGGCCACGTGGCCACCCCGAGGGGATCAGGCCGGGGGGCTGTCCGAAAGCCGTCATCCCACTAGGTAAGGGGTTCGGGAACACCCGGACCCTGACCGCGCCACCCCGCACCCCTCCCGTCGGAGGGGCCAACCCGGTTGCCAACCGCCCCACACAATGCGAGAACAGTGCCCAAGCGCTGCCCCGTCGCATTTAATGTGAAGTGAGGCACACCTGTCAGAGTGTCATCATCATCACCTTTTTGCACGGGAGAGGGTGGAAAAAGTCTCTATTTTGTGACCGTGGGCTGACCGCGTAGTCAGCAGCGCATGCCCCCCTCACGCCGGGTCACCGTCGCATTTAGCCGTGTGGGAGAGAGGCAGTGAGGATCGAGCGTATGATGGCACCCCTAGCACCATTAGGTGGCCCGCTGACAAGTAGGCCCCATGGGAGGTTAGGTATAATGACCGCACGCTTCATCAGCATGGAGGCCACCGCTCGTTTTTCTTCACCAGCTATTGCGACATGGCGACATGAATAGAAGAGGGATATGACCCCTGACAAGACAAAGCACGAACCACTCCATGGCGTTAGTAGATGGATTGGAAAACCCATGACTACTGTGGTGTCCCCCTTGAACTATAAAAGGAGGCTCAAGTCCATTATAGAAGGGGTTTGACCATAGAAATCCTTATATCGCCTCAGTCACCGGCTCTAGCACCACCCGGGAGAAAACTCCTACTTATAATCCATCCTTCACCACATAGTGCAAGAAAAGTAGTAGAGTATTACGCTTCCCTCGCGGCCCGAACCTGTATAAATCTCCGTGTCTTGTGTGCATAGTAGGATTTTCCTTCCTGTCCACCTTCTTCTTCCCCTTAACTCAGGCCTTGGCATTCCGCACCCCTGTGCCGAACCGAAAAGGGGTTCCCCGGATCCCCGCGTGTCGAGTACACGCATCGACATAGCTTATAGCTAGTAAGTTGGTTTTATTATTAAACTTTCTCTTTGTGTATCCAGTTGACAACCTGGCGACATTCTTGAGAACCTACCTTTAAGCATTTTAGTTAGACTAACTGAAGATCGAGTTAAGTGCATCTCTTGCCTTCTAAGGTTTAGGCACCATTATTATGTCTCCCTTAAGCCCCGGGGGTTCAGCACTTCAGTTCATGATGGAATTGGAATTGAAATTGACATTCCTAATTTCCTATGTGAGCTTTCTTAAGTTAAACTGAAGTGGCGTCCAATAATTAAGTTCCGACATCATGCAACCACCGCTTAATTAGCAGCCCAAGTCATGCGATTAGTTAAAGAGCAGCACGTACATTTCTTATTATTTTCACTGAGTCTATCCCGTCTCTGTACGTGCTAACAAAATCAAAGTGCAGGCAGTACAGTGATTGCCACCTCCATGCATGAATGCATTTCAAGAAGTAAACTCCTAATTATCTGGAGTGATGCACTGTTAACGTTTGTTGCATTTATATGGGAAGGTCGAGTTCGTGCTGGCGTGTGCACGGCGAGCGGCCTTGTAGTGGCCGGAAAAACAAGGTAGTGGCCGGAAAAACAAGCAGCTCCAACTCGCCGCACGAAGCAGCGGCAGCAAGAAGGCCGCACGTGCGCGTCGCGACGCAAGGGCGCAAGGCAGCAACCCACCACCCCTTGTTTTTTTACCGTTGGCTTCGCAGCCCCACAACCTGACGGGTCCTCCCCAACCTGGGTTTCTGCCACAGGTCAATCACCCCCAACAACAGTACTAGTATTAGCAAATCCAAACACAATAATGGAGGAAGAAAAATGATTAGACCACCAACCAAAGTCCAAACGGCTGTTTCAGCCTATAGAAATAAAAATCACTGTAACACCAAAAGCCACTTTCCTTGCTTGCTCTGCGATTGACTGCCGCTAAGTGTCTGACACATGGGCCCGTATTGGTCATCTTTTGCCGACGTGGGTGGGTGGGCCTTTGGGTGAGGTTGAAGGAAACACAAACAGAAGCCGACGATACGGACTGTAACTTTTATGCATGTGCACTGCACATTTTGGGAATTATTCAGGATCTTTGTCATCCGGTCGATAACGACTTCCTTCTCATACTGTCCGGATAAACTTCCCAGGTTAGCAGTAAGAGGATACCAAAACCAACGATGCATACGGACTGTAACTTTTATGCATGTGCTTTGCACATTTTGGGAATTATTCAGGATCTTTGTCATCCAGTCGATAACGACTACCCCCTGGCCCCTGTCATACTGTCTCCCGGATAAACTTCCCAGGTTATCAGTATACCAAAGCGATTGCGTAGTTTTTTCGCAATGAACCGTGAGGGTAGATTCATTTTTCCAACTCATGCTAGCATTATGATTGTTGTTGGCACGTACGAATACGAGTCATTTACTCATCCCTATCCGTTGTACTGAGCACCATTGTACGCTACAAAACGCCGTCCGTGTGTCCCATACTCCCATCAGCTCGGCCCCTCCATACATCTGGCGCGTATCCTACTTCCGTTTTCGTCACGGCGTGGGTAAGAAGCTCAATTAACAGCAGGCAAATCCAAGATTTCGCGAGTTCCATACAGCCGTTTTTTTTTTTTACCTTGGCGCCAACGGGGCGGACCAAACAGGACAGAGCCACGAAACACACCACGCTGGCCACTACCGCTGGCCGATGTGGGCTCGAGCTAGCGAACACGCGCGCACCAGGTCACTAGCCCGTTACCCCGCGTCGTGTTCCGGCCCACCTCCCACCCACCTAAACCGGCAGATCCACGAGCCCGGCGGGGTCACACCACTGTCGCGCGGGCCCAACTGTGCACTGACCCCACCTGCAGACTAACCGTAACTCGGCTCGCACTATCGTCCATGGTTTTGCCGGTTTTTACCCGAGGGAAAGCCGGTGGCGCGGCGCACGAGGTCGCTGGAATTGATGGCGCCCAACTGCCACGTGCGACAGGTGACCCCACTTGTCATCCCCTCGGGGGCGGACTAGCCGTTTGAGACTTCCACTAAAAAAATCGGAGACCCATCTGTTTCAACGGGAGGGATGTGAGAGAGCCGCCAATGAGGAGAGGGGAGGGTGGCTGCGTCGTGCTCCTCCTGCCGTGGTAGTAGTGGGTGAGTCTCGTTCGTCGCGAGAGAGGAAACAGAAGCAGAGCAAAGCAGAGTTGGGAGAGAACAAGAGAGTGGAGGTGTGGGGAGAGAGAGCGAATTGATTAGTGTCACCACTTCTTCTCCACCTCCGTCCTCCCCAAGCCACCATCATTGCGCCACCGCCGCAAGATCTGAGAGCTATTTCCTCCCCCTCCCGCACGGGCGCACGACGCTAGCTGGAAGCCGTAGGAGAAGCTTCTTTAAGTATTTCTTCCCGCGCGCGCGCGCGGTCGGCGGCTGGCTTATCGGCAAAGCCTTCTTCTTGCTGCGGTTGGGATTGCGGTACAGTCACCGCTGCAGTGTGTGTGCGGGCGGCGGTTCGTACGGTGTCGCACCCACCACCACCACCCCTCTTCTTCCCTCCATTAAAGGCGCTCACGCACCGCCTCCAGCTTCCTCCACGAGAAAGCGAGCTCGGAGAGGGAGTGTGTGAGTGAGTGAGAGAGGCCAAGCTCACTTCCTCCCCTCACGGGAGCAGCAGCAGCCAACGCCCAGCCACGCCGCGCGCGCGCTTTAAAGAAGGCGCGCCACCACCTCACCCAAAGCTTAAAGATTCCCACACACACCACCTCCCCCTCCCGCCACGAGCGTGCTTGATCGGTGCTTTTAATTGTTCTTCCTTGCTGCAGACGATTACGTACATGGCGGTGACGACGACGGCGCTCGCGCGGCTCGGCGCCGTGGTGGTGTTCATGGCAATGGTGGCGGAGGGGATTCTCGACCCGGTCGACTTCCTGGCGCTGCAAGCGGTGCGGCGGTCGCTCGACGACATGCCTGGCTCGTCCTTCTTCCAAGGTTGGGACTTCACCGCCGACCCGTGCGGTTTCCCCGGCGTGTACTGCGACGGCAACAAGGTGTCCGCGCTGGCGCTCGGTGACCCGCGGGCCGGGTCGCCGGGGCTGACCGGCCGGCTCGACCCGGCGATTGGGCGGCTCTCCGCTCTCACCGAGCTCTCTCTCGTGCCGGGCCGTGTCAATGGCGAGCTCCCGGAGAGCCTAAGCTCGTGTCAGAATCTCCGGTTCTTGGCCGTCAGTAAGAACCTCATATCCGGCCCGATACCGGACGGTCTCGGTGGGCTGTCCAATCTCCGGACGCTCGACGTCAGCTTTAACCAGATGTCCGGTACTATTCCGCCGTCGATTGCCACGCTGCCGTCGATCACCAATCTCATCCTCTGCCACAACCATCTCACCGGCGGCATCCCGTCGTTCCCGGACTCGTCGCCGCTCATCCGGCTCGACCTCAAGCACAACGACCTCTCCGGCGGCGTGCCTAGCCTGCCCAACACGCTCCAGTATCTCTCGCTCTCGGCGAACCGTCTTACTGGCACTGTTGATTCGGTGTTGCCCCGGCTGACACGGCTCAACTTCCTCGACCTCAGCATGAACCAGCTCGACGGGCCGATTCCGGCGTCGGTCTTCGCATTGCCGCTGTCCGTGCTCCAGCTGCAGCGCAACTTCTTCTCCGGTTTGCTCCAGCCGGCGAACGACGTGACGATCCAGGTGATGGACCTGAGCTACAACAGGTTCTGGGGCCCAATCTCGCCGCTCCTCGCCGGCGTCGGGCAGCTGTACCTGAACAACAACCGGTTCACCGGCGAGGTTCCGGCGCGGCTGGTGCAGGAGCTGGTGGGATCCGGCGGGCTGCAGGTGCTGTACCTGCAGCACAACTTCCTCACCGGAATCGAGATCTCGCCGGCGTCGTCGCTCCCCTCCAGCGTCTCGCTCTGCCTCATGTACAACTGCATGGTGCCGCCGGTGTACGCGCCGTGCCCGCTCAAGGCCGGATCGCAGAACACCCGGCCGGCCGACCAGTGCCCGGAGTGGAGGGGCTGATCGAAGCTGTGCTGCCGCCTGCCGGTCGGTAACACAACGCCGACGCCATTGACAAGAAAAGGGGGAAGAATGGAGGAGATTGCACATGGCGGTCTCCGATTCTTTGATTAATTTGTTCAGTTACTAATGTTCCACTGTGGATTACTATTCTTTTTGGTTGGGGGAGATGGAGATAGTCACAGAGAAGAAGTAAGTGCCTTAATAATCTTGGGTCTATAGGTGTAATTCCTTTTTGTTTAGCTGGTGTATGTTCTTGTGTCCCTGCTGTATAGTTGCGTGAGTGGAGTAGTAAACATTGGCTCTTGATGTTAAGTGAGGTGGCGACGATCGTTCTATGTACCTGATGATGATCATGATGGTGATGTTAGAAATCAGTGATGTTATTTATCGCTATGCCATTGGGCAAGGCAGCAAGGATACAAGCATTCGCTGTGCTTGAATTTGTTTCTGCATACGAGGGCTTCTTCGTAACGAGCTGTTCTGACCTGTTGTGTTACTTGTCAGAAAAACAATGACTAATGTTATGGATAAGCATGTTTTCTTACTATTATTTGTTATAAACATAATGGGAAATGAACTAGTACACGCTTGTAGAATGATTGCTCAGGGGCGCAATAACACATCAGAAGCAAAGCCAAAAATGAACAACACAGCTCCCACACTGAACAATCGTTGATTACGTAAATAGAGAGCTATAACTAATCACTCTATCTGATCGCCTTCAGAAACAATCGTCCTATCTGCATTTGCAAGACTGACAGGACCAAAGTAGTACCGCCGATCATTGCGCCATGTTGCAACTAGTAGTAGTATGTGCTACGCGATATCTTCCAAGTAGCCAGCCGATCCTTCTACGTCCTTACATTCTCCTTTCCATCCACCTTCTCCCCTGTTTCCCCCCCGTCCTAAACTCATGATCCGTTCCACGGATGCCCCTATCGACCAACTTAAAACCCCATCCGCGTACAGTACTTGCCTTCCACAGTGCAAACACATCTCAAAATCCAAAATCTCGCCTTGATTTATCGGTCGATCAGTACGCGGGTGTGCGTCCTTGAGAGTCCTACACTGTCGCGAGTAATGGATCAGCTGCAGTTACACGCAAACAGGAAGAAAAATCGCGCGGGATCAGCAGCAAAGCGAGTTCACGGTGCACAGGAGGAGGACGTCGCACGGCGCCGCGTACGCGATTTCTGCTCGGCATCCGGCGGTTCGGCGTTGGATTGGATGGGAGAGAGACGACGGTGGTGGTTAGCAGTTAGCACGGCGTGTGTTGCGTCGTACGCCGTCACCCTGTACGCGTACGCGAGAACGGCGTAGATATACCGGTCGGTCGTAGTACGCGACACGTATCCCCTTGAGCTTGTAGGCTTGCTTCGAATCTTCAATGCATGGTAGAGTACGTACGTACGAGTAATAAAAAGGGCTCGTCGTGACACGGGCGGCGATGGTAAAGGATCTATCTCTTCATTAGCCGTGGTGCGGCGAGCATGACTGGGCGATGACATTTAATTCCCCTATATGTTTTTCTTTTCTCTTTATTTTTCCTCTCTTCTTTTCATACCACCGTCATGTTTCGTGTTACTGCTGCTTTACCTTGCCACCCGAACACGCATGTACCGAGTGACTACTCGGTAGTGGCTAGACTGTAAAGACGTGATAACAACTCAACAGGATCCCAGCTCTCCTTCGTAGTAGTACATCCTAGGAGGCGATCAGCTTTCACTGCCATGTGGGGCATGACGCATGCAAAGCGGATAATTGTACATGTCTGGCAGCAGAATGTCAGTTTGTCCCCACATGACAGTGACACAGCACGGCAAAAGGTGGTAACTGGTAGTAGCAATTACCAGAGGAGGGGGTCTAAATGAGATCACGCCGCTCCGGCGAGCGACCTGACCTCGTCTTTCCTCTTTTCTGCCTGTGATGGGGGTGAACGGGTGATTGTTCCAAAAGCGTGACGCGGACTGGTCTTTCCATTCCTGGCTCTTTTTGACTGTTCGTTCGGCTTTGCAATTTCTTCGTCCATCGCCAGGACTGACTGGAGGAGAGAATTTTGGAAGGATAGGGATAGATTTGTGCAAAAAAGCAGGTTTCATTGTCGGAGAGTAGGACGTGGCTAACTGCTTTCTTTTGCTTTGTATATGCTGGACTTCTCAAACCTCGGCGGGGCCGTTAATCCGTCAATCACGGCCTGCCAAGGCCCAGGTGCCAACCCCGCAATCACGTCAAAACTCAAGGAATAGGTTTACTTTGGGTCCCTCAATTTCACGCCGAGTCTAAAATCGTCTCTAATCGTCAACACCAAAAATGTTAGCTCCTGATTTTGCGAAAACCATCTAAAACAGGTCCCACAACAGTATATTGGGTGGTTTTACTGATGTGGCGTGTTATCCTCACATTCTCCTCTTCTATCTCCCTCCTCCCTCTCGCCTTTTATCCTCCTCTCTCTCCCTTCTAGTGGGGACTCTGGGGAGCAGCGAGCCTGGGCATGGGGGTCACGCCCTCGAACGCCGCCTCCCTGTCTCTGCGGGAGGGTGGGTACGTTGCGGCGACGACAGGCAATGTGGGGCTCGGATGCGATGACAACGGGCGGTGGGGGGCTCCGATGTGGTGACGGACGGGCGGGCTTAGTTGCAGCGACGACCGACAGGCGGCAGGGCTCAAATGCGGCGACGGCGAGTGGTGGGGGGCTCTGTTGCGGTGGCGGCGGGCGACCAGGGGCTCTGTTGCGGCAGCGATGCCACCCTTGTTTGCACCCACTCCGCCCTACGTCAATGTTTGGAAAAAAAAAGAGAGAGAGAAAGGAGATAAGAGGAAAAAAAGGAGAAAGGGGTTTATTTAATTTATTTATTACTGACATGTGTGTCCTATAATGCCATGTCAACGAAACCGGGTCGTATACTATTCTGGGACCTGATTTGAATGGTTTTCGCAATTTTGAGGGCACATTTCTAGTATTACGGTTAAGGGACTACTTTCAGACTGGACGTGAACATAAGGGACCCAAATGAACTCAACATACCGGTCCGCATCACGGTATGAGGCCTCTCCTCCCGTCCGTCTAGGCAGGCCTTTGGTGCCCATGGCTGAACAGCCCAGCCCACACCGTCTGCATCCCGAAACTGCAACGCGACGCGATGTTGAAGGCTTCTAGGTTCCAGCGGGATCGCGTCGCGCGCACGCTGGAACGGACGGTGGAACACGGTGCAGTCACGTTTCTTTCTTCTTCCTTTTTTTCCTTCCGGTACGGTGTGGGAAGGTTCCAGAACGGGTGGACGCTTCCGGAAACAGAATCGCTCGCAGATCTCGCCCCTGCATAAATCCTGGCCACCCGAGCGGCTCCCATCCGTCCGTCTCGGCCTCACGATCCACTGCTTCTAGATACTTCCTCCAGAACTCCACGAGTCTTTTCCCTTTACCAGTTTCTCCCACGCTCTTGCGACTTGAATAATTTCACAGCTATGACTCATATCCTTCGTCACAATTTTTCTTCTCGCATCTCTTCTCTGTTTATCTTCAAGTAATCAATAGTAGTAGTAGTAATTTCTCAATGAATGATTCTTGAGGAGTTTGTACTGTTCTGTTCCTTCATTGATGCATAGAGTTTAGGAATTCCTTTTTTATTTTTCACCGTGCGTTTCTTGGATCTGGATGTGTGTTGTTGTTGTTGCTGTCCTTGACCTGAGGAGGATGCACGCGGCGACCAGAGGGAGCGGGACAGGCAGCGGGCGCAGGCACGGAAGCCGGTGGTGAAGGGGCGCGATGACGAGCTGACGCCGGAGCAGCGCCGGGAGAGGGACGCCAAGGCGCTGCAGGAGAAGGCGGCCAGGAAGGCGGCGCAGGCCGCCGGGCAGGGCGGCAACGGCGCCAAGGGCAAGGTCGCCGGCAAGAAGTAGCCGGCGCCCCATCCATTGGATCTGTGTACTCACGTTATGGTTGCACACTTGCACTTGCACAAGTCGAAAGATGATGATCGATCGAGAATCGGTGAGGTGACCGTGCGTTGCATGCGCCACCGCCGTACGTTCGATCGTCATTTGCTCTTCTCGACTACATGTTGGCAGGTCTGTACTACTATTTATTCGGATCTTTGGAAATTGCAATGCGAATTTCTCGTGAAAGCAAAGCTGTTTCGCTCCAGGCACAAATCAAATTAAACCTAAATCACAGTGGGCATACTGCAGTGACCTGTACAGAGTTGCAGACAACTCCTGCACGAATTAGCTACTCCACAAATAATTAGCGACTTGCTCCTGCACAAACCAGACTATTAATTCTGTAAAACAATGATGTCCATCCTGCACAAACTTTTACTCCATAAATCACGGTGACTGCGAACGACAAATGCACAATTAGTGACGGTTGATTATCTCAGTAATTTACGGTTGATTAGCTGAAAGTAAAACGATGACAGACATGCAGATTGAGTACATAAAAGTGACCTATACAAATCACTGACATATACAGATCGACATATAAAGCTGACGTATACAGATTGACATGTACAAATAACCAAAGATAACGCTGTGTTGTGTTCCTGATAAGGATATGAAGCAATGACACATTTACACGTACTCCTTGCACGACTTTTATCATTATTTACAAGTTACAACTTACAACATGCGGTCATCTTCAGTTTCTAGCCAAACTGTCTGTAATCTGTTAAAACCCATTATTTTGGTACCAGCATTTGCTAATTGAAGATAACAAACACTATGAATTCGTGCGAATCAATCGAGATCAGTAGTCTCCTGCTGACGAGAAGACCTGGACCACTTGGCAATACGGCCGTCCCAGGATGAGCTGACCAACATGGGGTCGTAGGGATGCCAACTGCAGTCTCGAATTGCCAGCTGATGATATCCTTTGAGTTGAGCAACTTGCGATCCGCTTACCTGAAGATGAAACAAGATCAAGATAATGCAATCAGTCTAGAATATTTCCAAATCATCAAAGTAGCAAGATGAAGAAAGAGATACAATTTCTTGAAACAATCCCTTTGATGCAAGGGGGAAAACGAGGCATTTTTTTTGCTGTATGGCACAAATGCACAACGATTAAGTTTTCGCACAACTGAATTAATCTAATTTGATGTAGGCAGTTATTCAAAAGAATATATACAACTTCAAAGTTAGCATAAGTGCGCAACTACTGCCTGCTGACATTAGACTTCCAATTAGTCAAGGTGGTACAGTAGTCCACTCAAGAAACAGAGGCTCTATCGCTTCGCCATCGGATTATAAGCCGAAGCCAAAATTTGAATTTTCAAACTTAATTTTAGAATTGATTTTTGAGATTTTCCATCCTACTTTTTTCAATATTTGTCTTTTAAATCACGAATAATACATCTACACAAGTTTTACATTTAAATTATTTTTTAATTATGAATATGCATTTTCCCTATTTTGACCCTATAGGCCATTCGATGAAGCCCAGAATCATCATCAGCATAAGACAGAAAATACCTACAAATTCGTTGATGCATATCTGCTTACAGTCATTCATATAGGTGGTCAGTCATATGAACTTGTGATGTATACCATCCAGGTGTTTCGAATCATTACAAACACCCTACAATACATTTCTGTTTTCTTGGATTGAAGGCGCCAACTAGAACAGATATCCTACAGTAAGGTATGCAAGTCTAAGGATACAGGTACCACCATGTTAGAGTAATCACACTACTAAATCCCTGATAACGGGCCAAACTGGCTGAGGTCTCTGTCTCACATATTTGGATGCGATTTTTTGGTTCTGGGAAGGCGAAAGAGTCATTTTTGTCTTTGGTGAAAGCTTTTAGGACTTTTTGATTTGTTGGAATGATAAATTTAGAGGAGGAAACATGCGACACAGCACATAAATTTTGTGATGTTTTTATCAACATGTCTAAGCAATGGGTTTGACTAGTGCCATTATCGTATTTCCCCCTTTTTTTTTTCTTTTTCTTTCTCCAAAACGCAAGACATATTTCCCCAATTTGGGTGTAGAGAAATCATAAACTACCACAACTGCCACTATATATAAAATTAAAAATAGAATCAAACTTCATTGGAACAGAAAAGAGAAGATGTCAACAGGAAAGTTCATCCAAGAAAAGGTACTTGAGTATATAAAGGGCAGCGCAATCTCTAGATTGGTTTCATTGAAGTTAAAAAGAGGCGTACCACATCGTAGATACAAACACTTGAATCATATGATCCTGTATATATGTACTTCTGTCCTGTGCTGTACAGGGCAACATTAAGGGATATTAGCACTTATATTACATAACTTGAGTAATGCAAACGGTAAAGCTTATTACTTCATCTGACATATCATATCAAAATCAAGAAATATGAAGTTACCTATATGCAGGAGAAAAATAACAACGGATCAATGTCCGAAGAACTGAGTGGCCCCGGTATGTAGCTATTGACTGATCATGGGGATGCTTTAGCTGTTTATACTGTTGTGGATACCTTGAATATCTGTAGTCCCAATTTGAGGTTATGTCTTCATAACTGCATGAAACAACAAGATCAGTAAAACTCCGTCTCCGTAACTGTCTTTGTAATTGGTGCGGCCCTAGGGCAGGTCGAGCGGTGCAACCGCCCTGGACCCAGCATGCTGAGGGCCCCCAGCGACCATGCACTAGCTGCCCCTACTGACTGTATTAGTGATTTAGTGTACATGGTGCAATATATACTACGTCAGCGGAAAAACAGACACAAGTATACTGTCTAAGCAACTGGCCGTAAAAAGGATACAAGCAACGAAGCAACGGCTGCGTGTGTTTCCACGTTTCAATAAAATACAACTAACTCTAGTAATTTTTTCGTTGCTTCAATTATTTTTTAGTTCTGGAATAAACAAGTGAAGTTTTTATATTACATATATTCTTTCTTTTACATTGATAAGCAGATGCCACATATAGCATCATCATTAAGAAGTTATAAATTTTTTCAAAGTCGTGAAATCATCTATAGATTATATAGGTAAGTAGGTAACTAGATGGTGTCTTGATGCCGCATGAATATTTATTTCTATAACATAAGGTCAAAGCCACTGCCAGCCCAACAGAACCGTCCTTTCTATTAGCATTGTGTCTCTCTTACCTAAGCTTTATGCGCTTTTAGAGCGTATAATGTGCATGCAAATGTATAGAAGTGGTCACATGAAATTGTTGGTATCGTGTGCGTCTGTTTTATACGTTTAAAAATTTCAACAACCGCAATGAAATATTTTTTTCTCCATGTCACTCTTTGAGGGCCTCAATTTTTTGTCTCACCATGGGCCCATGAAATGTCAGGACTGGCCCTGTCTGTAATTTATCTTTATGCTTTAGAATTAGTTGATAGATTATTAGCACATACCCATCTGCATTGGATGTCATTTTCCTGATGTCCCACATTTTAATAGCTTGGTCTTTTCCATTTGATATGAAACACCGACCATCTCCACGACTATCAATATGAGTAATGCCATGCAAATGCCCAGTCAGAACTCCAGCAGGTTCTTCTGTGGACAAACATCGCCTGTCCCAGACCTGCCAAAAACCAAGATTAACAATATAGTACCTGTTAAAAGAAACGTCACTACTAAAACATTCCCCCATTTCTCAATTTAACAAGATACAGGTTCTAAAATGATTTTTAAAAAAAAGAATATGTTATCACGGTTCTAAAATGAGAACAGTTCAATGGTTAAGCTGTCATAGAAAAATTACATAATCTACAACATCAAGCTACCTTGCATAAATTATCGTCACTTCCAGAAAATATGAGATGACCAGTTTCGTCAGCAAATGCTACTGTGTTGACATCAGACTGGAAAGATGGAAAAAGAAAGCATATACAAAATTAGATACTGAAAGAGCCCATAGCCTGCTTAATAAAAGGGTTAAGAAGATTAAAGGAAGACGTAAGCGAAGAGAACAACCAAACTATCATACATGGTGAGCAGGCAAACGCAATGTTAGTTTGTTTGCCACAAGGTCATAGACATATATTGAATCATCATTACTGCCAGCAACAAGCTCTCGGCCATCAGAAGAGAATTTAACAGAAAATATTCCAAATGTATATCGAACATCTTCATGCTGTGAAAAATCTAATCCATCATGGATGTCCTGCAGAAAATGGAACAGCAATAAATTCAATAAAGAATTTAGACAAAATTAATTTAAACCTATAGTGGACATGTTTAGGGTTTAGGAGAAGGATGGAAGTATAAATCAATTGTGGATCTCTTAATTTGGAGAGTAAGTATAAGATGGCTTTAGTGGTATTAGTGATGCTTTATTTCCACATGATAGTCATACATAACATAAACTCAGGCACATGGAAGTGCAAAACAGACGGAACTGCATCTCCTTTTTCTTGTCAGTTCCAATAGGCATCTACACATGCACAAATGAACGGACCGGGTGCAAAAGTGAAAATCGTGATGAGTACTCACAGTGACATTAGCATATGACTCCTTTGCAGCACTCCCAACATTGACAATATGGATAATCGGTGCCAGACTGGAATACACCTGCAGCTTGACAGATTGGTAGGTCACAAACAACCTTACTATGCATATCTACGTAAGCAGAAATTACTAGATAAATAAATACAGCAGAAAGAACTAACTAGCATGTATTCCTATAGATCTGCAAGACATGCTGAAACCATCATATATAATCATGTGATCTTAATCTCTCATGTCCTGCAAGGACTGAGGATTGAAATAAAACTATAGCATTTGCCTAGGTAGTCATTTACATTTCCACTGGATTATAATCGTGGAAAAAACAAGGTGTCAAAATACCAAAATAACAATTGTTGAAGCAGCAGCTCAGGTACCCAGTGAAATAGGTTATCATTCATATAAAGTGCACATTTATATGTGGAAAAATTTGCAACAGGGCATTGCCTAGGACCCTAAACACTAAAAATGTCTTCTCCATTTATCTCTGTAAAAATAAGTCCATTTAATGGTTGTGGTGTCCTACAGGATACATTCATACATCAAATAGCCAAAAAATTGTGTCACAAACAAAAGCACTACTTTATTGTGCTTTAGAGTCTTATAACAAATACCACAGAAAATACGATAACATGTGGCCAATTTTTCCTTGTAAAGTGGATATTACTAATCTTTGATGTCAAAATCGACTAAAAAATAGTGTTAGTATTGACCATTTGCTTTGGCACATAAAAAAGGTGGCCAGTTCTCATGACTCACTAGGATTGAGGGTCCTTCGTTCCGTCGAACGTCGGAAGCCCTAGGTAGTAGTATCGAGGGACTCGTGCCTCCCGATTAAAGGAACCCCTGCCGCAAGCCATTGATGGCGGAGCAGCAGTTGACTCTGATACCAAACTGATATGAGCACAATTAAGATAGCCAGGCGACGTCGGCTTAGTGGGGATGAGAGAAGAATCTAGGGCTAGAACTTGAGAGAGACTAACTTTGATTATTCATTGCTTAATCAAAATCGATACAATCCCATCCTTTATATAGATGGTATGACTTGACTCTTAAGAAAGAAACTCACCTAACCTTATCTCCTAACCAACAACTAATCTATGCTACAGTACCCGCGGTACTACTCATGGGCCCACTGGGCCTAATGCCCGTAACAGATATTGAAAAGCATCTTTAAAATCCACAAAATATTAAATATTATCAAAAGTTCAGAAATATAAATATGAAGAATTACTTTTTAAGTTTTCTCTCAACAATTTTGGGCTAAGAGAAAATAAGTATGGTCCACACCTCCTTTCCTACCTGCTAAGATAATATTACTTACACCACAATTGGTTGTGGCAAATAGAAAAACAATTTTATAACGCCTTCCATCCAAACTAGACCTTTGGAGTATCACAGGGTAAATGCCCAATTTTCCTTTGACAAAACAACTCACAGTAACACCACGTTTCAATTACCAATACCCAAAAGTTTCATGCTTAGCCCCACTAGTCCTGTTGTAAATGGTAAACACATCTGAATTCATAAATCTGATGCTCGGTCTATTTCAGTTTACTCTCAACTGTCCAAGACAATTCCATATCAAGCAGGAAAAACAATAGAACAGACTGACATCAACAGCTGAAAAAGAACTGAACCACCGAGTAGCATGTGTTTGAAAAGTGAATTTAGGACAATTAAAGAGAAAATGAAGAACTCATTGTTTAAGTCCCAGAAATTTACAAGAAAACGTTGATCGGGTGAAAGGGATGCATCACTGATCGTCCATCTCAAACTTCTAGCATGAATGTCCCTATGTACTTTCCAGCCTTTATCAACATCATATATTCTTATGTGGCTTCCCTGATGATGGAGACAAAAGAAACATTAGAAGCAAGTAGCACTAATTAACACATTGCTCACTTGAGCCTCATAGCTTTTGATGGTTGAACTTGAAGCACAACATACCTGAAAACCAGCAACAAAAAGAGAACCATCAGCAGAAAATTGTGAAACATAAGCTCTTGAATCCATTCTGTCCACAATTTCAGGGCCATCTATTGGAAGATAACGACCAAGAACAAATGCACGATCAACTGAAGAAAACTTTCCATTTCCTGAAGAATTAATTTCCCTTCCAGATAATAACCTTGTTGTCGATATCATATCTTTGCTGGTACCAACGGACTTGCGGATACTTTCGCTAGGTCCTGATTTTATTCGAGTGATATGGAAAATATCATTATGTACATTTAAGAACTCATTATTCACTTGAGAACTAGATCCATCATCATTCTGCTCTTCGTGCTCATTGTATTCATCCTCCAGCCTACTCATGCCATAGCCCATCCTTCTAGGATGTAATATATAATATATATATACCAATCCTCCCTACGAAAGAGAATCAATTTGAAAACTCAAAATCAATCTTCTGGGCACTGAAAATATTCCAAAAGCAAAAGAAGCATATTAGCAATACGTGAGCATACAACAACATATGCTGGATAAGAGAGGGGCCATTTATGCCTGTCAAATGTGGAATATTGTTTGCCATGATTCTGAAAGGCAGCACAAGTGACTGAAAGTAATATATTCGCAATCAAGGTTTCTAACCACTTCTCCCTATGCATGCCATTTATAGGAAATGGAGATGTTCCATTGTAAAACATTATACCAAGGCAGTGAATTGTAGAGGACTGAAAGCTTTAATATATAGCATAAACCGAGAGATATGTACTACAAGTTCAGCTAATATTACACAGCACGAAGGATCAGTTAAGCAATGTTACCGTCAAACCATGGAAACATAATAAAAATCTAAAAGTTGCAGCCAAAAATATAAAACTTAAACGTTAGTAAAAGTTAGGACTAAATACCCAGCATTTGGTCCAAAACACTGGCTGTTCTATAGCAGGCAGATCAGGCCAAATAGCCAGCACATCCATTTTCTAAAAGCAAGAGGACAAATAGCCAGTTAAAACGATCTGATTGATGAAGCCTTTGCCTAGCAGGCAGCTCGGACGTTCCAAATCCAACCAATCACCTGAGAGTGCAAAGTCTGCACATGCCGTTATATATTCTTCCAAAAGCAACAAAGATTCGGCACAGATTATACTGCAAAGTGCTAAGATGCCTAGATATGGTTCCATGACCATAGGTTATACCAAAAAAAAAGCCTTAAATGCGTCACTCCACTGAAGAACACCCGCACTTATCCAGTTATCCCCATCCAACACAGAACAAAGTTGTTGCCCGACTTGGTTCTGGAAAAACACAAAAAAGGGTCGCAATTCGCCCACTATCAACATCGAAGGTAATCATGCCGTGCCGAGATGTTGTTCAAAAGCTACGAGCTCAATCCAGGAAGCCGCAACGGGTTCAGCCGCCGCCGCCCATGACCGCATCTCTCCTAAACCCTGGGACTACTAACCCTCGTACCCTGAGCCCCAGGCCCCGCTCCCCACTCCTCACCGTTCCCGCGGAATCAGCGGGGGGAATCGACCGACCGACCAATTTGAGAGAGAGGCTGCGGAATCTAAAGCCGAATCGGAGCGGCTTACGGAGCGACGACGAACCTCTTCGCTGAAATTCCCGTGGCGCGCAACGCCGCACGTCCTTCCTCGTGGAGGAGGAGAAGAGGCAGGAGAGTGTTCTCTTGATTTTTCTCGCTGGAAGTCGAAGTCCGGATGTGAGATTTTCTTTTTCCTCCCACACGGCCACACGGCCACACGCACACCGCCGGCAGCCAACCGCTAACCATGTTGGTAACAGAGCGGTGGAGCGGGCCCACAAGGGATGACGAGATGAGCTCTTGACCCATGTACTTTTAGAGAAAAGCCCATTTACTTTAAAACGGCCATTTTTGCTCGACTGGACCTTTCAGACATTTTTTATTTATTTTTCTGTGGAAGCATATAGCAGCTATACTTCAAAAATTAAAAATTTTATATGAAAGAAATAGTTTCTTTTTTCAAATACAGGAAAAATTACGCGGATATGCAACATACACATTCACGTATGCATTGTACTTGGGAAAATTGCACATTCAAAAGAGTCTGTAGAAAAAACTTTCATATTTCAATATAGCCCAATTGTCAAAAATAAATAAAGAAAGAATGGCCAATACAATTCTTCTTCGCTCTGGGGTCAATTTAGTCCCTGACGTTTCAAATAGTCCAAAATGAGTCCTTAAAATTTATTTTTTGGCTCAATATAGTCCTTGGACTCACCCAAAAACCGCCACATTAGCATGCCACGTCATCCACCATGCAAGGTTAATAGTTAAATAACCAATCTACTCTTACATATATATACCATAATAAAAAAAGAAAAGAAACAATTATAGTGGCCCGAACCCGATATTTTTACCATGTGATTCATATCAGTGTTTTAAAAAACGGCAGTATCGTACGACTTGTCGCCCGATTAATCGGAAACGCTGGCAAAAACGACACGACACAGCTGTTCGGAACGTAATTTTGCCTCTCGCGTGCCAAAACGGCCGACCAGACCAATTAGTCGGCCGATTAGCGACTAATAGCTGATTAATCGGTCTAATGGGCCAAGCCCAGCGGCAGCCCAACAGCTGAACAGCCACGCACACGCATATAGGAGATGAGTATGGCAGTATGCATCCGCACGATCTCTAGTCATCCTCATTTTCCAGATTAATCGCCGATTCCACGCGCCGTGTGGCAGTGACTAGGTGAAATACTCGTTATCTTACTATATATACTGTGTGTTTAATATCACCAAAACTGTTTAAGTAAGAAAAATATATTTATCACCAAGTGAACGTCTAATTTCCGTTTAATTCCGACTAATTGCCCGTATTCCAATTAGTCGTTTGACAGTACCCTAACCGTTCGATACCCGTTTTCCGTTTTTTAAAACCCTGATTCATATACTAGCCGACAGTCTTCAAGAGTATCAAAAGAGAATTTGCGTGGTAATATTCAGTAAAGATAGATGGTTGAATATTGGATGATCTTTACCTATCGTCTCAACTAAATATACATGACAAAAAAATCAACAGTATATGCATGGAAACACTTTTACTCAATCAACTCAAGTTTCAATGAAGGATAGACTGGTTATTTTATTATTAACCTTGCATGCTTGGATGACATGGCGCACTGTTGTGGCGGTGTTGATGGCTCTAAGGACTATATTGAGCCAAAAAAAATTAAGAACTCATTTGGACAATTTGAACATCATGGACTAAATTGACCCATAGAACGAAATTTAAAAGACCGTATTGGCTATTCTTCCAAAAATAAACTTGCAGTTCATATTTAGATAAGTTGAAAAAAACACATACGATAGGTGGGCTGTTTGCAACTGCTATTTGCATAGTTGGGTTGTTTCGACTCCTACACCAGGCCTTCTCCGATAATTAAATATTTAAAGACAATTTCTTCAATGATATAGCTCTTAGAAATAACTTATAATAAAATACAGTGGCAGAGCGCCTATTATGGCGAGCTAAGGCGCTCGTCATACCTTATTCATGGCACCAAGACCACCACCCTTCCTCTCCGAGTCCTGGCATGATAGGCAGCACGGCCGCCATGAGCGCGATGCTCCTTGCATGTCTTGCTTCTCGACAGGAGCACGGGCGAGCGCAACAGGCCTCCCAGATCTTCTTTTTGTCTCCTTCCCATTGGCGTCGGCACGCACGGGCACATGGGGTGAACGACATCGGCGACTCAGCATTAGCAAGCGGGTGTTGGCGAAAGCAACAAACATGGACGAGCTTCGGGTGGCTATGCGCCTGTTCCGACACTGGATTGCCGTGGCCGGCGGTGCCCAGCGGAGTGTGGGCATGTAGAGGACGGTGCACCATGCGAGAAAAAGATATGCGGTGGGCCGGTGGCACGGCGGCAGCAAGCCAGTAAGGCAGCAAAGCAAGTAGCAAGCCTTACCTAGTTTTTCTTTTGCGCTTCACCAAATATAAATGATCCTACAAATCATTTTTACTTATCATTGGAATATGTGAAAGAGACTATCTCTGGTAAAGAGAGTTTTTTATCTCATTTTTATTAAAAATTATAAGATAATTATACTCTATCCATCTCAAAATATACCTACTTTGTCTTATAGGTTTATAGATACGTATTTGAGGATGGCTTAGGCCTTGTTTAGTTTCCAAAATTTTTTTTTCGAAAAAGTCGCATCGAATCTTTCAACACATGTATGGAGCATTAAGTATAGATTAATAAAAAAACTAATTGCAACATGAAAAGCGCGAAATAAATCTTTTGAATCTAATTAGTCCATGATTAACCATAAGTGCTAATTAATTAGGTTTAATAGATTCGTCTCGTGGTTTCTAAATGAGTATGAAATTAGTTTTTTCATTTATGTCCAAATATTATTTTCGAAATCCGATCAAACTTTTGATGTGACACCTAAATTTTTTTTTAAAGTTAAACAGCACTGAGAGAGAAAGGCAAGCAGAGGCAGAGCGACCATACAACAGCGCCACAGTAAACTATTATATACAGTAGGTTATAGGCAATACAGTAGAAAAAAGAATTCGTACTACTAGGTCTTGCTGTGCGTACTTCTACTTCTAGACTTCTAGTGGGAGGAGAGAGGAAAAGGCGTCGTGTCGAATGGTGGACCGGTGGAGTAGTACTTTGCGTATATACGCGGACACGTTTCGAGCTCGCTGTGGCGCATGCGTCCCTCTCCGTGCAAAGCCGAATTCGCTCTGCTAGTTGTAGCAGCCATTAATCTACCAGACCTATTTAATTATTTATGGTCTCTTTTGAATGGTAGAATTGTAAAATCAGAAAATAAGAAAAACACAATATTTTTATAGAAATGGAAGCGTAAAACAAAGAATCACAAAAAGCAGAATAAATACAGGAATGATCATTTGATAGGACCACAGAAAAAACGCAGGAATTAGATAAGAGAGATAGTCTCGTAGGGTCTTGGAAAAATTCCTTCAAAAAATACATGCAACTATCCACTGCATACAAATTTCATAGTATTTGGAAATCCCTAATCCTTTGTTTCAAAAGGTTATATACGAAAAAATCATATAGGATTTGAATCATTCATGTTTTGTTTAAAATTCCTTTCAATCAAAGGGCCTTAGATTGTTTCCACATGTCAGCTACCGCTAGCGCTAGACAATCCCCAAAGTTGTATGGACGAGTACGGTTTTCTGATTTTTTTTCTAATATTTTATGCAAAATTAGAATACAGACCGTCCAAGAAAAATCGGGTCGGGATGGCATGCGTAGCATGGGACGCTTTCCTTCATTGCTCACAACATCTATTGTCGTGTGTTAGTAACCAAATTATGCACAAACTATAGCAAATTCGAGTAAGAAATTCTGGAGAAATTTTGTAGGATTCAAATTATATAGAAAAATTTCATATGTAACCCATTAATACAAAGGACTGGAGATTTCTAAATCATATAAATGTTTTATAGAATGCCTATTTGTATGTTAGATTTGGAGAAAATTTAGCATCAGCTCAAACATCTTCAAAAATTCATGAGTCTCTCTCTTACCTGATTCATGTGTTTTCTCCGCCATCCTATCAAACGGTCATTCATGTATTTTTTTCTATTTTTATACAATCTTATATCTTGCATTTGCAATTCTGTCAAAAACATATGATTTTTCTATTCCTTCATTTTCTTTTCAATCATGTGATGTAAAGGGGGCCTCAATGTCAAATTGGAATTATTTGGAGTTTTTTTAATATAGTCTGTCTGGTCAAACATATATGGCCGCTCTCGGACATGGCCGGTATGATAGGGCATTACATGTAGCTCAGATCAAGCGCCGGTCCGACTGAGGTATAGGGTTGGTCTGATCGGCACATAGTTCGACTCTCTTAAATTTTCGTGTTTTCTTTGTTTATTATCAGGACTTTAGTGTCCTAATTGATCCAATCTACTTGTTCAAATTAGTCTTATATGCTATCCGAATTGTATATTCCAACATAGAAAAATTCCCTAGCCTTTCCAAATCATGATATACTTGGTGAGCCTCTCTCTGTAATTATAAAGATATCTGTATTTATAAAGATATCTGGAATACGCGGATACCGTATACCCAACAATATGGGACATCCTATACCGAATACTGTCACAGAAAACACTTGAATTTTACAATTAGTAATCCCATATATTATAGTCTAATCAAGCAATACAATATTAATTTCCATCTAGCCACTCCAATGTGATTAGCAACATCCAAGGGCAACCAACAGAAAATGAGGTGGGAGTGGATGTTTAAAATCTTACCGAATTTCTACATTTTTAATAGGGTTGCTACAATGCTCCTACAAATTTCTATACACAATTCATGTGAACCAAACACATAAACTATGTCAAATCCCAAGAAATTTCCGATCCTACAAAAATCTCGTGAAATCTGTATGCCATGAACAGAACATAAGGATGGATGGAGTAAATCAAACGCACACATACAAAGTAGAAACCCTTATAACACACATGAACTCACGAGTCATCCATAACCTCTGATGCAATCTGTCAACGGGTGATACCCGTAAACCAGATAAATAGGGTGTTGGAGTATGTTCGTATAAGAATCTATGCAGAACGACATCATGTACATAGAAAGGCAAGGATTATACTGGTTCAGCTCCTTAGCGGGTAATACCCTAATCTAGTTTATACGTAGTTGATGTTGAGAAATCTACAGAGTACAAAGTAGTAGATGAATCATGATGATGTTGTCGAGATTGTAGTCGAGGGGATCAACTAGTTATCTCGACAAATCGGCTTCAAGTGTTCCAGCTTCGTAAACTATGATGGATATGCTGGTGGTTTGATTCAATCCCTAAACCCCTTCGGGGGGCCTTTGTACCGTGGGTTACCCGTATCTTCGAATAAGACTCGAAGACATAGAAGTATGCACGGTACCAAAAATACTTTCGAGTTCGACTCTGTAGTCGCCAGGCCCGTGAGAATACTTTCCTTATTATCTCGTAGATTTCTTTGTTGTTTAAGGAAACATATCGTATACATGATGATATAACATATCTGTATATCCCTTAGTTCATAGGATATGAGGTATACCTTATCCGTAACCCCGACATAATCATACTATATTTAATAGTTGGGGACATCATTATGGCACCATATAGACATTAACAATACTTAGTTACATACCAAAAAAAAACCCAGTGTCGGCACTTTTATTGATATAGTTGGGGGTAATGGGGAAGAGAGAGAGGAGTCCATTCTCCTGTTGACATCGACATCTTTTTTTAAAAAATAAAAAATCAGGAAATTCCTGCTTTTTTATCATTAGAAGGATACTTAGCACTGGACCTAATAAAACCTCACAACTAAACAATGTTGAGGGAAAACCAGCAAAAACCCACCGCATCCATGGACGCCAAAATAACTATTAGAGACGACAAACCGCCACACAAGACGAAGAAACTAAAAACGACCGCGAGTCATTGTTGCCAAGCTCACTGCATGACAAGTAGCTCTGATTTCTTATGAACACGGTTTAGCCTCAACAAACAACAATGTTGAAGACGCTGCCAACGTCGGTTTAGAAACACTAAACTAGATTTTTATCTAAAGAAAAAGGCATGTAGCTTTACAACAACGCTTCCAGAAAATAAACCAGCACCCACGTGTGTCAGCATCGCTGGTACTAGCAAAAAGCTAGGCTTTTGCCCAGGCTCTCACAACCTATTAACTACGATCTCAAAGGTGTAGGATCGAACACGATAAATTAACCTACTAGAGGGGGTGAATAGTAGGTATTGACAGCGGAAGAATAATTTTCGAACCCAAAAACCAAATTGACAGAGTATCAGTAAAAACCAGATTACGCGAAAACCAACCGTTGGATTTGTCCCAAATTTTGTCATAATAAACTAGAAGATACAAGGAACAACTCCACAAAACGGATTTACAAAATAATGACTGGTTAAAAAGTTATAACCCTCGCAATCTAGGTATCTCAGAATTTCAGCAAAACCGACAAAATCAATTCAAGCAACTTACGGAACCGGAAGCGCCTTGATGATTGAATATGATATTTATTGCTAAAATATATTGTCACAAGGTGCAGCCAAAGCACCCCTTTAACGAAACCCTAAAATGAAGAGCTCTCTCAATTGTTGCTTTTTTTCTCATGATCAAGCCTCCCTCGATATTTATACCAAATATCTCCTATTCCTAGTAGGACTCAATTCCTAATAGGACTCTATCACAATTTCCTAAAAAAACTCCTTTTTCTTTTACCAAAACCGGTCTCCAACCGGCCCCATCGCAGCAAAGTCAGAGTCCTCTCCGACTCAATCTCCACGCGATCTTCCTCTCGGGCCTCCAGCCATCCACGTACGATGATTTCTAGGACTCCAAATCATAGCGTGTACAGCTAGCTGCCTTCGTCCGACTCCAGCAGTCCAACGTACGCACGATCCCATGCATACACCAAGCCAACCAATCAACAATTATGTTGACTTGGTCAACAAGCTTCCGCCTCATAGGCCACGGCAGCTCCATACCGAGCCATACACACGCATGCACATACCGAGCCATGCATCATCACCGCATGCACACGCACACATGCATGCAACCATTTACAGTACCCAAATACCGTAGCAACTTAATTCTTCACGCAATTCTCCGGCGTCGCACACATAACCTTGCGAAGTCTGTCACGAACAACACCCACACGGTGTCCCTCCACCATGTGTTATCTTTCGTCAACCTTGTCACCCGGCATCCTTGATCGCTCCGGACATAGACTCCACCCTGAGTCTACTCCCGATCTCACCGTTAACCGAAGTTAACCTCAAGACAACTGACTCTAGTCCAATCTTATAACATGACCTCCTAACTGTTCCAGACCTCAGTTCCTCCTTGAACTTAGTCCCAGTCCTCATCATTGACCAAGCCGTGATCACAAGTCACCTACACACAACACAATAGACAAAACAACCGTTTTCGGTCATAGATTCGCAACCTGACCCACATCAGTCACATGCACTCACACCACATCCTTGAATATTCCAAACCAATTTCATTTAAATATATCATTATAAAGCCAATTTTTCATCATAAAATATTAATCAAAATCTTGATTTTACAAAAGGAATACTACGGTGCAGGGACTGTTATTGTTGCCGAATTCGTTACCTAACACAACAGCTCCGACTTTACCTAAATCCACCAATGCACTACCACACACCATTTCCCGACCAAACCCTCCATATAGGACACCTTTGCAAAATAATCCTCTACAATAACTACATAGGGACTGTCCCTGGCGTGTAGGCCCGACTTTCAAGCCAACACGTCAGTGACCAAATCATATATACTACTATTGCAGAGGATCATGTTCCTAAGCCACCATCAAAGAATTAAACTCCCAACCAACCAAACCATCTCAATTAGTGTACAGTGTACACGTATAGACAATAGGTGACATGGAGTAACTATAAGGTGGAATCAGGCCCCCAACTCATATACATATGGAGTACTAAATATTTGAATAAGATAAAACTCCACGGAAAGATCAAAATTACTCCAAATACATTGCCGAATTAAAAGGGACCAGTTTGCATCTGCATATATAGCTTTTTTAGATGCTTGTACACCACTAACAGTTCGAATTGTTAGCGTAGAACCATAGACTCCAAATGGAATCAACAATTTTTTCCATTTCCGACACCAGTGGCGATTCCATCAGACTTTGTTCCGACCAATTGCGGGAGTTGGAGATTCCGCGGTCTCTTCCCCAACCCTCATGCTCCAAAATGGCCTCCAAAGTGGACCACATGTCCTTTTCAACAGACTGTGTCACTAATCAAGTTGAATGACTGTCATAGTGGTAATCTAATCCAATCAACCACGCGTTAACGGCAGGTAATAGATGGCACCGATTGAGGCCCCTTTGATTAAGTGGAATTTTAGAGGAAACGTGTAGGATTCAAATCATATAGGAATTTTTCTCATTCGACCCTTTGAAACGAAAAACTAGAGATTGTCAAATCCTATAAAATTTCTATGGATTAGTTAATTTTATGTACATTTTGGAGGAATTCTAATATAAGATTCAACCTCATGCAAATATTCTTATGAGTCTATTTTTTCATCCAATTTCTGTGTTTTTCATACGGTCCTATCAAACGGTCAATTCCTGTATTTTTTCTATGTTTTGTAATTCTCTGTTTTGCGTTTGTATTTCTGTGAAAATCCTGTGTTTTTTATATTCCTCCATTTTTATAATCTTGTGATTCAAAGGAGCCTGATTGTCACGTTAATGCATAGATGCATGCATCCTATACGACACAAATTAATACTACTGAACTCGAACATTCTTACTTGAAGTATTGAGAAGATGAACAGATATGCATTCTATGAAACTGAACATTTCCCTGAGCAAATGACATCGCTATATTCACTAAGAGACAGCTTACTGAACAACAGTATGCATGACTGCATGATGTTCCTCCTTCCCAAAGTTGATTGTCCTCTTCTTTTCATACTGACATGTTACAATCCGGAATTAGTTGTACTTGATCATAGTACTACGGGCAGCATTTTTTTTCCAGCTCCATTTATAGGTGGCAGTGCCACCAATATGTGGCTCAAAATTATCACTTCATGAGATATTTTGACTACTATCGGATGCTAATGCTACTACCAGTAGTAATCTGCTTCTATCAATGTTCTTATGTAGGCCCGGGTTAGGGCCAGCATGTGGACTTCGAAACTTCAGGCCCACCTTATATAACTTGGGCTGGGCTTGGACTTCAAACCTAACCAAACCTAATAGGCTAATAGCCTTTTTGGTTGTTGATTCCTTTGGTCACAAAAGAGTTATGTTTTTTGACTTCTTAAAATCAGCAAAACACAAATTTGACAACTAAATCCTATTGCATTGTGCCCATCTAGTGTGCAAAAATCTATAAGCTTATGACAGAAAAAGGTTTTATGCGTGCAATATTACGGTATATATCAAATTTTGTTCGGTTTATTTGAAAAAAAATTGATCGGTTTGACAGCACAAGTTATACATAATAAATCTTTTATTTTACATGTTATTTGTAACTTTAAAGAATTATATACAAATTATACAGTGGCGCCCCCAAGAAGGCAAAAAAACCAGTAATAGAAAATTCCAAGTGCATACCCTTTTCATCTAAAGAACAGCTGATGCGTTCCCAATCTAAACAATGCACTCCTACATATAGTCGTAACAAAAAAAATTGCATATTTATTCAGTTTCAAGCATCATCAGGGCATGCATGTGCCTGTAGCACAATAATTGCAGTAGTTTTGTTTCATTTCGAGTACTCACCAAGCCATTGTTGTTTTCAAATAGGAAAATACCAGTGAACACAAATTTGTAGTATACAGCACCTTCCAGGAGTTGTATGCAAGACTAGTAGACAAGATACCTCTTTTCATCAGCTTGATGTTATTCTGCCAAGCTAACTAGCCAATCATTGCTCAGATAAGAATTCTGAAACGCAGATCAGAAGCAGCAGATTAGTAGCCGGTTAGGCCGTTGTGAGGCGCCGGCCGGACAGGAGGTTGCCGCTGCCGGCCGGCAATCAGAGCGAGAATATTGGATTAGGCCGGCTGCAGCCATGTGAATTTAGCAGGGACGGATTAATTAGTGGAATGATTAGTTTAAGAGAAAATTCTATACTAGCACTATGTGCTTAGGGATGTGCTGAAATTTAGTGCGATATGATGATGTGCTTCGATAGATGCTTAGATGGAAAAAACAGACAGTGGCCCAGGTCATGTGGTTACATTTATCCCACTATAATTATTATATAAGCTTTCTCTGAACAAATGTTGTGTGATTAGATCCTTAATCTGTCTTTTGGGGAAATGTCAAAGCGCGACTTTTTCATCGGCTGATCGAGCTAGCGTAATTTCCACACGTTTACGTTCACTTTGGACAGGAGCAAATGGAGAGATGAGTCACTGAAAAGCCTAACTGGTTGCATCAAGGACAAGCCAGGCTCATAGATTCAGGACAAGCCTAATGTGCCAGTTAAGACGAGATGTTTTCTCGGTGCTGGCCCATGTTTAGAATACCACCACTGGGACTAGGAAAATCTTGGTTTGCTGTAGCTGCAAACCTAAGGTCAATTTAACTAGTTTTCAGTCTATTTTAGACTTGGCAAAGCTTTGTTTACGACGGCAACATCAGCATTGGCTAATCATTTAATCTTGGTATGGACTGTGGACTTCATGCAAACATTTTGAAAGTCCTCCCACTTTCATAAATATATATATTTTTTGAATATATCTCTTTAGATTTATTGTAATAGAAAATATCACCTCTGCCAAAAAAATTTATGACCCCGTTCAAAAGATGAAAATTGTCTGGCTGCAGCGCTGTAGTTGCGGCAAGACACACTAGCATTGTTGGTGTTAGTTTGTTGCTGCATGACAACCGTCGGCTACAGTAGAGACACTAAATAACCGTTATATTTGTGGATGGATGGAGTACCATGTTAAGTGGGTTTTATGATTATTAAGGGCTTGTTTACTTCCAAAAGTTTTTTGATTCGAGTGTACATCAGACATTTGACCGGATATCGGAAGACTATTTCGGCTACTAATTAAAAAACTAATTACATAGGGTGTTAGAAAACCACGAGACGAACTTATTAAGCCGTCATTAACCCATATCGGTTACTGTAGCACTTATGGCTAATTATGGACTAATTAGGCTTAAAAGATCCGTCTCTCGATTTACATACCAACTGTGCAATTAGTTTATTTTTCATCTATATTTAATACCCCATATATGCGTCGAAAGATTCGATTTGATGTTTTTAGAAAAAATTTAGGAACTAAGGGACTAACTAAATTTGGAACATTTGATATTTTGACATGTGAATATGTATGCCCCAAGAATGGAAGTTTTTTTCACATCACAGCAAAAGAATAGAGCTGACACCTGTTAACAGTGATGCCAGGGCAAAAAAGGGATTTTTATTAGCGCAACATGGCACTGAACCAGCTCTCCTACGTACCTCATCACATCTCCAGAAGCCAAAATCATGAACCCAGAACAGATGGAAATTAATCTCGACCCATGCTTATCACCTGTATGTATCATGTCCACCTCTGACAGAGGCGCCAATCAATTTGACAACACTTATCTGTTCCTAGTGGTTAATTAGTGACCAGCATGATGCAGTCATGCAGCACATCCATCATCCATAGCGATAGTAATCGTCAGTAGCATTCGTCCAAACGCAGAGCCCAGCATCCGTCCGTCCACGTACGTCTACTCTATCATTTGGTGTACCTACTCATAGCAGTAGCAGCTGCAGCTCTTCTCCAAGAGGAGGAGAAAAAAAGACTCCCAAGGAGAAGAAAACAAAAGAAAAGGCAAGCAAAAGAGAGAAAGGAACTCCTCACAAAGGCAGATCCATCCAAACCGATGGCGAAAACCTCCAAGCGAGAGTACGTATAAAACAAACAAAAAACCCAGGAGATGAGAGAGGAGAGAGAGAGTTGGACAGATAGAGAGAAGCTTGGAGAGAGATAGACAGAGGAGGAGTGGAGAGAAAAAAAATAATATTGGCAGAGGGGAAGTGGGGGTGGGTTGGGCTCCCGGGGTAGGGAGTGGGCCCCACCTCCACAAGTTTTACTTTTTCAGCCGCCCGGTTTTGTCGTCTCCTCCGTCCTCTCCTCCTCCTCCTCCTCGCTATTAACCCCTCTCCTCCTCTTCCCCCTCCCCTTCCTGTTCCCTTCTCCTCAACTCCACAGCGCGCGCGGGGGCGGGTTCTCTGCTCTCTGTCCCTCTCTCGCCGCCTCCTTGCCTCGTACACTCGCGCTCCCTCCTCCCACTGTTCCGCGCTTGGCGTGGTCTGATTCGTGGTGGATTTGGGGAGGGTTGGTTTCTGCGGAGCTGGGAGGGAGATCGGGGCGGCGGGGTCTCTGCCGGAGGGGGATCGTCGGGGTTGGTTCTTGGGTTTGCCCGGCCGACGGGGGAGGACCCTTATGGCGTGAGGAGAGGGGCCCTGCTTCGTTTTCCCCATCCCGGAGATCTTGCGGCTGGTGGTATTTGCTATTGCTGAAGCTGTTGGGTAGCTGCCGGGCGGCCGGGAAATCTCCTTCCCCTTCGTCGCCGACGACCCCAGCGCCCGCCATGGCCGGCAGCGACGAGGTCAACCGCAACGAGTGCAAGGTTCGTGCTACTCCTTCCCTCTCTTTCTCTCTATTTGGTTATTGCCCTCCGGATTAGGCGCGAGGGGCTCGCGGTTGGGGTTCTTGATTTGCGCCGCCGCGGCGCGCGTGCCGCTTTATGGTTTGGGAGGAGAAGGATCGATTGGGGCCGGCCTTGCCTGTGATTTGCCGGTCAATCGCTGCCTTTTCTTTCCCCTTTGGGCTCAACCCCAATTTTATCCCCCCTCGTGCTTGCCTCGGTCGTTTTAGGTTGGCTGCCGGTAATACTGCCGCGGCAGCTACCCAACAAACACAGAGCCATTCACCGCGGCCGCCGTGTGTTGGTTGGGTGAAGCAAAAGCCAGCGGCGAGGCCGCGAAAGCTTGCATCTTTTGTGGCAAGAGCGCCAGCGGAGGACGGCCTCTCGCATTGGCACACATATAGAAATCAAACCATCCATACATACACAGATACAGATTGATTGCTGCTTGCCTGCTTGGTTTCATTTCAGCCTCTTTACTCACTGTGTGCTCGGTTTTCTTGTTGGCGTGTTGTCTACTTGTGTGTGTGTGTGCTGCAGACGGTGGTGCCGATCCACACATTCGTGCTCATCTCCAACTACAAGCTGTCGTACAACATTCTGCGTCGGGCGGACGGGTCGTTCGAGCGAAGCCTCGCCGAGTATCTGGACCGGAGGACGGACGCCAACGCGCGGCCAATCGAGGGCGTCTCGTCGTTCGACTACGTCATCGACCAGTCAATCGGGCTCGAGGTCCGCATCTACCGCGCGGCGGAGAACGGCGCCGCCGCCGCCGGAGAGGTCGAGGGGGCGGCGGCCGTGACTCGCCCAATCCTCGAGTTCCTCACCGACGCGCCGGCCGCCGAGCCGTTCCCGGTCATCATCTTCTTCCACGGCGGCAGCTTCGTGCACTCGTCGACCAGCTCCACGATCTACGACAGCCTGTGCCGCCGGTTCGTGAGGCTGTGCAAGGGCGTCGTCGTGTCGGTCAACTACCGTCGCGCGCCGGAGCACCGGTACCCGTGCGCCTACGACGACGGGTGGGCCGCGCTCAAGTGGGTCGTGTCACAGCCGTTCCTTCGCAGCGGCGTTGGCGAGGACGCGCGCGCGCGGGTGTTCCTCTCCGGGGACAGCTCGGGCGGGAACATCGCGCACCACGTGGCGGTGCGGGCGGCGGACGAGGGGATCAAGATATGCGGCAACATCCTCCTGAACGCCATGTTCGGCGGGACGGAGCGGACCGAGTCGGAGAGGCGGCTGGACGGGAAGTACTTCGTGACGCTGCAGGACAGGGACTGGTACTGGAAGGCGTACCTGCCGGAGGACGCGGACCGGGACCACCCGGCGTGCAACCCGTTCGGGCCGAACGGGCGGCGGCTGGGCGGAATCCCCTTCACCAAGAGCCTCATCATCGTGTCGGGGCTGGACCTCACCTGCGACCGGCAGCTGGGCTACGCCGAGGCGCTCCGGGAGGACGGCCACGACGTCAAGGTCGTGCACCGGGAGAACGCCACGGTGGGGTTCTACCTGTTGCCCAACACCAACCACTACCACGAGGTCATGGAGGAGATCTCCGACTTCCTCAATGCTAACCTCTACTAGTACATATACAGCCGCTGATCGTCGTTTCGTTCGTCGTCGTCTCCACACGATACTCAGTCCTTATAGGAAGATGGTAATTCAGCTTGACTTGTTATAGTACTAGTACCTAAGTACTCCTCTTATACTGCCGCTGCTGCTTGGGATCGCAATGCCGTCGTCGTCTGTGGCGAAGGAGAAGCAAGCTCCATGTTTTCTGATCAGCTCTTCTAATCAAATGGTGACTCGGTTGCGTCGAGGAAGAAGAAGTCGTGCTTGTCCTTGTTCCACTAATCGTTCATCTCGTTGTAAGGTTTATGGTTTGGATCGTTCTTTGATCCATGTTTGATCATGTTTTGCCTGGGGGTCAAGACAAGTTAAGGGTACGTCGTAGTTCATGCATATGCCTCCATTAGTACTACTGTGTGTGACTTGGTTGATGGAGCGAAGAAGCCTGTTTTTATCTCGCATTCCATCATCTTCTTCTCCATGTACTCCAAAGAGGAAAAGTTCCTATCTAACGTTATGTGTACAGTGATCGATCAGCAAGGAGATTTGAGGAGGCCTCCCTTTTGTTTCTGTTGATGTACTAGTTTCATCTTTCTGTAACAGGATTGCATGGTGCTCTTTTTGCTCACTCAATCTATGCTTGTGATATACTCACTCTTTACCAGACTACCACTGCTAGTACTCCCTGTGTGGATGGATACTCACAATCCAGTCCTTTTTAGGGCAGGAGTAGAAAGAGTTTGCACGCTGGGTCGTCGTCGTCGTCTCCCTCCTTATGCCTCTGATATTTTTTCTGTATATTGAGCTGCCATTGTGGTTGTAATGCGTGTACTATGAATGCCCTCTGCTTCTCTCCACATGGGTGTCGGTGAGCGTAAAGAAAGAAGGGGCACGCATATGTGTGATTTGTAGCGCTTTGAGGTGATAACTGTCTTGTGTCATTCTTTCTGCTTGCGAAATTGGACAGCCAATTCTGTGACCAGCGTACTTGGATCCTGCCAGTATTACGGCGGTGTCTGTCGGTGGTAAAAAGGCACAAATTAAGAAAATATGATGACGATGTTTGGATGCGATCTACTACTGCTAGTAAACCCACGGCTAATGCGAAACCACTCCCAATGGAAGTACTCTTAAGTGGCATCGTCTTTCCGCTGTGCCCTCTCGATCTCCCATCCTCGTTTCCATAAGTACGGCGGTGTTTGGCTGGCATGGCAGTCACGGTTAACCATGCTATACATTAGTCGTGTCAAGAGTTGTGTGAGAGCAGCGTCAATTGCACGCCAATTGCCCAGCTCTAAAAATTAGTACTCCCCATCCTAAGTAGCAACTTTAGTCCGAATCAGACACTTTACGATACAATTGAATATACCATATATTTATGTAGATACGTATTATTATCGGTTCCAAGTAAAGATTATATTTTAGGAGGAAGATAGTATTTCTCATTCTCCTTATTAATGTATGACAACTCCATTATACATATGACCTGGTTGTACAACCCATGTACGACCGTAAATCAATCAAAGAGAATATATAGGCCCTATTTAGTACGGCTTCTATTTCTAGTGTAAAGTAAAGTTAAGAAGCTGGAGAAATACAGCTCCAGTCTAGTAGTGTAATTTTTAGGAGTGGATACGTAGCTTCACTCAATATTTTTCAAGATTTTCAAAATGTTTGGTACAACTCCGGCTCTACTACATGAGAATCTGAAAGTTGGGACCATACCAAACAGACCCATAGTATTAGCTAATTGAGCTCAGTCGAATGTGGTTCAGATAGATGGGTCGTAGGCATAGCAATTTTCAATGTCCGGCCAACCCCGCTTTCACATAGTTTATTGTACTTCGTATCAGCTAGCTACTATTCCTTTGCTTTTATACTAATGTTTTTTTTATCTCTTATCTATGTTTTTAAACTGGTTTATAGCTTGTATCTTTTCTCAGTCTTAGTTATAACTATGATAAACTACACATCAATAATTAGTTGTCTCTGACTCAGCTAACACTCGCCGAAGTTTGCCATACTTATTGTCAGCTAAAACATGTACACCCTTCATTCAAAAATATGAATGGTTTGGTATATGACTATTATAGCGAATCTGGATAGAATAATTGTCTAAATTTTTCAAATGGTTATATGTATGGGCATAGATCTTACGTCAAACACCTATATATTTAGACCAAGCAGAAGTACTAAGTATTGTCTAATCAAACATCCTAATCTAAACTATAGTGAATATAGATAGAACAATTGTCTAGATTCTTCCAGAGTTTTCATGTACGATGGAAATCGAATGGAGTTTGAAGTTTCTTTTCGATCCTCGTTGTCCCAAGCTAGCGCTGCCTCGCGGTCGCGGCTGGTATGGATGTGACATTATTCCACTCCGTGCATGCATGTCACCCTTGCACCGGGCCACGCTTTGATACAAGTAGCTCGTAGTAGTAGGGTTTATTCTTTTTTTTGTACGCCGCGTGTAACAAGATGTCGCACCAGAGTGGGCTAGATCGGTTGAATCACAACGAGACACGGCTACATCTACGTACAAGGTCGTCGTCGTAGTCCGCCGGTCCATTAGCTAGCCATCACAATTCACACAACTCACTCGTTCACAACAGAATGTAACTATAGCTAGCTAGTCGGTGTGCGATGTCTATTATCGATACATTTGCATAATCGCATGGGGTGATCGTATCAGCGTCCAAAATGTCATATTGTGCTGGGACTGATCAGTGTGTTAAGTGTATATCTCCAGCTGATCATGAATTCTTGACCCAAACAGTAGCTCTGTCGTACTTGCCCTTTAGGCCCCCCTTTAAAATGGAGGAAAAACAAATGAATGAGAATTGTGTAGGAAAAATTACTTCACACCTTTGATTTATAGGAATGAGCAAAGAAAAAACATGCGAAACTTTTCTTTTTCTTGTGATTTTAAGACAAAACACAGGAAATATAACATCCACTCCAAACTCATTTTTTACTATCTTACATCAAGACAAATTTTATGTGGTTTTTCTATGGCTTAATCAAACACATCTCTGTAACATTTATGTGTTTTGAAGTTGTTTGTTTTTTATTTGTATTTCTATAAAAATTCTATGTTTTTCATATTTTTTTGTTTTCGCAATCTTGCAATTCAAAGGGACCCTTAAATATGTCTTTATTTTCATTTAGGCTGTGTTGAAAGCACGCAGAGAGCTACTACCAATATTGAAGTCATATGGCAGAAGTGTCTGTATAAACATGTTGTTCCTGCACGGTTGTAAAGCGAAGGAAAGCATAGCATGGCAGCAGGTATCATCAAAAGGCCGAGACTTTCTCGTGCACTTAAAGTCACGGAGTAGTGCAGCTCGCAGCAGTTGAAAATATTGACGCTTGGAAAGGTGGCAGAAGTCCCCCGAAAAAAGACAAACGACGCCTGCCTCTGCCTGCAGCTACCCTCGCTTTCGACTATTATTACGTGCACTGTCCCGGCTGCTGAGGCTGAGAGCTGAGTTAGCTAACCTATCGTGGTGGCATCACGCGGACCAGATGATGCCAATTGCCACTCGATTTTTAAGCGTGTAAAAGCCCAAGATTTTGGTGTTTCTCCTCCTCACGCCGACTAGTTTAGCAAAGGAACTCTAAATTTCTCTCTCTCTCTCGTCCGACCTTTTCTTTTTGCCTGTTTTGTTGCGCTCCCGTCCTCACCGGTCGGTGTCACTTGAGAAGTAATTTTCCATTTCTTGTAGGGACAACGCGCCGGAGATTAAAGTTGGAAGCTGAGAACCGAGAAAAATACTTGTGGTGTTCTGATCTGGAAAGCAATCTTGCCGCGGAGGCGACGGCATGCCCCCTGCCTGCCGTCCATGCAAGAGAAAATATCGCCCCCATAGTACAGATAGGCTTAATTATCTGTTTGACAGTTTATGCATTATTTTATTTGATAATTGTGTGCGCCTGCTTGATAATGAAACAAGCTCAATATGTTTTTCCTAACATGTTTAGAACAAAAGAATTATGAGCTTCGCTACTGCGCTTCTAAATTGTTTAAGAGTAAATTTCAGAAAACTCTATATTTTATAGCCAAAATTATAGAAAATCACCTATTGTGATTTCTGACACAAAACCACATGTTTTACGGTTTAAGTGTTTTATAAAACCACACATTTATTTAAACTAAAATTTGTTTCAGCATATTTAATACAATATTTATAAGTTAAATCAACAATCTTGATAAGAAATCAACGATATTTTTAGACATTCTATTTTTTAAAAATTTTAAGTAAATAATAGTTAAACATTTATGGGTGGGATTTTGTGAAACTGGAATCATAATATCTAGAGTTCTATGCAACTTCAATCATAAAAGGTAGGGTTTTCCGAAATTTACTCGTTGTTTAATTATCTGATGGATTTGAGAATATGAATGGTTCAGATTTATTCTATTACAAGTAACATCATGATTTTTTTACTATTAGAATAGCTAATAAACCAACATGTGAGATCATTTCTACAGTTGACAATATTGTAGCGAAACTCAAGTAACTAGAGCTCATTTGCCAACAAAATTCTAACATGAAGTGATTCATATCTCTTTCAAAAACTTTCAAAATTAATTTTAAAGGTTAAGTCTGTATTTAACGTAAAAAATACCCCCATGTCTCAAAATAAGTTCATTTCTAAATTTGGTCAAAGGAGTAGGTAAGATGGCTTGTGTGATCAATATGGTGAATCCTATTGTCGACGTTTGAGGTCGTGACTATAGTATTTGCATGGTATGGGGATCGTTGATACCAGTGTATATGCGAGATTAAAGTAAAAGAGATAGAAACAAGGATTTTTATACAAGTTTGTCCCCCTTATTTGACAGGTAATAGCCCTGCTCCTATTGGCCAAAGTCGGTGTTGCTCTATATTCATCAGAATCACACAAATACAATATATAGGATAGCCTATCTAGCTGTCGTCGACTTGGCGGCACGTAGTCGACGACTAGGTAGTCTTCTTCCTCGAGTACAAACTCATCGAGATCAAAGATGAGCTAGCTAGATCCCTTTTGTTAGCCTCCGCATGCACCATATTGGGTCTATCTAGGCTCATATTTGATATCAGTATTTGGTGGTGTGTGTATTCTGACTTGTGTGTTTCTCTCCCTTATTCCCTCCAAGGGGGTCTTGTATTTATACCCATAGATGTCCCTTTGTCTAAGTGGTACTAGTAAAACCAATATGAATACAATTCGAGTAGTCATTATAATTTCCAGATAAAGCTCTTCTCGTCCTTTCTTATCCGGAACTTTTTCTTTATATAAAGTATGATTCCATATAAGACTTGTATATGTGGGCTCCACCGAGTTTAATCAATTACTATTGGGTATGTATGTGGTATCCATAACCCTTGGTGTTATTCGATGAAATTTTGGTGGATTGCTTCCGTAGGTCTTTATATAGGCTTGGTGGATTTATTCTCTTCTGACTTCTTGTTACTTCTCCTCAATCTTGCAATAGGTCATTATACCGTCAAAGTACAATGTTCTATTCTGATTTAAGAGTTCTGAGAAGGAACAAGCCGTATAAGAAAGGAATCATTCCTATGATCCTATTTGTCAGATGGCACCTTCCGTATACATTATATTTTTTTAAGAAAAACATGTAGGGCTAATTGGTATCCAGAATACATGGTGAATTTATACATCTTTTTCGTTAGGTATCCCTTACCAACTACTTTTTTACATTATTCTTAAACAATAAGGGTCACTTTAAATCATAGGATTACATAAACATATATGTATAGGTATCCAGAATACATGGTGAATTTATACGTCTTTTTCGTTAGGTATCCCTTACCAACTACTTTTTTACATTATTCTTAAACAATAAGGGTCACTTTAAATCATAGGATTACATAAACCAAGAAAAAACAAAAACATATGATTTTCACATAAATGCAACTATAAAACAAAAGATTGTAAAATACATGAATGACTGCTTCATTGGACCAAGGACAAACACAGATATTTGAAGGGAAAGATAAAATTTTCCATAACATTTGAGCCCATGATAAAATTCCTCTAAAACTTGCATGGAACAAGTCATTCCCGAGGAATTTCATAGGAATCCGTATTGTCCAATCCTTTCACAAGTAGGAAAAATTAATATAGGATTAAGATCATACAAAATACATATGTTTTTTTATTCGAATCAGAGAGGCATAAATCTTTTTTTTGTTTTTAATTATTAATTATTATATGAAGTTAAATATTGACTTTACAATATTCTTACAACCAAACTTAGTTTCACCGAAAACCCTAAGAGTTATGCGTGCGGACGCTGCGCTCCCGCATGTGCTTCCATCTCGATCCTATCCCTTGCAACCCCTCACCGTCGGTCCTCCCTCACTAGCTACCCATCCCCATCCTCCTCTTCCTCTACATTTTCCACCTCCTCCTCCAATTGATCCGGAGGCCTGTCCTCATAATGATGCTATGGAAAATGGCGTGCGACATTTTCCACCTCGTCCTCCACCGAACATCCGTCCCCTTACTTGTTTCCTAGTTTCACCGTCAGCGCAAGTCTGAACATTTTTTCTTAACTTTGTAGTCTTTTTTTAAAATCTTATTTTACAACTAGATCCCTCAAAAAAACTTATTCATGATATAAACCTTTTCACGAGGCCAATAAAGTTAACACTAGACCTCATGCCATCGTGGTCACGAAAATCACAAATGTTAAGGCGTTGTGTTACTTAACGTTTGTGATTTTCGCGATCACGGTGGCATGGGTACAACCATAACTTTATTGGCGTCGTGACGCAGTACCAAGACGTCAACAACATCGGCGTCATGAAAAGATAATATCCATAATAAGTTTTTTAATTGGTCTATTTATAAAAATCCTACAAACTAAAAAAATCCTGCAAGTCTGAACTCTGAGCTCAGGCATGTTTATCCTCTTTGTTCTCGTCTTTTTATGGCATGTGTATCGTGTAAAAGTACAACTGCTACGGCAGTAGGGCTTCGACGCAAAAATGAGTTTCTCATAGGGGTATTCGTACCAGAAGTTCAGATCCATACAACTGCTAACAGTATTCGTACCATTTGGCGTGGTACAATTATTCATTGGAAGGTACCGAATCGAAATCTTTGCGAGAGAAAAATTCAGTCATAGTTCAGTTTTTCGGCTGGTTGGTGTGGCTCATGCTTTTTGGTTGGGCATGTGTAAAACGATGTCCCGTTTCCAAACCTAACACTCTGCCCGGCCGGTTCATTAATTTCGTAATGTGACAGGGAGCTCAATTAAATCGCCCATGTAGCAGATCCCCAGTTTTTTGGTGGCTGGCGCGAGCAAGGACGGGCACGAAACAGACGGTGGTGATGAACGCCGAGCCAAAAAGAAAAAAAAAAGTCTCGAAGACTCGATAGTAACTTTGTTAACCTCATCCCTGTACTATATGACGGAATTATACAACTTTGTTAACCTCATCCCTGTACGATATGACGGCATTATACACTTCGCGTCCTTCTTTTTGACTTTGTTGGCTGTAATTTTGGCTTATGCAAGAAACCAAGAGGGAGACAGGAGAGGCTGATGTAAACGATGATTTTGCCCCCCAAGCCTGTAAAACGTTAGAACGACACGTTGTAGGCGCGGGTGGAGGTTGACACGACGGGCGCATGCGAGTGTGCGTCCTCCGTGCCGTCACAGCAACTCAACCGTTGCATCACCCCCCATCGAGCCGTAATCACGGCGCGCCACCGCCGGAATGAATCGGGCGGGTAGTGCGCCCAATGATCCGCGCCCCGCGCGCGGCCGACGAAAAAAAAGGAAAAAAGCGGACACGACGCGCGCGCGACACATGCGGCGTGACACGAACCGAGGCCAGCGCCGCGCGCGCAGCCGCACTCCACCGCTCCACCGCGCTCGCCCACGTGAAGCCAACGCCGGTTACACGGCGCCGGCGCCCTCGTGGTCGCGCCTCGCGCGCGCGCGCCCATACGTCCCCCGCGTTTGCGCCAGCGCGAACGCCTCGTCGTCGACGTCGTCGCGTGCGTACGCGGATGGAGCGCATGGCAAATCGCGGTGGGATCGCATGGAACGTTGGCTCTCACGCGTGGGGGTTTGGTTTGGTTGGGGTTGGGTTGGGTTGGCTGGCTACTTGGCTACCTGCTGCTGCGGCCACGTATGGTACGTACTCGGGGACGGCTCGGCTAAGCTCTCCCGGGCGTACGTAACGTTGGCTTGGCTTGGCGTGGCGTGGCTCGCGTTTTGTTTTTGGTTTTGTTCGCTAGTGTTGGTGGTGGGAATCGACTCTAGGCCAGCCGAGCCAGGGCCCCCCTCAGCTTTTGGCGCGTTGCTACTGCTACTACGTGTTCGGCTTTCTCTCTCTCCCCTCGCCTCGTGTTTTTTTTTCTTCTCTTTTTCTTTCGGCTCCCTCGCGTTTGTTTTATCCTCTCTCTGGTGGACGGACGCGGCAGCGGGACAAACAAAGTCGGCACTGCCTTTACATGGCAATTAATGGGCACCACCCCCACACACCCACCTCGTTCCTTCCCCCCTCCTGCTTTGACTTGAGCCCCGGCTGCTGGCTGCTGCTGCCCTGGCGCTCTCCTGTCCACCAATGGGGCCTGCACGCCCACGACCTATTGGATATTACGCTACTACTACTACTACAGTACACACACGCTAGATA
>CM002483.1:12517575-12532346 GCA_000325765.3 Leersia perrieri
GGGGGAGCGAATAGAGAGAGAGAGGCCATTCATTCGCCATTCTTTCCTTCACAGAATCGCAGACACAGGTTGGATAGAGCTTTGTTGTTTGTTCCCAGCAGCTGTAGTCGTAGTCGTAGTAGGGCTTCTCTTTTTCACGGTCACATGCTGTGCTGCTACCGCGAGATGTGCGATCCCCTCGTCACGGGATGCGGTTAAAAACTCTCCCGTGTAAAAGCGCTCGTACAAATACAATGAATGAGTGTGACACTCTTCTCATAAACCAGGCTAGTATCATTTTATGATGCTAATGAGAGAAAAAGGAAGATCGATGGATGAAACAACAATGTCTTTCAAAGCGGCATTTTGTCTGGGGAGGGGGGAATGGGGGCCAAAACAAGAGGGCAAGAGACCATTTCACATATTCAAACATGACTACTATCAAATGGACTGTTGCATCTCGGATCGCTGGCGTGGATAATTTGATACAGTGGTAGTTTGAGGATCAAAACTGTCCAGCTAATCTGACGAATAACTGTTTGCAGAAGGGTTTTTTCTACAGAATAGTACTCCTACTACTAGCATTAAGCCATTAAATTAGACGATAGAATACTCCATAAAAAGTCAAAGATATTTCAGCTATAGCTGCCCACAGAGGCACAGATGCACTCCATTTCGACCAGCAATTGGCATGTGACAAAAGTGGTACCAATGACCGGGTGGAGTGCGTATGCGCCTCCCCCTGCGTTGTAGTTTATGCACCGTCGGTTGGGTGCTTGGCATCATTTGTGTTGGACGTTTACAGAAAAGGCGCCCCGGATCTGTATCTGTATATAGTGTGTAGTTGTTCTTGGCGATAATGGCGAAGGATACATCAAGAGACGGTGGCGCTTTGTCCCCTTTGTCCTTTGAACCAGTCTCCTGCCTGAGACAAAAAAAAGGAGCTCCATTTCTATTTTCTGTGTCATGGGTAATGGCTAGAAAATTAGACATTCGACATGGTCGTACTGTCCGATGACTTAAGTGCATGATCGCTATATATCTCATCAACATCTTCACCTGCTTCCCAACGTCTCAACGTTATATATATGTTCATGGTGTTAAGTGGTAACCTGGAAATGGGCTTGCACGCGTGCTGCAACGCCTCAATCGTCCACTACCTTCTTTCAAAACCTTTACGAGAAAAATGTCTTTGTTTGTTGTCCACGTCCAAGCACAGTGGCTAGCTAATACTCACTCTATTATACTGCATCCGTCTTTTTAGACATAACCTATATCCAGATTTATAGCTAAAAGTAGCTATATTTGACATGGATGGAGTAAATTGTAGGGCATATTTGTTTGTCAGGATAAGAATTTGACCCATATTTTTTATATTAGAACATTAATTATGTGATTGAAAAGTATAATCGTCATAGAGTATGTTTGAATACGAGTCTAATAACATTAATTTCTATGCCATAAAAATATTTTATAATAGTGAAAGTACTGGTCTGATCTTATCCTGATAAAACAAACTGTGCCCTATAATTTAGGATTGAGGGAGTGCTCACCTTTAAGGAACAATATGACTCAAAGGACGGACATTGTAGATATTTTCCAAACATTTTCTTTCTACTCATTTCAGGAATTTGCGAAAGGTACAGAGTATCTAATGGATCCATTGTCCTAACGCAAAGAACCACATTTTCTCTTCAACATCCATATCACAATGAGATGGACTTCACCTATCATCACATAAAAGACTTTTCAATGCTCTATAAGTAGTAAATGCGAGAAAACTAAGTTTAGTTTCTAGACAAAATTGTCTTTTTCATCTTCAAAGTGTGCATATTTAGATTTATATATGCACGCGTAAAAGTCAGACAATTATTTGTTTGCATGAAAAGTTTACCTCGTTCCCATTTTTGTAGTATTCTATCCTTCTCGGGTGATGTGGTTAAGGCTCCATTCTAAGTGCTTAGGGCTGAAATTGTTAATATTCCTATTTGTGCACTCTTCCTAAACTGTTGTATTTCACGGAAAAAAAGTCTATTTTGAAGTTTCTCAGAAAAATAAATAGACCTATTTTAGAATTTACAATATTTCTTATGGTTAATAATGCTCTAATAACTCTCCTCATTTTACGTGCACCAAATAATCTCTTCCTTAATTATGATGTTTTTCCAGAGTCCAACATTATTCATTGGTGAGCCTGGCCTACAACTGGAATTACATAAAATGGTGAAATGGTGAATACGTAATTGAAAAGAATTATAGGCGAAACTTTTGTACCTATGTGATCGGCAAACCACGATTCAAGAGCTAATGTTGATAAACTAAACAATTACGACAAACCGCCTCAAATCAACTTTAAAATTGAGTTTTATAGTTTAGATATTGGACTTTTGTACCTATATAATCCGCGATTCAAGAGCTAATGTTGAAAAACTAAACAACTATGACAAACCACCTCAAATCAACTTTAAAACCGAATTTTAAAATTTAAATATTGGCTGTGGCTAATAAGTTTAAAACAAACCGATGAGAGAGTGGCCGGAACTGGAGCTTATAGAATGAAGAAAAAAATTAATAAAGAAAACTAGCAACGCTCTCGAATGAGGAAAAAAAAACATCTTTATTCTCTGCGTGGGCCGCAACTGCTATAAGGGAGGTGCTTCGTTTTTAATATTTAGACTTCACGAGTCCAAAATTTGGACCTGTAGCCAGCGTGAGTTCATCTTGGCACATTGCTCGCCCACAGGATTGCCGATTGCGTCGATAAAACGCCGGTATCTTATCATGCTAATTCTAACTTCTAATCTAACTGATTAGGACCATCTAACTGATTATCTAATCACGCGGGCAAAGGGATATTCCTGGGCGGTGACAAGAGGACACCAGGGTCACGACAAATATGTTTGTGTAAGCGGCGTGCTAGCTTCGTTGGTGATTGATGCGCAGCAAATGAAATGCAATTCCGGCTCCGGGTTTATTCTCTCCCTCTGCCACCGTTCACATCAAGCTCAAGCTCAAACACTTTTACAGTTTGTGAGAAAGTGAAAAATGCCACCATGTTTGTCTTTTTTACATCCACCATTTTTTTTTGTCCTAGGTGTGTTTAAGAACTGTCGTGTTGATTGAACAGATAAAAGTACTAGTACATTCTTATCGCCCAGATTATAATACTTAGAAACCAGTTATCTCCCCGTACTAAAATATAATCATTTATCGATTTCCGCATATTATATTTGTCCATATGTTTTATTAAAAAAATATAAAAATATAAAAAATAAATAAGTTATACTTGAAGTATACCTAATAATAAAACAAATCATAACAAATAAATAATATATTCATAAAAATTTTGAATAAGACGGATAGACAAACGTGACGTCTGAAAGTCAACAAATACTTATATTTTTAGACGGAGGGAGTACTTTATTTGAAAATATAAACACTTATATCATTTAAATTTATTCTAAAATATAATTATTTTTAAGTCATATCATATAAGGCTAGAATGGCTATTTAATTGTTGACCGAAGGATCAGGATGTGCCCTATATGGAGCGTTTTTGGTTGATCTTGGGAGTATATTGAGCGGTGGATGAGTAACACCTGTTTCAAGCTATGAAACTTTCGGGAGACTAAACTGAATGGAGTGAAATTTTAATGACGACACTAGCTAATCCTTATTCTTCAAAAATCTAGTTACGCATAATTCATACAAAAATCTGCTAGTCGGCCGTGAAACATAAATGTGACACTACGAATAGCATGTCAAGTAGTTTTCCCTGTTTGTGTCACATGTAAAGTTCATTTCTCTAGAGATTTGCGACATTTTTAAAAAGATTGAAGTTGAGATGTAAAAAATTTATGATTGGTTGAGAAAAAAGATAGATGATTATGATTGATGAGATGTGGTAGATGGATATAGAAGCAGTCGTATTTTGAGATAAATTTAAATTGTTCCATGTAGTTATAATTTGTGACGGGAGGGAGTAGCAAATAAATTTACCCATGGTGGGGCATCATTAGTCGTCGCTAATTGCGATGCGGTGACTTTGCCCTTGGCGTTTAGCCGGACCGCGCCCCCTTGCATTACGTGTTGCCCCCGATTAGCTGTGGGCAATCGCGACATTAGGCCGCGTGGTACGCCCGCCCGGGTGACGACAAACTGGCGTTCCGCGACAAGATGCTCAGGTCCAGCTCCTTAATAGTAGCAGTAGTAGCTAGCCCTGCGACGGTGTACGGCGATTTGATCTGATCATTAAAGATTTCTCTCCGTGTTTTGTTTTCGATTTGTTCTATAACAGATAGCTAGCTAAGCGTTAATCGCTACGTGACAGCGTCTGGGCTGGGCTGTGCTGGCTTTATCGGCTTTGGACCAACGAGCGTCGCTATCGGCAGCAGCAGACGACCTGTTGTGATCCGTGTCTTAGGAGAGATTAAAGAAAGGGATTAGAATTCGATCGCCACAAACCATGAATGATGCGTCGATGCATATTATGATTGGGCTGTGTCATGTGTGTATGCTAATTAACTAATTCACAGCTGTTGTTGGCGACGGGAGTGTGAGTGAGACCGACGCGCAAGCAAGCGAGCCCGTGCCGAGTCACCTAACCATCTATCACGATGGTTGGACAGGGCAGACGACGTTGATCAGTTGGAGAAAAGTCGGTGAAACGCAGAAATTTTACATTCAGAAAAGAGAAGGCAGAGGTGGATGCAGAGTACTACTTTTGGATAGGATTCAGCACGCCTGGTTGTCGCATTGCAACCCAGCTAATCATGCAGGTACGTACGTGAAAGGAGGCCAAAGAATTGGAGCATGTGCTCCGCGCGCGAGTGTACAGGCAAAGGCAAGAGGGGAGGAAAAAAGTAGTCCGTACGGCGAGTGGGGAGGACCGGGCACCGGACCACCACACCCGTACGTACGAGTTACTGTTGAGCAAGGAGACGGGACACGCCGCCCCGCGCCCGCGCGCCGTGCCAAAACCAACCGCGACAAGGCTCGCGCAGAGAGACCCACACTGTGTGCCTGTGTGGGATAGTACGTGTACGTACTTGATGGCTCCGGGTTTAAGGTTGGGGTGCCCACCTCTCAAGGTTGGATTGGGTTGGGGTGCCGCCCGTACGTACTTGCGCGTACGCGTCGGCGTCGCGCGCCTGATGCACGCGCGCGGTGGCGGAGAGGGGAGGAATTCACGGCGGTCACCATGATTACGGGGCGTGCTTGGTGTTTTTTCTCTGCAAACCATGGAGCATGGTGTCTAGCGACTCTCCTTTCGGATCGGTGTATTGATCCTCCTAGCTGACCCTCTCTGCCACCTCAACTTACAAGTATTTAATTTCTGCCATCACACTTTGATATCTTATATACTTCTTTCGTCTAAAAAAATATAGGAGAAAATATTTAAAAAATACCATTGACAAATGTCTAAGTCCTGAATATACCATCAACAAATACATTTTTTAAGAAATGTCATCGTACAAATGACTTTGTCCCAGAAATGACATTGCTGTCAAGGTTCCTTAATATTTCTCTATTGTGTTATAGGATAAATTAATAGTGTATTTAACGGCGTGGGGTGTACAGAGAATGCAATGTTCCACCAGTACCATTAAATGCATTTATTTTATAGCACGTAACAAAGAAATGCTAATGGAACCCTAACGATAATGTCATTTTTGAGATAAAGTCGTTTGTACGATGACAGTTTTAGAAACTTGCATTCGTCGATGATATTTCTAGGATTTGGACATTTGTTGATTGCATTTGTTAGATTTCTCAAAATACAAATTTTTGGAATAACTGTATAGATTCATCATCCTTTACCTGATTCTGTCCTATAGGATATATCACATCTCTTCTCAAATACTTACGTTTCTGGATGAAGGGATTAGATTTCACCGACATATACAACAAACCGTAGTTTCAGGGGCGGATCTACACCGGGAGCTATGGTGTCTTGAACCACCACCACGGACATCAGGATCATCAAGACTCCTAAGCCCCCACTAAAAATTACTTCAATAGATCCATGTGATGTGGTTTGATTTATGTTTGTTCAGCCTCCACTGTCTTTTTTTCCTAGGTCCATCACTGCATAGTTTCAACGCAGTAGCAGAACTACGCTCCCGCTCGATATAGTGGTGAAATTCGTCCTCGGTGTATGCTTAAGAGTACAACACACTATTTTTTTTTCTCTAACACTGCATAGACATATACTTGTCTTTCTTTTTTAATGAAAAGTAGACATATACTTGTCTATCTGTGCATCTGGAGATTCTAGACCAGTATTTCGTGTGTTTATGTAGAAATGTTTATATTTGAAATGGAGAAAGAACTGTGGTTCTTCTATGTAGGGTATTTCTTCTCTACTCTTCTAATTAATGCCGAGCCAGGTACTTTTTGTGGACATGGGATTACGAAAATGCTCGATGCAAATATACATCTATGATCTTTCGTTAGTCCAATTTAAATTTTACGAAAGAAATTGATGCTCAAAGCTTTCAAAGTTTGACTATAAAAATGACATGTTTTTTTTTACAAGGCAGATTCCTCCGGGGCCTGGCTGAGTGGCTGAAGCACCGGAGCCGTGGATAGTACACTTTACTGTATGTACTTATGTTATAGGCAGTGTGTGACCATTCCAACCTGGGGAAGCTATCTTGTGATGCTCCTGACTGGAGAGAATCTGGAGTACCATGTTGTATGCGTTCTTATCCACTCCTTTTGCACGATCCCTAAACTTTCAAGCCTTCACCGTTAAACTACAATGGCGTGCGTGACCAAGTAACAACTAAAGCAATAGTCTATTGAACTGAACTACTACAAGTAGTCTGACTCTATCCGTGCCTTCCTTGGTTGTCAACGTTTCAGTCTATACCTAATTTTCGATCGATCCATATGCAGCCGATGAGATTCGTAATCATTAACGTACTGTATTAAACTGGATCTGATTCATCACATAATAATACCACTTCCCTGTAGCCTTGACTCGAGAGTTAGCAATGATGGCACCATTTATCTCATTGATAGGCCATCTGTTATTGTCAAGCTTGAGGATTATCAAAAGAAATATGAGAAGCTGCTTCCAAAAAAAGGGCACTGCCATATCGCTCTTAACTCATTTCCAGGTCACAACAGCACAGGACAGCAAGAATTACGAAGACCAAACACATTACTAGAACACTTGGAAATCCAATCAGAAAGCTATGCTTTATATGATAAGCCTGGAATTATTTGCCGCTGCAAAAGGAGAGACCGTGATGCACGAAACAAAGAGAAAATATATGACAACAATATGGCATGCTTGACAACTACATTTTCTGCTTGTTACAAGCTGTATGATTGCCAAAAAAAATCATCGCACACATGTTCAAAACTGGTGCGAAGTTAATTGGTGGGAAAATGAAACATACGAGTGCCTCCTTGGCCTGAAAATGAAATAACATCAAGTGCCATGGCACCGCAACAATGTATAAAACAAAAATATGCAAATCTGTAGTGGTATCCCCAACTTCTTTCTGTTCATTCCATTCAGACGATAGATATTGTCCAGTCTTTTGTACAACAACTTGCGCAGCTGCTAAACCAACCAAGTGCATTCTTGTTTGTTAGTGCCTTGCAGGATATCACCTATATGCTCCAAGATACAGAATTCAGGTGTCACTGCTATAGAGGTTTCAAAGCAGTTCCTAGATTGCTTGTCAACATTGGGTCATAAAAAGTTATACTGCCAAACAAGGCAACCAGATTATGAATTCTTCAAAACAATTCTACAGTATGGCTCCAAGATTCTGAGGTTGATATGCAAACATAAACATTTGCATTGGCCATGATCTCCCAGAATAACCTTTGATAAGTCTGAAAATGCAATGAAAACATGCAGGTACCTCAGATTGCATTTTTCTATCTGTGACCGGATTTGACCAATGAACAGGGATTGCAAGCCTCACCTTAGAATTTCCCTTTATCTGCATCATCGATTGTGAGGGTGATGTATCTTGTCAATTAGACACTTCTCCCTATTTGCAATTTTATCGCTTTATGCTGATCAAATATGGGAAGAAATCAGTTGAATCTCAAGAATCCAAGCACAGTTGCTTATATCAATTTCAACAATCTTTGAGATTCTAAATCATGTACAGCTCAAAACTCAGACATGCTTTAGGGCACTTCAGAGCTCTAGGGATCAATGTATTTTTTGCTGTCTTAAGCATCAAAGGCATGAAAAGCCCATGTGGTGCTAGCGGCGTCATGTCGCTTCCAGACAAATCTGCAAATATATTATGGTCAATATGTTATTTGTTTTACACAAGGTTTTAGCATAATCCATAAACTTAATGTCAACAAAAGAATGAATACTATTAAGTATACGGCGATATAACTTCAAAAGTACAAATTATCACAAACAAAAACTCTCTACACAGTCCTTCAAGCAAGAGTCAAAATGCCTTAAATCCTCAACAAGTGTTTAAGTAGTTCTGGACTAATCAGCTATGTAGTAATTATAAAGCACAACCCGATTACACAGCGACATACAGACATGATCACAAGTAGTCAAGCAACCACGGGATATCCTCTCCTACCAGGATTAGTGTTACCAATCACTTGCAAATATAGGTTTGGAGTGGCATATGATCAACTCCCACCAGCATCCCATGCGTACTTGCCCATTCATATTACAGCAAAATGTTTTTTTTGGCGTCTGATTGTTTGATCTAATCTTAGCTAAGAAGTATGGTTCAAGAAGGCAATAGGCACTAGAGGGTGGGAAAAGCTGTCGCCTAAGCCTTGCTTAGGACAAAACTAGGGCAAAACAAATTAAAATAGCAAGCATATTACATAAAGTCCAATGAATCAGGAAGCATATTACATAAAAGTTAGAAGGCTAAAACAGCTACACGAGAGCACTCAAGGTGGCCTAGCCACCTAATGCACCATCTAATGCCTAATCGCGCTGGCTACCTTGGCAGCGAGCGCCGACTTATAGAACACAGCTTAGAAGCTAGAAAGATGGTACATTAAAGGAGCATTTTTTTTCAAAGAAAAACCTTGCAAGTTGCCCATAATTTGAGTATTCTATCTTATGTTATTACATTATGTGAAAACAAACAAGTATAACAGAGACGCTAAAGTAAAAAAGATGCATACATAGTATGCTGCCAGATTTACCCCTCCAATCTTCAATAAATTCTATCAGTTTTGTTTATCCTCTTTAAATCATTAGTATCATGAAAGCTATTGGCTAAAAGATGGCATACTAAAATTTATTAAAGAGCAAGGCCTAAGCATAATATACACAGCGTAACAAAATACACATTCTATAAAACAAAACTTAGTTTTCCTTTCATATCTTTCCTAGTGATTGCACCAGGCGTGGATCCTAAATATAGGATGCAAAGGGAGAATCAATCTCATCAAGCAGCCAGTATTTCAAATTTGCATACATAAGTCCAAAACGCCATATAACAATTTACAAATTCTGAGTTTGGATTTGTTATTATTGCTCAAATCGCTCATCACAGCACAATTCACGTTAGCCCAAATTGTTTCTAAACCATTTGGGGCTCTTCAGCAACATCTGAAACTGATCTGTGTGAGGTTATTCAGTCTGGGAGTACCTTTCCCACCACCATGGTCCATCTATATATTTACAGTCGTAATCAAGTTTCAACATATCAATCCTGCCAAACATAACACTAAGTCTTGAATAGTTGATGATTGAACAATTTAAGGAGGAACTACATGATTTATTGTAGTGTCCAGTCTTCAGTTTGGCTTTGAGTAAATGGTCTACATTGCTAACTACTACATCAGAAGTCATAAAAATCTAAATAGTGGCCAAGACAAAAACTGTGCTCAAATTTACTATGTAAACCAGGCAGACCAAACAATGAGAACATTCTTATGGTATAGGGTACAGGAACAGTGTGCATACTTACATTTTATTGAATAAACCCACTACGGGGGAATCCAAAACCATGCTTGCACATCATGCCAAGTATTGTGTTGGCCTCAGCTGTCCTCCCACAACTCATATATGCCTTGTACATGATCCAAAAGGTCTTCTTTGTTCGGTCAAACCGAAAGAACTCCATCTCACCCAAAACCCCATGCATCTCTGGCAACCGGTGTTTCTTCCCATACATCACCATCTTGCAGTGGTATAAGCTCCGGCAAAGCTTCCACCCTGCCTCCTCAGCTTGCCGGACAAAAAGTTCGAGTTTATCTACTGCATCGCACTCAAAATATCTTGTTATGACGGACCGCATTACCTGCACGGTGGTGACTATGGTGTTGCGTTCTAGTGCCCAAGCAATCCACTGCTCCATCCCCTCAACCAATCCTTCCTGAGCATACGCTCGAATTAACAATACAGCTAACCACGGTCTATAATCATTAGGACCCAACTTCTGCAACAACTCCTCGATCTTTTGAATCCTATCTACGTGTTGGAACTTGCAGTATGCACATAGCATTGCACGTATATGGACCATGTCAACCTCACCAACATGCTGGCGTGCTTGCTCATAAGCCCGCTCCATCTTGTAGATCATCCCGGCATGTGCATATCCTCTTAGCATCAACAAATAAGTAGTGTTATCGGGAGCAATATTACCCAAGACCATTTCGTTGAACACCGATTCCATTTTCTCCCACATCCAGGCGGTAAGGTACCCGGCGATGAGCGCATTGTACGTACCGATTGTCCGAGGTTGGCCGGACGCATCCAGCGACCGGAGAGTGGCTTCCATGTGGTCAACGAGGAGGGAGCGACCAAAGAGGGCGATGAGAATGTTGTAGGAGTCCGCATTGGGCGGTCCACAGCGTGGGTCGTGCTCTAGTTTGTGGAAGGCCTCGAGGCAGCCGTCGGCGACGCCGCAGTGCATGTAGGCGGACATGAGGGCATTGTAGAGCGCCTGGTTGGGGGAGTAGGCGGTGGAGGCCTCGGCGAAGAGGGCGGCCGCGGCGGCCGGGTCGTGGGCGCGGCCCGCGAGAGAGATGGCGAGGACGAACTCCGGGAGGGTCGCTGCCGGGGAGAGCGTCCTGCGGAACTTGAAGACGGCGAGGCCGAGATGGGGCTTGGGCCGCAGCAGGGAGAGCAGCTCGAGGGAGGCGAGAGGCGAGACGGCGAGGAGGGTCGGGAAGGAGTGCGCGAGGAGGACGGGCGCCAGGTCCGGGTCCGGGTCCGCGGCGGGGAGCGCGAGGATCGCGGCGACGATGGCGGCCACGGCCTCGCGGAGGTAGGACGCCGTGAACGACTGCAGTGGCGGTGTGGAGGGGGGCCAGGAAGGCGGCCACCTCGCGGATGCGGGATCCGGCGGCGGCGGCGGGGACGGCGATGGGGATGAGGTGGATGGGATCCCGTCGGGAGGGGCGGGCACGACGTGATGTACGGCGGTGGAGCGGTGGATGTGGCGGCGGAGGAGCAGGGGGAGGAGCGGGGGAGCGTGGCGGCGGGACATGGGAGGGGGGCCGTGGAGGTAGGGGATCGGCCGTGGCGGCGGCGGCGGCGGGAGGGATCGGGGTGAGGAGTGGGAGGAGAGCACGGGGGCCAAGCTCGGCGAAGCGTTTTGCGTGGGCTCTTCGCGTCTTCACCTCCTGCTCCTGGACCCTGTGCGACAGTGGCTGAGGCGTCGATGTGGCTGGGCCCAGAGATGGCGAGGCCTGCAAAAGCTATGGGTTTGGTGGAACCCTCTAGCATAGTTAGGTTTTGTGTATCGGCCCAGGTTAGGGTATTTCGTCGGCCCAGTGAAGCTTAAAATAAAATAAAGGAGTTCACTTTAGGTCGCGACACCGATTTTTAAAATCATCCACAAACCCCAATAAATGTTGGACCTGGAACTCATGGAGACCGTCTAAAAGAGGTCTCCCATTAGTATGGAGGGATGGTTTCGCTGACGTGGCATCTAGTCAACTTGCGGGATCCACCTGTCAATCAAATAGAGAAAAACAAAAACAAAAAGTCTCTATCCTCTCTATGTCTCCCCCTTCCTCTCCACGGGTGGGACGCAGTGAAGAGCAAGAGGACGACCGACAAGACTCAGTGGCAGTGGCGGTAGACGAGCTTGCCCGCTCATCCACGGGGCGGCACCTAGTAAGGCAGGTTAGCAATAGTGCGGCGGTGATGATTGAATAGCAGCGGGAGCAGAAGAGGAGGGCAGCGGCAGGAGGCGAGGTGCGGCAAGGAGAAGCACTCGGATGATAGGGGCACGGGTGGGAGGCGAGCGTTGCGGTGATGGCGTCCGGAGTGAGGTCGTCGCCGCCATCAACACTGTCATCAAGGTGGAGAGGGGTGGAGGCCCATACACAGCGCCAACAGGAGATCACGGCAGTGCGGCCGGTGCCCTTGGCAGTATCACTGTCACTGATTTTGCTATCGCATCGCTACTAGCCACAAGCGACCGCCCCGCGATGGATGCAGATCAAGCACCTCGTTGGGCCGACATTGTCCCTTGGCGTGTCGTCCTACTCCTTGCACCTTCGTCGAATTCTCCTACCTGGCCTCATGGGCGAAGGTGTCAACGATGAAGATGGTCCTCGAGGATAGCGGTAATGGAGGTATCCACAACGGAGTGACCGTGGCGGCTGGCCTTCCTTGCAGCCGACATTTGCGACAAAACGGCTCGACCACTGCTGATTCTTGCCGGTCATCCTCCCGCTCTTTGGCTGCCCCGATCCTCATTGACCTTGCCACCACCCTCCTCCCCCACTTGAGCTCTCGCACAGCCACCATCCGCATATACTGATAGGTGGGTCCCATAATTTTAATATTCTTTTGTTGACTGGGATGCCACGTCAACGAAACCACCCCCATATACTGCCTTAGGACCTATTTTAGACGGTTTTCACGAGTTTGGGGTCCAATATTTCCGATATGGGGTTGAAGGACGGTTTTGAAACTCGGTGTCAAGATAAGGGACATAAAATAAACTTACTACTTAAATAAATCTATGTGAATCATGAACTCGTGTCGAAGTGCCAATTAAGTCTACCGCCAAGCAGGGCCAGCTAGGTTATATGTGCCATTTATACTAAAAACATTTTTTTTATAAAATGTACTTTCCAAACCATTCATCGGCACAAATAAACATTAATAACATAATAAATTAGTCAAACAGCTATATATGATATTTAATTTTCGATAATAATGTTGATAGTATAATATGGAAACTAAAAGAACAAACAAACATAGTAGTAATACAATGTCGGCATTATAGGAACCAGGGTCCCCATCTCCTTGTCTACTCAGGCTGCCATAGGATACGTCATCGGGCATGGTACTAAGGTGGTGTGTGGCCTAGTCAAGGGCCCGTACAAGATTGTGCTAAGGTGGACCCAAACATGAACTGCCCCTGGAAGGAAGAAGCACTTGGGGCATCTCGCTTGCCTGCCCCAAGCAATCGCCTATGGAGGAGAGTATGCCGACATCATATTACTAAACCACGTCATGGAAACTAAAAGTGCTAACAAAGCAAGTCGTTAAATGCTTGGTAGGATGGTAAAAACCTTCACCAACACTGAGCGCCCTGCATTAAGTGTGAAGTGACAGATAATTGGCCCCTGAGCAGCGGGTAGAAGAAGGGGATGTGATGCATTTGTGTCCCATCCATCATCGTCATCATCAAGCTATGTCAGACGCAGCCATTTGCGTGGAATTTGGAGTGGGGATGAAGGAGGGGAACCTTTGGATTGGTGGTGGAAGGTGAAAGCAAGATGCTTGGAAGAATTTCCGAGTGCGGAGTGCGGGAAGCGCAAAAACCCTAGTTTGGTATTCTGGCGATCTAGGCGAGAATGTCAAGAAAAAGAAGACAATAGTGCAGAAGAAATCGTGGCGCGGGGAAGACGAAGAAATAAAATGGGAAAGTAAACCCTAGACACGCGTTGTGCCTGCAAATACCGCACTAGCCGGTAGGCTGAGACACGGAGATACATGCATTAAGTAACCGTTCTAGCGCTAAATAAGTTTTGGCTTTTAAGCCCAGTAAATTTTAAGCATGCCTATTGGGTCATAAGGTGACGGAAAATCACATGTGATTTACTCGGTGCAAACCTAACTCCCAACAACAAGCTATAATTACGGCCTTTCCAACAACTCTAATTGCAACGAATTGGGCAGAGGATTATGGCAGGCGGGCAGGGATGGCCCTGCTCAGCTCTAGGCCCTATGTGGTCGTACCTCCTGCCTAGGTCCAGAGTCGCCCTTATCGTGACACACTGTGGTGACTTATCGATCTTAGGATATTACTGTTCATTTCTTTGGAGGTGCATATTAGGATAGAGAAACATGTTCTTATTGACAACAATATACTTGTAGAGATTTTATCAATCTTAAGACATGGCATTTTATTTCCCCAAAAAAATCATGACATTCATCCTGCCAATTTTTCATACATTAATAATGTGTGATCGTTCATCACAGATTGTGTACAACTGGTTGTGGTCGTACCTTATTTCACAAGCTAATGGCTATTAAGGCTTATTCGGATCACATGATAGGAAAAACGTAGGATAAGAAAAATATAGAAAAAACATAGAAATGTAGGTGTAAAACAGAGCAATATAGAAATGTTGTGTATTCGGTTTACATGAAAGGAAGTGACAGTAATTTATTTATTTTTTCCTAAATTGTCGGTTTTATCCATCTAGATCGGCAGCCAATCATTCCTCTCCCCCTCTCCAGCTACTCTCGGCGTCGTCTCCACCGGTGGACGGCCTCCGCCCTCCCGCCAGCGGCCGGCCTCACCTTCGTGCGGTGCCACGCCGTGCGGGCAGCCGCCCTCGCCTCCCGACGGCTA
>CM002483.1:12532446-12625941 GCA_000325765.3 Leersia perrieri
ACGGAACGAGGTCTCCAAGGAGCACACGGATTAGCAAGTCTCCAAAAGATCCCCACGGATCAAACCATAGGATGATCCTCACGGATCAAGTCCTACCGGAGAGCCCTAATCCCTCGTTGCTACTTGCTCTACCCACTAATCCATCTTCTATGAGCTAGCATGGATTTCACTATTACTTACCTCGTTTCCTCACGGAGGTGAGGCAATCCTTCACAAACTTGTTCTCGGGCAAATCCACAAATTTGGAAGCTCGCGGGCGACCCTAACCGGCTAGGAGGCGACCCTCCAAGAGTAACAAGACGAGCACGGATGCCGAAGAAGATCCCCAAAAGCTTCATAAGATTCCACATCTAGTTCCAACCCTCTTACTCTCACTAGATCCAAGAGATTTGAGCTCAAAACCTAGGAGAACTAAAGGGAAAGATTCTTAGGTGGTAGGTGAGCAGAATGTGGCAGCCAACCCTCAATAATGGAGGTCAGGGCCTTAAATAGACACCTAGAAAAATGAGCCGTTTTCTGACCGTTATGCCTCCGAGCCATCTACCAGACACTCCGGTAGAACCACCGGATAGTCCGGTAGAAGCGCTCCTCGTCTTGTGACCAAGTGTCATCGGACAGTCCGGTGATTGCATCGGACATTCCGATTAAATCGCTCTGTTGCCAACAAAGCGTTTTTATCGGACATTCCGGTTCACTCACCGGACATTCCGGTGGGACTTAGTCAAAAATGAGCTTCGGGAACATAGAACAACTGGGGCTCAAAAATGGTTAAGTCCTATCGGATAGTTCGGTGTTTTCACCGGACACTCTGGTAGAATCTCTCTGTTGCCAACAGAGCGTTTCTACCAGACAGTCTGGTCCAAACACCGAACATTCCAGTGACACTTAAATAAGTGACACAACCCATTTTTTCCAAGTTACCGAAACACAAACACACAACCCCAAACCAGTGTACGTATGTGTAAAAGTGTTCTCTCACTAGATGTGGAATCAAATATGACCAAACTAGTGTACGTATGTGTAAAAGTGTTCTCTCACTAGATGTGGAATCAAATATGAAACTAGAGAGAATTTACTTCGGAATACGGGATCGCCCCCTCTTAATAGGCGGATTTTCCTATTACTCAAGAATAGAAACAAAAGACCTTTATGTTTAGCAAATAGAAATCTTGGGGGTCCTTTTTTTGTCGTCAACGTTTTGTGTCTATCTCCTTCCTTGTTTTATAGAGATACAAAATCTCCATCTTGCTACACACACTTAGTAAAATCATTAGTCCTCCAAAACGATTGTTATTAATTACCGACACCCACTAAGGGGCTAGATGCACTTTCATGCACCATGCTTAACATTTTTTTTGAGTTGCCAATCAAAATCCTGAATATGTATTATCCATCCTAGTTGCAATGTTGGCAGGGGTTGATATGCCTCAAACATAGCAATACAAAAGAATATATCGTAAGAAAACCTATGTATACTGGGGATAAATTTCAAGGCCAATACTTCCTCCGACCACAATATAAACTTGAACACAATGTTATAGGAGTATTTATGAGCAGAGAGAATGGACAAAGTCACTACTCATAGGTCCTTAAACAACTGGCTTGTACTACACTTACTGTCAACTGCATCCAATAAGTTGTTGTTATATGTTTTCGAACGAAATAAATTATTGTTATATGATGTACAAGTATTATTTATATGTCATCTTAGCTCAACTAGTATATTACCTAATTATTTGATCCAAGTACGTAACACTATAACACATGATCTAATCGGTTGCATCTTAAATAAAAACGACATATAGTTTTATACACCTTATCCCATGTGCACTGTGATAATATATTTTATGTGCCACTAAATACGAGTTGGAATATCCAATCGATTGTAATACTATCCGCGAGCGTTGTTATGCCTTAATTTGAGAGCTATTATCTTTATCATGTGTATATGGATATGATACATATGCCTTTGTTTTGATTTGTTGTCATAGTATGTATCTCTGTTCAGATTTATTGTACAAGAATCCTTCGAAGAAAAATAGAGAGAAAATGTACAGAACACCGGTGGACAAAATTTCAAAGCTAGTGCATCTAACAAAGACAAAAATGGATAACCTCGCCAATACGCCAATACATGCTAGTTAACTATTTCCAATAAAATAGAACAATGTGGTCTAAAAAAATTAATAAAACAGAACACCGTTCACCTTTAAAAAGCGCTCGTTGATCTAAACTTATCGAAAATGCATGTGAAGTTTTATGTCACGATTCGCAAAACAAAAAGTCTTGAGTAACGTAATCGATTAAAAGTCAGTGGATGCGCCATGTAACAGGATCGCAACCACAGAAAAGAAAAGATGAAAAATAATCACATCAGTTCTTTACATAGGAATGACCACGTCACATCCAAACGCAAGAAAAAATCTAGTCCATGTACACTCCATTTCCCATGCACCATTTAATTGTCAATGTAATTTATGGGCAACAAGGCAATGCTGTCAACGCCAAGATATGATTCTTATTCCATGGTCTCTCTTTTCTGTTCGTTTTGTATTTTAATCTTAATCAATAAACTAGCAACGGCCATCACTTTTGTCCAACATATTGAATCTGAATCAACGAACAGAAAAAAAAAATGTACTCCTACTATGAGTTTCATTGAACATGGACATATTTTTAATTTTAAGAACCAAAATTAGCTTGGTACCCCTGATTCAATATAGTGTCCTGTGTTTGTCATTGAATCATTCGTGATTGTGATAACTTTGTTTGTTATTATCATAAATAAATAACCCTCCATGTTGGTAAAAAAAAACTCCCGGAGAAATGAACCTTCCCTCGTGGCCTCGAAGGAGTGGGTGGGCAAGTGCAGCCGCTATCCATATCTGTTGCACCTGCGACATCGTGTCACCCACACAGAAGGTCAACTCCCGGACAGGAATAGGAGTGAAAAAAAATCGGAAGAGCAGCAATGGACGTCGACCAGCCACCGCAAGCAGCAGAGCAACCGCGCACAGGAGTCGTCCGTGCGGTGCGCCACCAAGAGTGTCGACATGATGAGACACGCGCCGGCGCGTGGTGTGTGGGCCCCGCGCCATCCCCCTCCTCCTCCCGTCCGCCCGCGTCGCAAACCTATCCACTTCCGCTCGATTATCATTCGACGGCCCGGATCCACCGCGCGCGGACCCACATCGACGCCAACAACAGAAGCTGACACGCCGGGACCCACACCGGGCGGTCGCTTTGGCGTCAAGATTCCCCCCTGCGGGTGAACCGCTGCCACCAACCATTCGCACCTGCCGTTGGGCCCACTCGTCAGTGAGTGGGTAGGATAACCATCGCGACCACCACGGCACTACCACCTCGTTGTTGTCCTGGTCATCGGACGCCGCCCACCAACCCACCCCGAGCCTCTCCCCCCTCTCCTACCACAACGAGACGACCGATTCATTCGCTCGCTGCTCGCCTACACGCCGCTCCGAGAATTCGTGAGAAATCCCGCATCGCCGGAGCCGATCGGCGCCGACGCGCGTGCCCGGGCGGGGGATTAGGGTTAGGGTTTTGGGGGGGCCCATTGGAAATGGACGCCCCCAGCGCCGGCACCAGCGCCGGCGGTGGGGCGGCGGGGGACGCCGGCGAGCCCGTCTGGGACTGGGGGAACCTTCTCGACTTTGCCATCCAGGACGACGACGAATCGCTGGTCCTCCCGTGGGACGGTTCGATTGGGATCGAGGCCGATCCCACCACCGAGGCGACGCTGACGCTGCCCTCTGCCCCGCCGTCGTCGCAGCCGGTGGAGGCGGCGGCGGAGGCTGCGCCGCCGCCGTTGACTATGCAGCCGGAGGGGAGCAAGCGACGAGTGAGGAAGCGAGACCCGCGGCTGGTGTGCCCGAACTACCTCGCGGGGAGGGTGCCGTGCGCGTGCCCCGAGGTGGACGAGATGGCTGCTGCCTTGGAGGTCGAAGACGTGGCCACAGACTTGCTGGCCGGCGCGCGGAAGAAGTCAAAGTCTGTGGGCCGTGGTGGTGGTGATGCGGCGGCCGGAGGAAGTGGTGGAGGGGCTAGCCGTGGGACACCGGCCGAGATGAGGTGCCAGGTGCCTGGTTGTGAGGCGGACATACGTGAGCTGAAGGGGTACCATCGCCGTCACAGGGTGTGTCTGCGCTGCGCGCACGCCGCAGCTGTCATGCTCGATGGCGTGCAGAAGCGCTATTGCCAGCAGTGTGGCAAGTAAGGCTCAGTTTCCTCACTCCTTGCTGCTTTATGAACTTGTGGAAGATTAATCGCGATTGATAGCATTAGAGATAATTAAATGCTTTAGCGCTTAACAATCATCATCACCATATGATTTGTTTGTTTAATGCATTATACTAATTCTAGAATATTTGGTCAAAAGATAATCATAAAATGCATGAAAATTCATTTAAAATTTTTATTATGATAATGGTTTCTTTAGGATTCAACTGTTTACAGCATAGCTTTACTATATTGAAATCTACTTTTTAATATTTTCTTTAGTAGGCTATACCTTTTCTGTGGCGTGTATAATTTGTTGTATGCCTGTATTGATATGGCTATGTTCAATTGAGAGGAGTTTCAAAATTTTGTACTTTTGTCCGAGGTGATAATTATGGTTGTATAATTTGGTTTGGGACCAGGTGGAGCCTATGTACGATTAATTGGATGCATGACATATGAATTTACAACATAGCTTTAGGCTGCGTTCGTTTGTATCTAAATGGGCAAATTGTCCACTAACTACAGTGTTTTTCCCCCTCGACACGCTTCCCGAACTGCTAACAATATGTCTTTTGAAAAAAAATTCTACAGGAAAGTTGTTTTAAAAAATCAAAGTAATTCATTTTTTTAAGTTTAAAATAACTAATACTTAATTAATCATACACTAATAATGTTTCTCGTTTTACGTGTAACACTATTCTTTTTCCCACTGTTTCCAAACACCACAAACGAACACAGCCTTACTATATTGAAATCTACTTTTTAATATTTTCTCTAGTAGGCTATACCGTTTCTGTGGTGTGTATGCCTGTATTGATATGGTTATGTTCAATTGAGAAGAGGAGTTTCAAAATTTTGTACTTTGTACTTTTCTCCGAGGTGACAATTATGGCTGTATAATTTGGTTCGGGACCAGGTGGAACCTGTGTCTGATTAATTGGAGCTAACATATGCATTTACAATAGTTTCGTTTACAGGCAGAATAAACATGTTATTGATGTCACTATACTTCCTAAAAAATGCATGACAAGCTTATTGGTGATAAAGCTAATTCAAGTCTAGTTTTTTCTCCAAATCAATTTCATATGAAATTTAGTTAATCACATACACAACGGCAGATCCTGGTGCTTTGATGCACAAAATTTCATATTATATGGTTTGATTGATCACTTATGAAACAAACTGCAAGTATGGAAGTACCTTTGTCCTTATGCATCTCTCTACCACCTGTTGAACACTTGATATATTTTCTAGGCATTACTTAGCAATTTGCCATAAGTTGATGTACTAACCTAAACTTTTTGGTGTTGATAATAGTTGTGGCAAACTAAAACTATTCCTGGTCACATATATTGTTCTACTAGTAGTTTACTTTGATGTACTCAAATTATTCTCTCTTGAATTATTTCTGCCACAGGTTTCATATATTACTAGATTTTGATGAAGATAAAAGGAGTTGTAGAAGAAAATTGGAGCGGCACAACAAAAGGAGACGAAGAAAACCTGATTCCAAAGGCATATTGGAGAAAGATGTAGATGACCAACTGGATTTGTCAGCAGATGGTAGTGGTGATGTTGGTAGTGGTGATGGTGAACTAAGAGAAGGTAGAGATTTCCAAGAAAGCCACTGTTTTGATCTTGATCAGGCAACATTGCTTATTTTCCTCCTGTTTTCTAGTTTAGGCAAATCTTCTTTTGTTTGTTAATCATAAAGGATAAGGTGTTACTGGTAACTCAATATTTGTTAATGGGACAATGTGTGCCTGTGGAAAAAAGGAGCATTTAATACTCCTTCAAGATAACATATGAAGAGGCATATCTACAAATAATCCAAACTTTTTTTAATAGGTTTGCTATGTTAGAAAGTTCTGTTTAAAGTCGAACATGAAAGGTTTTGTGCTGTATCTTGACCAAATAGGATGATAAATTTGACCAGCTGTTTCAAAAGCATTGTACGAAAGAGGTGCTCAGCATATTTATTTGCCCAGCAAAATATGGTATTCATTTTCAATATATAACTTCATTGGCAAGGGATCCTGAAATACTTTGGGATCATGAGCTCCTCCTAAATCCAGTCTAAGTGAGTAAAACCAGACTTGTTTAGGATGCATGCGATGGATATCATGCATTAATTATTCTATCGTTTGTTTTGTTCAAAGCAATTCTTTTGTAGATATTAATATAAGTATCTAGGAGAATATTGATATGTTACAGAAGATTGGGTTTTAGAGGGAAAAACTATTCCAATTATTGCTTACTTTGTAGAAATAGTATAATCAGCTATCCATCAATGCTACAAATAGCAGCAATTAGGTCATTTACAAGGCAAAGTGGCCTCATGGTGTGGTCTCGGGAGAGAGTGTGCAACATAGGTTAAAGGCATCGTCAAGGACACCACCTTTTTCATGCTAGCATAGTATCTTGAATGGGTCAAGAAGAAGCAACCGCGACAAGGACACTGCTCGCACCATGTGTTTTCCCTGGTAATGGCTCGGCATACCAGGATGCTTTGATGAGGGAACTACCCACACAATGTGGCTACCCATGCAGTGGCTCTGGCCTTTGGCCATTGTGCACCAGATTACTTCCCAAGCCGATGTTCTCATGCTTTTGCCAAGGACACCACCTTTTTCACGCTAGCATAGTATCTTGAATGGGCCCAGAAGAAGCAGCCCTGACAAGCGGATAGTTGATTATCATTTTTCTTTCATATTCTTAGATCCTTTGATAGTTTGTGAATTCTGGCGGCATAAACCTAAGCTTGGGTCTCTTTCAGTGCTACAAAACCACCCGTTCTTTTGTGCCAAAAAATACAAAACTATATGTTCAATGCCATTTATTGAGTTATTGTTAAGCATGATGTATTGCGAAATGTTGATATTCTTTTATCTTTATGTAATAACTGATACCTACTCAACTGAGCAAACCCTTGATGTGAATTCAGATATATAATTGAGTCTTAATGAATTGATGCTGTTCAACTTGCTTGTGTTGTCTGTATGCCATTTCTTCAGACATGCTGGAAATTTTTTCTGTTGTCTAGTCTGGAGCATATTTGTTAACTTATCTTTTTTTTTTTTTTTGACAGAGAACATGGATGGCACTGCCAGTGAGACGCTTGAGACTGTTCTGAGCAATAAGGTTTTGGACAAAGAAACACCAGTGGGTTCCGAAGATGTGCTTAGTTCTCCGACATGTGCACAGCCCAGTTTTCAAATTGACCAAAGTAAAAGCTTAGTGACTTTTGCAGCTTCTGTTGAAGCATGCCTCGGTGCTAAACAGGAAAACAACAAACTTTCCAATTCTCCAGTGCATGACACAAAGAGTACTTACTCATCCTCGGTAAGCTCTTTTCCTTACAGATTCTGCAATATGTAATTATTTTCAGTTCTTGCTCTCTCTAATGGTTGTTACTAATGCTGTATCATCCATTCTAGTGTCCCACAGGACGGCTATCATTCAAGCTTTACGACTGGAATCCCGCTGAATTTCCACGACGCTTGCGTCACCAAGTAACAAGCTCTGAGTTTCTAAATATCATGCTGTTTTCACGTCCAAAAGATTGTTCTGAAGTTAATGTTATACCTGAAATACACAGATATTTGAGTGGCTTTCTAGCATGCCTGTTGAATTGGAGGGCTATATTCGTCCTGGTTGTACGATCTTAACTGTATTTGTTGCAATGCCGCAACATATGTGGGACAAGGTATGGATGATTGTACTAAAATGCAAATTGTTGTTAGTTTTTTAGTTCAAAGGAGTAAATTTCTTAGACAGATCCAATCATCCAAGTGAAGACCTTGTACCAGATGTTTGTCTTTAAATACCATGCCTATGTTTTATGGCTTGAACAAATTTGAGCTGAGTCAAAATAAATCTCTATGATATGAATGCGTACTTCTACCACTTATGATCATTTACTAAGTTGTGGGCTGTAATTAGAGTGCCCACTTGTGGAGTGTAATTAGAAATGTCCAGTTAAAAGTGAACTGAATGGACTTGCTGTGTAGTAGTCAATAATACCTTTTCCTTTACCAAGATAGCATTGAATTTATGTCTACAATTTTTTACAGTTATCAGAAGACACAGCAACTCTTGTCAAAAGCTTGATAAATGCTCCAAATAGTCTTCTGTTGGGTAAAGGGGCCTTCTTTGTCCATGTCAATAATATGATATTCCAAGTATTAAAAGGTGTGTACCACATGACTTGTTTCCCCATGTGATGATAATAACATGAGCTTTCTTGTTTATATAGCATATATTCACACTTAAACTGCATTGTTCATGCACGAGATTTAGAGATGCACTATGCAGTAGATTGATACCAATCATAGGCTCAAAACAATAATTACTATCTGTGATTTCAGTTGCACTCGCAACAAACAACTTTAAATCTTTTGTTTTTATTGAGAATACAACTGCTGTATTTTAGATGGAGCAACATTGACGAGTGCCAGATTAGATGTACAGTCTCCGAGGATCCACTACGTGTATCCATCGTGGTTTGAAACAGGAAAGCCAGTCGAACTTATTCTTTGTGGAAGTTCGCTCGATCAGCCCAAATTCAGGTATGGCAAATTCCCTTGTACCTTCTGCTCATTTCTGCTGGTTATTCTTCTGCCAGGATACATTAAGTTAGCTAAGATATTACCTGAGATACTATTCCTCGGCACAAATTCTTATGTCACTACAGATATTTAAAAATTAAAATGTTAAATGTGTTGTTTTATAGAAGCTATCTATAAAACGCTGCCACATGGTGACAATATTTCCTTTATTTTCTTGCATAAAGGACCTGGTTCCAAATAAATTAGTTCTGATAGGCTTTAATTTGGATAGTGGTAGGCATCAGGTTTTAGAACAACAATATGCATATACACATTAAAGATGTATCAAGGTTAAAACGGAGTCTTAAAAATGGTTAAAAAGGGAGTAAACATGGCCATTCATTACTGCGTAAAATCAGAATGAAACAAGTCGTTATACATGGAGTAGAAACAAAAAAGAAACAATACAGTATACACTGCTAAATTGCTTGTCATTGATAGAGAGGGAGGGAGGGGGAATGTGTTCATCTCTCAGGTCATGCAAACCCATGCAAGTGCAGGCCTACATTACTAGCATCACGCTCGACCGGCAGCTGTGTCCTACCACTTCCTCTCGTCGATTGGTTTGAAGGGAGCTCGTCTTCTTCTTCTCCCCATCATATACATGGAGACATCCGTCAACTTATTAAGCGCAAAACAAAACAAAACAAAAGTAAGGTTAAATGAATCCTTTGTGCCATGCGTTTCTAACCTAGGAACACATGAGGTGAGTATAGTGATTGCTTAGGGTTTGGTAGGCTTATATAGAGTTCAGGGGCAAAAATCCTGGCTGTCGCATCAGACGTAGGGCCCTCACATACATGGACAGAAAATTTGTCTTCTTTCATGGCATTGCCTTTTCTTTTGTGATGTTTACTTGGTATATGCATCATGCATATATGGCAAGTGACGGCTGGTGGCTGGCCTTGTTGCTTAACTAATATATTTTGGGAATTTCGAGAATCTTTTAGCTCTGGATACCAGTGTTGTAAAAATCGGCCGTACCAGCCAATTATACGGCCGTATAGACGGTGTCGGCAGCAAGACCGTCACGTACTAGCATGTCGGAACGGTAGTTTATTATGCAGAATGAAATTAGCCATCTAATTGGCTTAATTACATGTTTAACGTGTAATATCTAGCTACAATCCAATTAAACCAATTACGCGTAGAAATTACACTAGTTAACGTTTCTCTCAAATGGTTACGAGCAAACAATGGTCAATCAACGTATGATTTAGTAACAAAATTATACTTAAAGAATTATAATCACAATGGTAATACAAGGACATTGTGTTATTTTGATAATAGAGTGTCTTTCAAATACCTCTAAAATTATAAAATTATCAATTTGTTAATATTATGGCGAACGTCAAATTGCCGTTTAATCCCGACTAATCAGCCATATTCAGATTAATCGCTTGACATTAACCTTTCCGTTCGAACACCGTATTCTGTATTTTACAACACTGCTGGATACAGCAATTTAACGGCTGGATTTGGCTTTAATTTAGAAGAGTTTATCTTGTTCTCCAATCCTTCTGTTCACACACTTGCCGTAAATTTGAGAAATCACGTCTTTGTGATTATGGTGATATAACTGGTAAGAATAAAGGGAAAATTGTGAACGATTCTCTAACATTTATAAGTATCTCTGAAATCTTGCCATGCAAACTTTCTTTTCTAGAGATGATTATCAGTTTCTCGCAATATTGGTTTCCATATCTATTCAGTTATTTCCATTGTACCTAGATGATTCACAATTTATTTCCATACTGAATTGATTTTGCGATATATACGTATGCGCAAATAGAAATTAATTATGGTTCAAGGCATTATGTATCGTGCTATGTGAGGACATCTCTCTGGCTGCAACTTGGGCCAGCTGGCACATTGCAGTTGATGGGCCTTGTGGGTAAGTGACCAGCGTTGCGCGTGAACTAGGTTTCGGCCTTTGGTTGGGTGCACCCAACCCCCAATACCCATGACCAACCGCCCAACCCTACCCAACATCAAGTCAAATTTGCGAAAAAACAGACAAGATTAAGATATTTTACCTTTTGAGACCTACTTTACACTAGTAATCATGCACACACAACATGTTTTCATCTACATGTATCATAACATTAAGAACTAGAATTTTCATTGAACATGATACAATCCAAATCCAAACCAAATTTATATCATATCCAAATGTATACTTTAAAAACAAGTAAGCAACAAAGTAGCCAATGTTGTCAAACACATACTCATCGCAATAAAAAGATTCACAAGAAGATAGCTCTTTGTTGTTCATCAAAATCAATATCACTTACTTTCTCCGTTCGCAAATACAAGCATTTTGGTCTGTCTAGATCTAAATTCATTGTACTAGGATGTCACATCCACCCCAAAATGCTTTATATTTGTGGACAGAGGGAATATAATCTAACGCAGCGCACAGATGTCAACCAAATAACATGTTTCCAATTTTAATATAGCTAATCATATAATCATCTTATTATGCAAATTAAATTTATAAATGACAGAAGTTAATGAAGCTATATGGTCATAATAACTGATGCTTACCCTTGTTCCATGGTTTTGATCCACCATTTTAATCTCCAAAGAATATTAACATAATGATAAAAAAATATTTTTCCCACAATTGTAAACTACCATTTAACCCAGGAAGAAGATAGTGCAGATATTGCCATTGACAGTGCTTTAAATCATTGCTGTGGTTGAAGCATGATGACCAACCGCTTGAATGCACTCCAGTTCATAGTATTGGCACTACTCATTGCTTGCCATATGATTAAGAGATGAACATGTGTCTTGGAAGATATGGAGCAACGATCTACAAAAGGCCAGAATGAGATAAACCCATAATCCAAATTAGAATAAAAATCTGAAGTGAACATATACATTTCTTTAAAATTAAGGGATTGAAGGCAAGAGTTAGTGTCAGGCATACCTTACCAGTGGGTGGTGGCAAAAACTGCAGGTAGCAGAATAAAGCAATTTTGAGTCCTGTAGAGTGAAACCAACTTGATAGTATGATATTGTGTTCTGCAAAGGAGCTTGAAGCATATGGAAGTCAACTCTTGTTCATGCCAACCTATTAAACATTTCACCTGTAAAAACATCTTGTGGTGGTGCCAGTAGTTGTCAACCCTTGAGGCCCCAACCAACCATCCTGCCAGAAGGCCACACTTTGAGTTCGCCGATCAGGTACCATGAGAGGAAGGCTAATCCAACAAATGAGCCTGCAAGAGCAGAAAGAAACACATGTAATTGCAGATTAAGTTTAGTGTTCAGTGAATCATTTTGTGCAGGCGGTAAATGGTTTTCAGGATTGCAGGTGATTTTCACTTAGATGACTACATGAGGACCACTTAGGAGGCTCTTGTGACCTTCTCTGATGACACTTTTATCCCCGTGGCATATGGCACTTTTCGTGATGCTATTATAGTTCTGAAATGGGGTGTTAAAGAACCAGGAAATTTGCAAGATTCATCAAGCTAATTAACTTGTCAATTCACAGCAATCACTAATCGTGAACTAATTTGTCCAGGCATGATACATTTATTGAATAGTGAACATATCATAATGATGGTATTTGACTGCTAGCACCAACCAATATTTGATCCTTCAGATATTCAGTATGCCATTTATTCATTTGAGCATGTCCTGTGCACAAACTTGCTAGGCGTCAGTGATTCCTGCGTGAAATAGTAGCGAAGATATCATGAGATTGCATTAATGGATTGGCAATATTCTATTTTGGTCATACTTTATGCGTGTTTAAACTTCTTTTTTAATGGATTTTATTTTCCAACATATAACATTAATTATTATTATTCACCATGGTAGTCATGTTTCATGGGTATTTGTGTAAGTATGCATAAATTGAATCCTCACAGTAATAGGACTTGTTTCTTGGCGGGCAGCTGCCTATGCTTTTGTTAGTTGTTTTCAATGCTATAGGGGTGTTTTGAGTTTCACTGAATTTGTGTAATCATGGCAGGTCACTTCTGTCATTTAATGGACTGTACTTGAAGCATGATTGTTGCCGTATAATGCCACATGAGACCTTTGATTATGTTGAAAGTCGGGAGTCTATACTTGATTCTCAACATGAAATATTCCGGATAAATATTACCCAATCAAAGCTGGATACTCATGGACCTGCATTTGTGGAAGTAAGTTCACCTGTTGCCTTCAATTTTTTTCCTTCAGGTTCTTGTCATTTAATCTACACCTTTGTTCTTTATTACACCAATACAGGCTGCACACATTTGACTCCATATTGACTATGATGCATAGTGATTGATGTGCCCAAGTTTGTGTATGCTTTGTAAATTCTTGACTCTTGGCCACTGCACGAAACTGATTGAGATCTTGTTTACAGGGGCTTAGGTTTGAACCATCTGAAATGGGGTGTGATTTTAGTGGATTTTAGAATAAATAATCAAGGCACATATCCTTTCATTTGCTCTATGCGCTGTAATGTAGAACACGTGAACTTGCCAAATGCTCTGCAATACATAATTTATATGCGTTTTGCAAAAAAAAAAAGGGGTGCAAAAACGACAATCAGAATAAACTTATTTTATAATCTGACCAAACAATACAGGTCAGACTTGTTTTTGAAGCCCCCCTTCTCCTCCTTGAGTGACTAGACCATAGTGGTTGGATTAAGTTGTCATCCTTGACACTTTTTTTGTTCTATATGATGATCTCAGTTCTATTATTTTCTTTTGCAGGTGGAAAACATGTTTGGGCTATCAAATTTTGTTCCTATCCTTGTTGGTAGCAAGGATTTATGTTCTGAACTAGAGCAGATACATGATGCTCTGTGTGGTTCTTCAGACAAAAGTTCTGACCCTTGTGATCTTCGGGGATTTCGACAGACTGGAATGTCAGGATTCCTCATTGACATTGGATGGCTAATAAGGAAGCCATCTCGAGATGAATTTCAAAACCTATTGAGTTTACCAAATATCCAAAGATGGATATGCATGATGAAATTCCTGATACGGAACAATTACATCAATGTTCTGAAAATAATAGTGAACTCATTGGAGAACATCATAGGGTCAGAGGTTCTTTCTAACTTGGAAAAGGGAAGACTGGAAAATCATGTAACAGAATTTCTTGGATATGTAAGCCAAGCTCGAAATATAGTTGATAGCAGACCCAAATATGACAAGCAGACACAGATTGATACAAGATGGGAAGTTGATAATGCTCCGAACCAACCAAACTTGGGCTCTTCTGTGCCACTTGTTGAAGAAGTAAGTGATCAAGTTGCAAGCTAATATCAACAACGATAAAAGTGACACCCTTTTTCATGTTGCTCTCAGACTTTTCTAATCGGCATATAAAAATTAGTAAAACTAGAAATCCTAGTTTCATGTTGTAGGCCTAAAAGATTTTGTCAGGCTGATATTTCGCTTGAAACTGGCATTCCACACATGCTACAAAATATGTATCATGCTGAGTTTTAGTTTGCTAGAGTAATTAGTTATTATGTGCACTTTTCATGGTGAAGTTTCTCCTACTGGTTCGTATTTGGTATAGGAGCCTGCAAAGAAATATCTGGTACAAGAAAAGGCTATACATAATAATAATATGTTACAAATCTTTACAGAATCACATTGGCTTTTTCTATAACTTCGAACTAATTATATCAAGTTGCTGAGAAATTTGTTAGTAAGAATGTTTTAGTCCGTGTAGCACTGCTCTTTGGAAAAAAAATCATGTAGGTAGATTATTAACAATTCAACAATATTGTAGCATTTCCTATTTGATCAAGATCTTGATGCTGACTACATTTGAGTTCCGAGTCATCTTTCATTTTTTAACCGTTATTTTAATCCTGGGCATTGCATGGGAGGGACCCTGGCTTTATGAAGAGTTCAAATGACATGACAACATTGGTGCTGCATTTACACTTCACCTGTTTCCCTTTTGTACTCGCATATCTTTTGTCTTTTTACATCTCGCAGACTACTGAAGTGTTTGGAACCTTTCTGCAGAGTACCAGTGGAGAACACGATTTGCACCCAACAAATGAAGCTTCTGGAGAGGAAGAAAATATGCCTTTAGTGACTAAAGCTCTCCCACACAGGCAGTGCTGCCACCCTGAGATTACTACTAGATGGCTTAACCCTGCCTCCGTTGGTGTTTTTCCAGGTGGTGCTATTAGAATGCGTCTTGCCACCACTGTGGTAATTGCTGCTGTGCTATGTTTTACAGCTTGCATTGTCCTTTTCCACCCAAACAGAGTAGGAGTGATTGCAGCGCCAGTAAAGAGGTACTTGTCTAGGAACTACTCATTATAGTTGAAGCTAGATTAGATTAACCTTCTTCCTGCTGCTGTACTTTGTATCATATGTACCTTTCTAGTTTGAGGTTTAGCTTGTTTTGCATCTGATATTCAAATATTTGTAAGAGAACAAACAGGCATAAATGCAATTTTTTTCATCCTTTTTGGCAAAAAAATGAGTGTTGTTGCCTGAAGACCTGAACTGCCAGTTTACACACCAAAATGTAAAGCTTAGTTCTTCAAAGGCAGGGCTGGAATATGCACCGGACAAACATTGAACACCTTGAATGGCTTACATTCAGCAGCGGTCAAGCTAGGGCATACCAGATGTGTTCTACTCTCTCCGTCCCAAAAATAAGATATTTTGTCTATACAATTTATATCTTGGGAGGGAGTACGGAGTACTGGTGCTCTACTGTTTCCTCCTATAGCAGCCCAGCGAGCTAATCTCTCATATACATATATTCAGTATAGTAATCTGGCAAACTTCGAACATGTCCATATACGGCTTCAGTGAGCAGTGGCCATAACTCCCTTGTTTGCTAATTAGCAGCATTGGTGCTAATAAATTGGCAAAAATTTGATGCAGCTAATCCAGACAATTAGGACTTTAGGATAAGGGCTAGTTTGTGGTGGTTGTACTGTCCTGTAGCGTCCTTTTTTTTTTAACTTCACCCAACCTTTATTAACCTGAAGCTGAGCAATCCTCAGCTACCAGCTGCCTAATCCTTTCCGGAATGGCCAGAACAAGTTCAGCATCAGTTGGACAGCAGACTCCCAACTGAGCCAAATTATGAGCTACTCTATTACATTCACGCATCTTATAGTTGATGCTAAAAGACACGAAATTAGAAGATAAGTAATGTTTAATCTCCTAGATCAGCCCCCCAGCCAGTCCATGTTTGACGGTGATTGCATCTGTCTCCAGGCAAATACTCGCAGCTCCCAAACCTGTCGCTGCTTTGCATCCTTGATAGCACGCTTCCAGTTCGGCCTGAAAAGCATTGTGCAGGAAACGTAGTCTTCCCTTCCTGCACGCACAACTTCGCCGTCAGCATCACGGATCACGTAGCCCCATCCTCCATCTCCGCTCTCCAGCTGAAAAGCTCCATCACAGTTTACCTTCAGAGTACCGATCATTGGTTTCTCCCACCTCTGAATCATCCTCCTCTGCTGACACTGTTCATTGTCCGACAATTTCAGCATTTCCGAAGTTAGAGCAACAATGCCTGAACAGATCGTCCCGGCATCTTGGCGTTTTCCCCTTCTCTAATTATGTTTCGCTCTTGCCACCATGACCACAACATTGTGGAGATCAGGCAAATATTTTTCCTTTCCATATTCAGCAATTTGCTAACCACCTCCATCACAGAACCGCATTCTGCTAGATCAGCTCTAACATCCTCCATGTTCAGAGCCCTCTACACTTCTAAGGTAATGTAAAGAATAAAATTCAGGGCCGGTCCTTAAACTTGAGCGTGCGTGTCACTTAGGTCTAACAACTTATAAACTGCACATTAAGGTCCATGATTTTGTTTTAATGTACCAGCATGGTCCAAACTACGTTTGACCGACTTTGACCACACACGTGGCATGCCACGTTGGTCCTTCTTTTTGCGAATAGCCCCCTCTACTTTGCTTCTCTTCATTCTCACATCACATCACTGCACGAACCATCTTATTTACACGGATCTGGCCACTCCCTTGGATATTCTTCCACCTTGTCCGCTAGGCAAAAGATAACGAGGACTGAGACTGCTTCCCTTCAACCCTTGTCATCGTTTGGACAAAGCTTGGAGGTGGTTACCGGGCCACTCCACCTCAAAGAAATGAACAGGCAAGCACCAGGACCGTCGGTTGTGTCCTCGACAGTAATCCCGACCACTTCGGCGACGGATCTATGCAAAGGGGGTGAGCAATGCGTCCCCGACGCACAACAACTAAGGGAGTAGATCAGTCAACTCCTCGTGGACAAGCTCATCGACGGCGCGACGCAACATGACGTCGAGTGGAAGAAATCAACCTTAGCCCTCATTGTCTTTCACCTAGAAGACAAGAAGAAAGGAGATCTAGTGGGGTGGCCATCTCCGAGAAAAGAAGGTGGTTCATGCAATGACATGGTGGTAGAAGTGAATAGAAGAGAAATAGAGGGGGCTATTTATAAAAAAACGACCAGCATGGCATGCCACGTGTGCAGTCAAAGCCTTTCAAACGGGGTTTGGACCGCGATGGTACATTAAAACAAAATCATAGACCTTAACGTACACTTTACAAGTTGTTGGACCTAAGTGACACCTGCACTCAAATTTAAGGATAGACCATAAATTTTACTCTAATGTAAATACGTTTTTATGAGGAAAATCTGCTATCATTATAGTCTGTTTCTACAAATAGTTACCCAACTTTCGAGTGTTATCAGAATGGTACCTTCCTTTTGAAACCAAAAATTACTATAGTTTGCACTTTGCAACTTAGATGAAAAGAAAAACAGTTTGCCAAATGCCAAATTCTCTTGAAATAGTTGAACAGAATGAGAACGTCTAACTCAGCTGCTTAAAACCGCCCTGCAGCCTGAGACGGAACTTTTTCATCATACTCTATGGATATATGCACTTGAAACACCTTGGGTGACCCTGAGATTACACTAGTTTTCATGAATCATGATACTCGCTTAAAACACCTAGGGGTGAGAGAAACCATTGTTTGTAAGAACACTGTTCGCCCTAGACTATCAGAACAACTTTGCACTGGAGATACCTGTTACTGCAAGACAAAGGCAATCCTATCACGTAATAGTTTGCCGTACACATGATCACAAGAGACTTGCAACAAAAGGCACAGAAGCTGGTGGTGTAATCATACGTGTTAACAGCAGTCTAACTGATATTAGGTCCAGCTGGCGCTGGTGGTGTAATCATACGTGTTAACAGCAGCCTTATTGATATTAGGTCCAGCTGGCTGCTGGTCAGGATATTCCAGACCAAATAAACATATCCAAACCTGATAGTATTTGCCACCAAATGCAATTATAAATTCCAGCAAAAGGAGCTGCAACCATAAATCGCTTCTTTTCACCAAAATAAAGTTTTAAAACACAAACTATTCCATGACCAACCCTTCGTTATATACAACCAGTTCTCATAATGAATCTGAATAACAAACACTTGGTCAGAGAAGTGGTATGTCGTCATTGTTGACCGACATTCTCCCTAGTTCTAAACAGAATCAACGATGGTAGGCAAACTTTGTGACAGTTTCCCTCGTACTGTAAGGACCAAGAACAGAAAATAAACGTAGCATCCTTTACCTGATGGTTAAGTGTGAAAAATTTCAGATTTTCAGTGCCAAATTGTCACCTTGTACTTCACTGCCAATAATCAGAGACGTAAGTATGAAATGCTCCTCACACAAGCAATGTAGTAATTTACACTTTACAATGCTGACTGTTACATCTACATGGTGGCCGGGGGCAAGAGAAGAAAAAAAAAAACATCGTGATTCGATTTTACTTCCTTTCCACTACCTATAAATAGATTTTCATTTGAGTGTAGTCTTCTATTGACTCGTTTCATTCGGTACAGTAGGAGGGTTCTTCCTAAAAGCATGCTTTCTGCACCGTTGGAAAATGCCATCATACAGCAAATCGAACTGCACCCCGGCTCTTTCACGATTTACAATGAATAGAATGTGATCAGCTTCAATTATCTTGTAATACCTGTATATAACAATGGAGTAATTATGTAAGAACACATATTTTTACATTAAGAAGCACAATAGATGTATGAGCTGTTTGATGCCTCAATCGGTCTTCAAAATCAAATTTAGGCCGCGTTTGAAACCGCATGTGAAGGATTTTTTTCCCCTCGTTTTCCGTTAGCACGCTTCCCAAAATGATTATCCGGGTGTTTTTTGCAAACGAAGTTTATATAGAAGTTTCTTTAAAAAATCATATGAATCCATTTTTCAAGTTTTTAATAGTTAATACTTAATTAATCTTGTGTTAATGGATTGTCTCGTTTTACGTGCGAAAAAAATCCAAAGCTGATGAGTGGTTTCAAACGGGGCCTTAGTGCAAGATTTTTCAATTTTGTCAAGATAATGAGTAAATAAAACAGTGTTTTGTTTTACTGTAAAGTTAAAACAGTTCTTTCCACCAAGCAACTTAAAACAATATACTGAAACGCAGCACTAACCATATCCCAGGTTGCAAAGGATGGCAGTCAGAATCATCCATTACAAAACGGTTCGGATGCTCTGTAGGAATGCGAGGATGCGTCATTGAGATAGTGTTCAAGGCCCCATCATTATCTTCCCAATCCTCATCCCTAAGAACCATCAACAAACATGCTAACAAGTAAGAAAACGAACCAAATAATGAGGTGTAAGGTTCTACTCAAGGAAACATGAACTGTAGAGAGTGTCGTGAGTTAATCTGGCTTGGAGCAGAGGATTCACCTGTATCCTTTGTAAGGTAGAGGTGCATTTTGAGGGTGTCTCCACATACACATTTGAAGAACTCTGAGAAAGAGCATGGGATGAATTCCAAGGACACTGGAAGGGACTGTAATTCCAAAAAGCTTTCTTGTTCTCTTTGTAGCATAACTGAAGTAGAATGTATTGGGAAAGGTCCTCAATGTAGAGTTAAGTTTTAGAGATCCTTGGATTGTAAGGTCAGGTAGAATCCAATCTCCTGATGCAAATGGCCCAGTGTACCCCAGCAACAGATCAAATAGACCTGTGAAGCCCACTTTCCTCCGTGACATCTCAAAGTGGTCGAAACCAAAATTGTAGTAATTCTTCAGCCAAGGAATATCTAGCCAATCATAGACAATAACTCCAATCCGGCAGAGCTGAAGAAGAGAGATAGATTTCATTGATCTTCCATCTTCTGCACTGAAAGTAGTCCGACAATGAAACATCATTACGTGGGACACAAAAAGATGCAATAATATTAATCTTTATAAACTTCAGGCAACACTTACAGCATGCCATCATAGTAAGTTCTCGTGGTTCCATTAAGTGCGCCTGACAAGGAAGTAAGGCTAAGAACCCAGTCTTCAGAAGTATCATGTCCAGGGAAAGCCTAAGATAAACATCAAAGTGTGTTGAAACTCTCAGTTTTCTGTACACAATAGCATGCCAAAATATGTGGATGTTCACAAAAGTGCTGTGCCAAACCACATAAAGTGTAAAAGAAATGGAAATCCATAACTAATGTTGCCATATTAACAACAGATTTTCGGCCCATTTCTGCACAATCACTTTTCCAATGGATGCGCCAATTAACTAAAACTTCATACAAAAGCGGTGATCCTAATTTGGGTGCTTTAGGCATGCATTCCTTATCTCAAGAACCATTCCTTTGAAAGCACGTGATAAGCATGAGCATTCTACCACCAAGAAACAAAAGGCTCTGAAATCTTTTCTGTACCTTGTCGGCAAGCATCTGGTGCAGCACCCTCACAACCTGCACGCCGGCCGAGTGCCCGACAAAGTGCACCGGGTTCTGCTCGTCCCAGACGGGGTAATGCCCTGTGCCCAATTGCAAACACAGTTAGCTAACAACACATACCAGAATTTCTACAAGATCATAGCGACAGCTTCTGTTCGTCTAAATCTTCACCTGTGTCATACGTCCTCCCAAACCGCGCGTGGCCGAATACCTTGCTGTGCTCTTCGCCATAGTCGACTTGCCCTCCTTTGAGGTAGTAGAACAGCTCGCGCGCCCTGCAGCACCAGAACCAACCAGATTCCCCGACAATCAAATGCCAACTCAATATACTAATACAAAAGGATAATCTTTTTCACGAGTACCAAGAGATACCAAATAATAAGCAGAAAAATTCAAGGTATGTGGAGGAAAATAAAGTAGTGGGAATCCATCAAATGGAAGTATTTTGTTCCAGTATAACTATGATCGAAGAACTTTGCAACTTTTCAAACCCACACACCTGTCATGGATGCTGGTGAGCGACCCCAAATCCGGCACGAGCACGCGGTCGTCCTTCTTCTCGGCGCCGGCGAAGTAGGAGAGCCCCCCGAGCCTCTGCACGCACAGGAAACAAGCCACAAGGAAAACGCGGTGAGCAATTACGGCTCTGCGGCATTTCGCCGAACACCCAACCCCCCTGAGAAAGATAGAAACCACCCCGTGGGTATACGTTACGTACCCCTTTGCCGAAGCCGAAGATGCCGTGGACGAGCACGATGGGAGGCGGCGAGCCGTCGAGCAGGACGGGGGCGGCACCCATCCGCTCCTCCTGCTCACCCGCGGCGGCGACGTTGACGAGGCCCGTGGCCGCCGGGCGGCGCAGCAGCAGGCACCCCGAGGCCGCCGCCGCCTGCGAGATGTCCGCCGCGACGGCCGTGCTGAAGACGTAGAGCCCGAAGAGCATGTGCACCGTCGCGCTGATTCCGAGCTCCATCAAGCTCAGGATGAACCTCGCCATCCTCTTCCTCCTCCTCCTCACGCCCCCGGCAACCAAATCAAATCAAACCAAATCAATCTATCTACACAAACACGCCGCCGTTGCCGAGCGACGGGTCGGTTCGTTCGTCCTCCTCTCCTATCCCTCTTCTTGCCGTCCCCACAAGAAGAGGAACAGGAGGAGGGGGGGACGACGAACCGGTCGGTGGCGCCTCCGGATTGGCTCTCGCTCGCGCGTCTTCCCTCTTTTCTGTTTCGTCCCTTCCGCTGCGTCGTCGTCTCGTCGCCCGTCGCACGCTGTCGCTTGCAAGCGTCGCGCTGTTTCCCCCACTTTCCGTCTCCAAGTTTGGGGGCCAGCCAAGCCAAGCGCCGATCCCCGGCAATTATCCGGCTCGCTGCTATTTATAAACTCTCGTGGGGGCGCGCGGTGTATCGGGATGATGGTGTGCGTGCGGTGCGTTTTTGCGTCGCGGCGTGGTGATTTCTCGTTTCGGTGGAAGCTGGTTTTGGTTGCTTTGGGTTTGGGTGGCCGGTGGGGAATCGGACGCGGATTGACGCGCGCGAGGTGAATCGGACGCGGATTGAGGGAGGAGGGAGACCGTGCCGTGCTGGGATTCGGCTGGGAGGGCATGGGGCGTGGAGTGGAGTGGCGTACGCTTGGCAGGGGCAGGCTGGCGCGGCCGGATTGGCTCTGGGGCTTGGGCTGGGTCGTGCTGTCAGTTTGGAGGACGGGTGCCAGGTCGGACTCGGTCGTTTGGGGAGCTTCTAGTTTCTCCTGGCTGCAGTTTTCCTAGATGCTAGCCAAACAATAGATTTTAGTTCAGTTTCTTAAAATCTGCAGTTATAGTTTTACGGATTCTGCAAAACCAAAAGCAGGAGAATCTGTGTTTTTTGGCTTTTCCAAATTCTAATCAGGTGGATAACAACCAGTTGCTTTGCATAATCCAAGGTGACTACTTTAGAATGTAGAAATGCATGAATAGGGAAAATGCAAATACAAAATGCCATACCTATATGATTTCTACAGGATTAAAACGTTAAAATAGTAGCTTAAAGGGCACATGAAAACATGAGTTTAAGACACATGAAAACTATAGGAATTAATAGAAAATCAATCTTTCGATTCAAAAGGCTTCGTCGGCGTCCTGTTCAGCCGGCTTAAATTGGTTAAAATTACCTGGGTTGAATGATTTTTTCTACAAGAGCTGGCTGGGCTGAATCAATTTTTAGGCCCTGGATTATTTCCAGTAGAAAACGAATCATCTAGAAGTTTTGAAGAGGATTTGAATATGCGTTTTTCTTTGTTTCAAATAGTCCCCAGTGCATTGTATTGGTTCATTGATTCGTCGCCCGACAGGGACAGGCACTGGGCCAATGGGTGGGAGTGACTGACCTAGGGAATGGATTTTTTTCTTAGTCCAATACAAGTAGTTGACATTGAAATATTCAGGCTGTGTTTAGATCTCTGGCCAAAATATTTTTAACGTATACGGATATACATTTGAAGTATTAAATGTAGACTAATGACAAAACAAATTAAAGCAAATTATAGATTCCGCCAGTAAACTGCTATACGATTTTATTAAGTCTAATTAATCTATCATTAGCAAATGTTTACTGTAGCACCACGTTATCAAATCATGACGTAATTAGGCTAAAAAGATTCGTCCCGCAATTTACATGCAAATTGTGCAATATATTTTTTTCGTCACATTTAATGCTTCATGCATGTGTCCAGACATTTGATTTGACGTGACATTTTTTGGCCAAGGCCCTGACTGGTAATGATTTTTAGGGCTTTTTAGGCTGCAGTGGCACAGCACAGCCACTCGGCTGCAGCTAAAAAAATCACAACCATCACACTAAGGCCTTGGTTCTCAAAAACATCACATCGAATCTTTAAACTCATACATAGAGCATTAAATATAGATAAAAAATAAAACTAATTGCACAGTTGGACCGTAAACGACGAGACGAATATTTTGAGCCTAATTTGACCACGATTAGCCATAAGTGCTACAGTAAACCACCTGTGCTAATAATGGATTAATTAGGCTTAAAAGATTCGTCTCGCGGTTTCAGGCTAACTATGAAATTAATTTTTTTATCTGTGTCAAAAACTCCTCCCGACATCTGGTCAAACCTTTGATGTGATGTTTTTAAAATCTTTTCACGAACTAAACGGGGCCTAATCGAATACCGATGCAATTTCTTGAAGAGGGAAGAGGGACAAATCAAATTCCCTTTCATACAGGAGACACGTACTTCTACCGTGCAACCACACGCGCGTCTTGCCTTTGGCTATCCACAAAACTATTCACCGGCTGGTCTTGTTTTTGTTGTAGTGTTGCGTGCCTTCTAGACGAAAAGGCATTGTATGAGAAAATAAACAATCACTCGTGGACTTCCCTAGCCGCACTTCGAGATCGGAGTACAGAGGAGTATCAAATTAAACTAAACAATCATGCATCTCATGCTCCATCAAATCATTAATTTCTTATGGAAACATGACTTTTTGTGTCCACATATATAGCATATGTTTTCTTATTAGTAATAGACTAATAGTGATCTTCTGAAACTTGAAATATGGCAGTGTCGAGTGAGCTCCGACAGAGAACGGGATATAGGTTAGAAACATCCAAATAGTTCCACCGGTTCTTGTCAACTGGCAATCATCATTTAACAAAAGGGTGAGAATGCAGAAAATATGTATACATAATTAAAAAATAATTTGTAAAACTTTTGTACATATGTTGTTTATGTTTTACTCCATCCGTACTTGAATGTAAGGGATTTTTTGTTTATGCATTTGTTTAGACAAAATTTCTTATATTAAATACAGATGGAGTAAAAGATAGTGATGAAAAAATGATAGAAATCATAAAATAAACTATACAGTTAAGTTAAAATTTAAGTTTTGGTATCCAATTATAATCCACAGGAAATGTTGAGAGCGGTTGAATGTGAATATTTTATTATCATAAAAGGGGGGCAAATATAAAAGGCTTCATCAGATAGCCTAAATGGCCAAAATGCAAAAAATGTGTTTTCATAATTAGAAAACAATTTTAATATAAAACTTTTGTAAATGTGTTATTCGTGATTCAAAAGACAAATATAGAAAAAACTGTGATGAAAAATCTTTAAAAACAATTCTTAAATTGAGTTTGAAAATTTAAATTTTGGCTTCGGATTATAATCTGATGGCAAACAATGAGAGCCCAAGTTTTCCAGCTTTGGCCCTATTTGACTCTATGCAACTAAATTAAGGAATTAAAGTGGCATGTAACTTTTTATCGAATGGTGTGCTAGACAGAATTTAAACAGGGCCTCATCCGATGGTGGTTTTGGCCTATTCTTTTTAGCAAACTTCACCAATTTCAGAGAAACAACTAACTGTAGTTCTAGGCCAAATCAACCAAAACATATTACAATCCGATGAGGCCCACAATATATTGAGCTACATACACCAATCAGCTTAACCTTAAAGCTTAAACATATGAAAAAAGTTGTGCAATTCACTTATCCTTTAACGTAAGTAATTATGGTGTGAACGAGGGGAAGCCTCGCTTCATCAGGTGTCTTCCTGTTCAAAAAGACGTTTCATAAATAAGCATACGTCACATAACAAACATGTAATATTTTATCATTAACTATTTCTAGCAATCTGCATATGGTCTCACGCCATGCCGGTGCCACCGTGCCTCAAAGCTCCCGGCAGAGTACCAGACCAGATGCAATGCGCTCGTAATCGTAATAACCTGGGAGTGTTTGGGAGTGTTCTTCTCGAGTTATAACCATTCGCTGGCACAAAGATAATCAGCCGAGGTCTTCACAAATACCAACAGTCGGTTTTCAGCCTCGATCAACTCCAGTAAACGATCAATTCCATACCCCCACAATGCTTGCTGGTGCAGTCTCGTAGTGACATACTGACATGTCACATGTGTGGTGACAATGGAAGGCGTAGGATACAAGCATAGAGTTTAGTACTAGTTAACTTATCGAGAGTATTGATGAACAAGTCAGGATGGGCGCGCGGTTTTTTTTTCCCTCAGGAAATACGAACTTTAATATGCTCTTGTTTTGACCGAGAGATCACCTTTGGTGGCCTGGCCATATTGGCTACGCCAAACTCTTTCCTCCCTCCGTGGCTCCGTTCGCTCCTCCTCTCGCTTTCCTCCTTTCCTCGACCTCGATCGAGTGCGCGAGCAAGAGAGAGGTGTTCGCTGGGCTCGGCACCTGTCTCCGCGGGTCGATCCAAGATTTTTGTGAAGAAAATCAGTTGCTTTCTTGGCCGTTTCTTGGCCGATTGGTCCTTTGTACTCCTGCCCGTTTTGCTAGCCGAGATTGCGAGATTCCAGAGGCCATTGACAACGTCTATAGCCAGTGCACCTGTATTGACTGGCTGCCACTATTTAATTTTGCTGCTCAAGTGATTCTTTCAGTGCTCATCCTGACGGACTGGCTTGAAAATAATCTTTCTGGTCTTTTTTGGCTGATAGGCTCGATCTGGTCTTAATTGACAATTTCCACACATGATTGATACTGCTAGCTTGAAAATCCTAGCATTGAAAGCAAGGCAGAAAGAAGTCAATGTCAAGCTGTCAACAAGGAAAATCAGGTCGGAGATTGGATTGGTTTACCAGTTCACCACCCAAACCCACAGAGCGAAATTGCAGAAATTGAGAGGATTTGAGGTGGAGCAAATTTAAGACCCAACATCCAACGACCTTCTACATGAGAAAATCTCCACATGTGCATGTAGCATCCTGTTGCTTAAAACTTCTTTATATGCCAAGGGATATTGTGGATTCGTGGTGCTAAGATCTGGCACGCCTTTGTTTTTCTACTTTTAAAAAAGAGCCAGTTGTACATTCTAGATGCAGAGATGCAGCAATCGTATGCTATAAAAAAAAAGTCCAGTTACTTAATTTCCCATGAATAGTCTGATGATCGGGTTTCCTGCCTATGATTGTTGGGGATCAACCGAGATCGTGCGCATAGCCACTTAAGTTCGATTTGTTAATGAGGAGACCTAAACAAAGTAGCACACGTTAAACGTTTTTAAGCTATGCGCCAATTGCAGGTTGCTACGCAGAGTAATTCGACTTTTTGTCATTTCATATGCCACCGGTTGAAAACGATGTTTACTGGAACGGGGTGGGTTAACCAGTAACAGTATTTTATTACTCCTTTGAATCCTATTTGTATGAGCTCTGATTTTGAATTTTATAACCTATATTTAGAAATACATATATGACTTAACTTGAAAATTGATTTAAATTTCTTTGCTTTATGCTAGACAGCTAAGAGTTTTACAATCATTATAGGATTTTTTTTCTTATTGGTCTTTGGCATTTAGATCGCAATGATTTTTAGATAAATTTAGCGTCAGATTTTTAGTTACAGCGAGCATAAAACTGATAAAAGACTTACCTGAGAATGTAGTCCCGATCGTATTTTAACTCTCATCATCTGCAAGCATTTTTCTCCAAAAACTCCAGGAACCATCCAATGGTATGAAGAGAGAATATGAACAAGTTGAGATTCGAACCTAGGTTCATGGGGTGAAAGCCACAGCCCCTAGCCAACTGAGCTAGGCTCAGTTTAAAAAAAATGCTTGCTGGATGCGAGACCTTGGTAAACATAATCCTACACTCGAAAAGACAAAAAAATTTTTTGCCGGAAGGAACTACAGCTGCGACGTGTTGACTACCACTAAAGACATGCAACTCTGCCAACTACTATAACACCTGCATGCTGGATGCTGATGCCATGTACTGCATGCCCATTCACTTCCACGGTGCGATCGACCATACCGGTGGCCGATCGACCGTGTACTCCCAGCACAATTTGCCAGCCTCACGCGGTGGAATTGTTGTGGGGGCGCATGGGCGTCATGGGGACCCCCGACATGATATCCATATCCCTGAGACTGCAACAGCCAACTGCGGTTTTTCCTTGGTGACACAAAAATATTAGTATATCCATTGGCTGATGACAGTAACCGCGACGTCCGATGTGTCAATGTGTCATCCCAGTGCTACACGACGAACGTTGCACGTTGTGCCGGCGCCCAACCTACCCTACCGCTGCCGGGGACCGGCCGTGCCGGAAGCTATCGCTGGCTGCAGGCCGGTCAGGGTGTTGCAGTTGCATGGGGACCCTCGTGAGACCGGAAAATCTCAACCGCTAGTCCTTACATTGGATAATGGTTTGGTGGTGGCTGGATGCTGATGGGCTGATCTGCTGATGGGTAATTCCGTATTCGAGTGTCCGTAACCATGATAGTAGTAGCTTTGGTGGCAAATGTGAATCCGGCATGGGTGAAAATAACTGCTCTCGATCGATATCAGCGCATCATCAGTGTTGCATGATTTTGATAGTGTTGAGTGAAGGAATGGAAAATGATCTTCGAACTTGTTGGGAGTTTGGGACTTATTCATGTGCAACTTGAACCTACTGGACTGGCCAGATGTTAGACCTAGATTCTAGCTAATTACCAGGGAAGATTGTTAGGACCCAATTCACCAGAGCCAGTTTTTTCTGGGAGAAAGGTACTGATGGAGCTCACGCACCTAGACTAATTTTTCAACGCATTTTCCTTCCCATGGAGAATGCCACCACAACAGAAGTACTGCAAGCCTCTCCAGAGTCCACAGCCCTAAATCAAGCCCACTCTCGGCTCCATGCCCCAGCTAGGATGAAAAGTACTGCGTGCTCCCACTACGGTCAGGAATGACGACTAGTAACACTCCGAATCATTCGGAGGCCCCATACGCACATGGTAGTAGTACTATGATCGATTACGCCAAGCTCAACAGTTTCGTCTTTCTTTATCCGGATGGAGATGGAAAAATATGCAGGTGTGCAGTCCACGTCACACAATTATTTGGCCTACCATAACGTTCTTTTTCTCTCCGAACTATCTGGAAGATCGGAAATTTGCGTGCAAGAAACTGCAGTGTAGCTGTGCTAGGAGTTTGTGTACCCAGCACGTTTATGTCACCGGGAAATCTTGCGGCTTCACCGTTGAAACCGGATTCACAGTGACAGGTGAGCTACACACACACTGAATCACTAACAGTCTGACACCGCTCTGAGGCATTGCATGGCAGTACGCCTGCAAACAGCCAATAGCTCGGGCGAGGAGCACCACACGGGCACACGGTGGCCTGGCTCGTGGTGTACGAGGCCGGCGCGCACGCATCCTGTTTTTTAACCGAGACGGAGGCGTGGCATCGCGGAGCACCACACAACCGGTGGTGGTAGACTGGTAGTTGGCCGCGTGGGAAGCTCTCGCGGTTTTGCCCCTTTTTACGCCGGATGCTCGCGCCCGCGCGTACCACGAGTCCACAAAGGACTCGACGCCGCGTTTCCACGGGTGGCACGATCCGCTTGTGCGGGGACGCACTTCGTGCTCGGGAGTCGGGACCAAAAGGGCGCAAAGGTCCACGATTGCAAAGATGATTTCTCGCAGACGACTACATGTCGTTGTCGGCCAGCAAATTAGTTGTTTAGTTTGCCATATTTAGGTCGACGTGAGAAAGATAAAAGGGCCATTTTGGTTTGATGTAAATTTGTACCCTATCAATTTTTAATGCTACATGCCAGTCATTTGGTTTAGAACTATTTTCTTCCAAAATATCATCCGTGATCAATGAAAGGAGATTAGCAAAAATGTTCCTTTTCTCTTCTGAACTATATGGGCCCAGTGCCTCAAAAAAAAACTATATGGGCCCAGTCCATTTCTGGGAGGAGATAGCAGTGGGCTTTAAGTGGGCTCAATATTGGCTTCTAAACATATGGCGTCCTCAATCAACAGTCCAACACAAAGGACTTCAGCTGGGCCATAATTTCTTGGTACAGCGCATTACAACTTGACAACGTTCATAATGTCATAATTTTTGGGTTTTGCCAGACACTTGCAATAATTTTTCTTCTTCCAGATTTATATTTTTTTGGCCGTTCATGGTGTGCTAAGATTCATGGTGGCTGTTGGATGAGCGTCGATATTCTCATATTCATGCTATGCGGGAAAAAAATAAAAAACATATTAATAGAAGGACTTGATCCTACAACCTATGGGTCAAGCCTACACACTTATGAGTTCAAAAAAAAAACCCTACACACTTATCCTCCGAGTTACAGGTTTTTTCTTATTTGGAACTTACGTGTAAGTTGTATTGTAATTATATGTTAGGTATATTAACATTGCGATTAGCTTTTAGTTATACTCATATTATATTCTTGAAATTCAGCGAAAAAACTATCGACGAATCTATGGACGGTCTCTAATATTTGTGTTAAAGGGAAAAGAGAGACCGTTTACAACCTCTGCAGAAAGGAATTTGTCATGGTATTGACAAACCTGCAATATACTGTCCATTTCGCCTGTCGTTTGTTCTACTACGATGTGTTCTTTTTTTTTTTCCTGAGAAGATAGCAACTCCGTAATATGATCGTGCATGTTCTGTGATGCAGAAAAACTAATGGTTGCTGGCAAATAATCACGGGATGCCACCAGGTAGTCTCGTACACGCAGTGCTTGCATCGGTGATTCCGTGATTGGGTGACAAAGAGATCGATACTCTGGTGGTCATGGGGGCATGGGCTTGGGCACATGCCAAGCGGATACGGCCATGGAACAGAGAAGGGGTCTGCGTGTGCGTGCACGGGGGAACAGCGATCGCATGGGTAGGAGAAGGAAATAAAGGAATAACCGAGCAGAAAAAGATGGCCCAGACGGCCAGACGGCCCAGACCCAATCCCACCGGGACACATCCCACCCCTTGCTCCCGCTATCGTAGCTTTCCTCCCCCACCACGCGAGACGCGACGCCGACGTCTCGTACGTCCCCCTCACACAGCACGTTTTCTCACTGCCGATGCATGGATGGATGCCTGTGTCCCGACTGCCGAGGCCGGATCCGTCCACGCACTTCCGTCCGTTTTGCTTGCTATACATGGTGAAATGGACTGGAGGCGTTACGTACCTTCTGTTGATAAGTTCCTTAACAGCGGTCACCGATCTGAGTTTTCTGATCGATCTCAGGCTAACGTGTAAACTGTGCTATTGTTAGGTTCGGTAGCATAACTTATAGATATAGTTGATAATAGAGATCACTAGTACTAATCAAAGAGTATATTAAAAATTCGTCTTAATTTCTAGGATAAACAGTCGGAGGAGACACAAGGGATCCACACCAGTCGAGGCCAGTAACAATTTCTTCAGAGAGATAGTACTTCCAATATGTTAATTAAAAGTATGCACACCGTCATCGAAAAGCAGAAAAAGCAGAGATTAGGCTTCAAAACGAAGATACCTACCTTCTCTCCCAAACCCACATAAGCTTAATACAAAATCAACACCCATCATTTGCAAACTAATCATATACTATCATAAACCAAAAACTTTGAAAAACAGCTATATATATACATCTGATTTATTTTATTTAATGATTTATCCAGCAAAAATCCCACATCATAATTGTGTTCATACAGTATACACACCACTGGCCCACCACTTATTTCGCCATCCACGAATCTGACACAAGAGTACTTCCGCCTGAAGGCCGAGACACTCGAATGCATCCAACCGACGGTGTCACGCACAGCCGGCGCTGTCGTCTCCGGCCGCCATCCTCTCCACCGCCCGCCACAGCCGCCGCGTCTCGGCACGCGCGTCCTCCGCGGGAAGCTCCGCGCGGCAGCACGGGCAGGTGTTGCGCCGCGCGAGCCACCGGAGCGCGCAGTGCCAGTGGAAGCGGTGCCCACACGGCCGCAGCGCGCACACGCCGCGACCGCCGCGCGCCGCCGCCATCTCCTCCCTGCAGATCGCGCACGGCGCGCCGTCCCCTGCCGCGGGCGGCATCGCCAGGACGGCGGCGTACGACGCGCCCCCGCTCCACTCGCCGTCCTTCGTGGCACGTTCCTGCGACACGACGTCCGCGAACCGGCGGCACTTGGCGGCCGCGTCGACGTAGGGCGCGAGCAACGCCCACGGCGTGGCGCCGAGGCCGGATATCGAGAGCGCGGATCCCACCGCGTCGTCGACGAGCAGCGCGCGCCAGTCGACGGGCGAAGCAGCGGACGCGGCGGAGGCGGCGGCGGCGGCGGCCGGGGAGTAAGAATCGCACATGGCGAGGAGGAGGATCGCGGCGTCGAGGTCGGGCGCGGGGATGAGGAGAAGGTGGTGCGACCCGTCAGGAGACAGCGCGGGGAGGAGGAGGAGGAGGGACCGGATCAGGACGCGGCCGAGCAGCTCGGCCTTGGAGTGCAGCGTCATGGCGCGGAGCCGAGTGAGCGCGCGGGAGAAGTGCGGCGGGGAGAGCAGCAGGAACGCGAGGCGGCAGCGCAGCCGGCGCGCGTCGGCGGCGAGCGAGGGGAGCATTCGTGAGGCCGGCACGGACGACGAGAGGAGCGCGGCCATTAGGGTTTCGGAGGAGGAGCGGTGGGTATGGGTTGGTTCCATCGGGATCGGGGAGGAGATCGCTCAAGCTGGCCTGGGAGGGAGCGATCGAGTGGGAGTAGTGGAGAGAGTGGAGTGGATCGGTGGAGTGAAGTGGTGGGAAATTTCTTTTTGGAGGGAGTTGGTTCGTTGGTATATATGCGCGGTTTCGGAGGGCAATCGATCGAGTGGAGTGGGCCTCGGAACTTGCGTGAAGCTGGACTGTAGTATGATGTACTGGCAGTGAGACTTTTGTGATTGGGAATTTCGGTGCCGAAGATCTTCAGGAAGTGGATCCCGAGAGGCCGAGATGGATCGGCTACAGAATGCAGAATTCCATACACGATACGTAGGAGTATTTGGTTGTGGACCGTGGATGCGTACAATGGTAAAGTTTATACCTACTGCTCCTCCATCCAAATTATAGTACATAATTTGATTTATCATGGTAAAAGTATGACCAATAATTTCTAAAAATTTTTTATGCCATAAAATTAATGTTGTTAGATTTATATAAAAAATGTTTTCTAATGATTATATTTTATCATCACGATAATATCTTAAAAGAGAAATCATGAGTCAAACATTGTCCCAGCAAACGAAATATGTCTTCCTATTTGGTGTATTTTTCTTGGCCCTGTTTTGTTTGGTGCATCCCTAGAATAAGGTCCTAGGTACTTAATTTGTATCTACTCCCTCTATTTGTCCAATCCAGATTGTCTAACTTTCTTCACAAAAGTCACGGGATGAACAATAAACTGAGTCTTGCGCTGCAGTGCAAAACAGTATTGTGCAGTGGATTACTGTAGCAACAATGCAAAACAGTGAAAAATATTATGCTTATTTACTATTCATATTTACTGTAGCAATCAATATCGACCGTTCTTTGCGAATCGGACGAACGGGAATACCCAAAAGTCACGGTCTTGTTCACTTTGTGACTTCATACTGTGAAGTCAGATAATCATGTTTGCTATTTGTCATGGCTACATCAGAAATCTCCCGAGCTTGGCAGAACCATTAGCTCAATGCCTTTCCGCTTTAAATCCCCAAATTCTTCTCCGACCCTTTCATTAATCCCCAACTGCTTCAGATCCTGGCTCCGCGTGGTCAAGGCTAAGACCAGTTGACTAGGTTGACGCTTCCAAACCCACGGTCGTAGGTGCCGCCTCCAATTATACGCCTACTTGCGCCCGTGCGCGATCAAGCTTGCTATCAACCTCAACTTGTTACCCGATGTCTTTGCCAAGGGCGGGAACGAGGATCCACACATCTTGCTGCTCGACATCAACCTCGACAGGATCGAGATATTGAACCTGTGCTAGAAGTGCCGCTACAAGAATGGTTGATGCATCGTCGCCGCTGAACCGATTGCCTCTCGTGTTGTTTTTAAACTTTAAAATGGATTTATTAGATTTTTTAACAACATTCATGTAGAACTTTTTTTTACAAAAGAATCCCATTTCGTCATTCGGGAAGCGTACCAAGGAAAAAAAACACTAGCGACGATCAGTTGGTTGATCCCCTCTAACGAAGAAATTTGATATTATGCCGTCCCATAAAACTGGTTTCGGTGAAATACTGTCGCTAAAACATGCTTTGATAAAAATGCCACTCTTAACTAGTTGGTATTTGTCTAAATGCCATCAGGGACGAAATTAACCTTAAAATACATCTTCTTCCTCCCGTTCCAAAAACATATCACTTTCCTTCCGTGATAGGTACGACGACAAAAGAAGGGTGTGCCGCTGCTGACGAGCTCTCCTCTCTTCGCGTCTCCTTGTCGTCTTCACCTTCGCAGTCACTACTCATCCTCTACATATGCCACTGCTGCCTCCACTCGTCCTCCGACTGCGACGCGCACCGATTTGCTCCTCTACCTCTGCCCATCACCGTCGTCGCTTCTCCTTTGCCTGCATCGGCGCCGCTGCTCTCTCCACTCGTCGTCACTTGTCTTCCACCCACGTCGGCGCTACCATTCGCTCTACCCGCGTCGACTCCGCTTGCCTGATGTTGCTCTTCCTTCGCCCACAACCGCTGCTCTCTCCGCCCTCACGCCCATGCCTCCGCCACGCTGCTGCTGCTCTTCATCCCTCCAGCTGGGGGCAGGGGATGGGCAGACGATCGTCGGCACCGTTGATATTATACCGAATTCCACCACAAATTAAACGTGATATTTTGTTTAAACACTTTTAATATGGCATTTTACCGAAACATTTATGGGATGGCATAATCTAAAATTTCTTCCTCCAGTCCCGTCTCTCGCCTCGCTCGCCCTCGTGCTCGCTCTCGTCTCCCTCTTCTACAGCCATCCGCGCGCCCGCGTCAACCAAGCCCTAACTTGCCAAATCCACCCGTCGCCTCTCGATCTCAGCTCCGCCCCTCCGCCGCCACCGCCGGGCGTCAAAACCCTACGCATCTCTTCTTCGTCTCCGCCCTCCGCAGGCGCACCCTGGTAAGCGGCCCTTCCTCCTCCTCCTCCTCGTCATCCTCTTCTCCCTGATCCCTATTTGTTTCGGGGTTCCGATTTGGGCAGCTCGCCTGGCAAGGTTGATCCGCTGTAGCCGCAGGAATGGGACTGCGGTGCGGGCACAACGGCGGGATGTCCGCCGCTGCGGAATTTCGGGGCGCGGGCGGTGTTTGGGCGCCAGGGGATCACGCGATTCGGTGGCGGGTGCGCTGTGGCGTCGGCGTTGGAGGGCGCATCGAGGGAGTGGCACGCCGATGGTTGTCATTGCGCGTGGACAAAACGAGCAATATTTAATGTAGCTAGTATATGATGGTAATCTTAGATGGACAGAGATAGATGGTCAAATGACATTGCCAAAATTTAGCTGGTTTAGTTTCAGTAAAGCAAAGAGATTGCACTAGTTGTCGTTTGGCGAGCAACTTAGCATGCTTTTGCTATCAGCACATCATGCATCTTAATTACTGTCAGCCACCGTGAATGAATGAAAAAATTTGGTGTTAGATATGGCAAAATAAAAATAAAAATCAGCACCAAGGAATTAATAGGGCTGTAAATCTTTTATCTGTTCTTTATGGGCTATTGATCTCATTTTTTTCTATTCAAAATTCATCTATTCGAAAACAACAATGATTGGTCTGATAAAATTCAAGTTTATTCTTAACTGTTTTTTTTTTGGGATAGGGGGTGACAAGAAGTTAGGAAATATGGTAAAAGTGACATTTGGAGCAACTAATTAAAGAGAACAAATTCCCCGCTTTACATAAAAGCCATAGATCCTGTTGAGCCCTTCGCTCAATCCAAAGAGGAGATTAGTCTGACCCGACCAAGAATTAACCTTGAGCCCTCTGCTCTGCTGGTGCTTCTTGGACCAGGATCTGCATCGCGTTTGAGCGGAATTGTGCAGAGATGGATGGCGGCGGCGGCGACGACGTGAGGAGCAGCATCAAGAAGTGGAACGTCATCTACCCGGTGTACCTCAACTCCAAGAAGACGGTTGCTGAGGGCCGCCGCATTGCCGCCGGCAAGGCCTGCCCTGACCCCACCTGTGTCGAGATCGCGGATTGCTGCTCATACCTCAAGATCCCCCACGCTATTGAGGTATTCTAAGTTTCAATTGCCAGTTCGTTTCTTCCTTCCTTGGATAAAATTTTGTGCATGTGTTAATGTTTGAAGTTCCCCTTTTTTTTGTGTAGTTGGACAAGGCGTATCCGCGAGATTTCTTCCAGGTGGGAAGGGTGAGGGTGCAGCTCAAGAAAGATGACGGCTCTGCGATCAACCCTGCAATTAAAACAAGTAAGCACTGAATTGCTTTTTTCTTCCCCCTCTGGAAGCAGTACTTGATATATGGAACTTGTGTTAAAAACTCAGGATCCATTCCTGAGTAGAGTCTTGATAAGCTATCCAAATTTCATGTTAACACTATTTATGCGGCTACCAGAGCAGACAAGAGATGTGCAATTGTTCTTGCTTTTTTAAGTCACATCTTAGAGGTTGAATTGTTGTAAGATGTCCTGATGATGACACTGATTATTTGTTCTAGTTAAAAATTTTGTACTCTAATTGTTTTTTTTATCAAAATACTGTAGGAGAAGTTCCTACATTGTATATATTTTATAAATATAATTTACACTGTATGAAGAATTTATATTACAAGAAGTCTAGCCATTGTTGTATGAGGGATTTTTAACTATCTTTTGCCCTATGGATAACCAAGGCAAATTCTTGTCTAAATTTTGCTAGGCAGACATGAACATAGGCAGGGATATTTCCGAAAATTTTGTTGTTCCTAGGCAGGGATATTTCCAAAAATTTTGTTGTTCCTTGTAATCCAAATACTCCCAAGACATAGGGGGTGATTATTTCCATATAGAAAGGAACTTGAAATTTGGCCTTGAAGAATCTGCATGTCGAGAAGAAACATATTATACATTGCTGAATAATAGAAAATTCACCTGATGTTCCATCTTCACTTCACGTGATACTTTCTGTTGCTACATTTCTTCTTGTGCTACTGCACTGAGTTATTCTGCACCATAGCTTTGTTCTACCCATTATTCAGATCATATTAAATAGCACAGTGTTAGTTCTTATGTAACAATACTTTGAATGCCACTATCCTTCTAAAACTATTGTCAAGGAGTAAGGCTATTCTCAAATGAATGGAACTGAATGTATGTTTCACATAGAAATGATTAGCATGAATATCATATTGTATAATTTCATGATTTTCTGTATTGGCCCATAGATGAAGGCATTGGATCTGTGATCAGCCTATTATATATTTTTTTTGTATTTTATCTACTGTTATATAATGCCTAAAAAACAAATGGAACATTTGATGGATTCAATTACTGACCAAGTGACCATTAATATTTTTTTTGCTTGAATGTTCTGTTTCTGCTCTTAGTTTTTCTCAGTAAACGACCAAACTCATAAATGAATCTTCTGCTTGAATTTATATTGCTCATTTGTTTGGGGACTCTTATGTCGATTTGTGTTTGATTAACAACAGTTTAACATATTCTCAATATTCATTTTTAATTTGATATGAGAGGTGAAGACAATATGGGAGTATAATGATATGAGTTTGATAACAGACATAAAGTCATAGAATTGGTTTAAACCATAAATTGTTAAGAATGACTAAGTAGAGTTGTTCATATTAAACTAGTAGATCAAGTTGTGTCGTATTATTGTTTTGCTTCAATGTACTTATATATTGTGGCATGAGTTGTGTTTAGCCATATATTTGCTTTTGGTTCAGGCAATGTCTTCTTCCATCCTTCTCTTGTCGTTAAGTTCATGCTATCCTTCTCTTGGCAGACTGACTTTGATTGTTGATCAATTTAGGTGACACAGTCATGGGTATGTTTAAATCCAAAATTTGTTTTTTTACACCCACTTGTTAGAAGTTATGTTATTTTGGCCTGCAATTCTAAAAAACCATGGCCTGCACTTAGCTTTCACCTCAGTTGAATTTTCTTGAGAGGAGGTTTCCTGTGCTTGGGACTCCAACCTCTAAAAGAACTTGCCAAATGTTATGAAAAGTTCAGAAAACATTTAGCAAGATAGGTAATGGTGTCATCTATGACTGAGACTTACAAATTCTGCTTATTTCTTAGTATATGTTTATTGTGTGGCTTAGATATCTGGAACAAATTATCTTGCAATGCATAGTTCTAACTTAGATTAAAATGCACATTCTATCCCTCACAAGTTCTTAAATGGGATGTGTCTTGCCATCAATGGGTTTTTAAAAAACGCATGCCTCTCCTTCTGTTGACCATATACCTGACATTATGGGCCTATTACAGGGGTACTGCAATTGTACTTCACTTTTTTGGAGGCAACACATTTCAGTGCAAGGTTATTGCTATATTATAGCAGTAAGTTAACTATATAGTCTAACTGTGTTAGCCCATACCTATGTATCTATAGTAAATTTGTAGTTGTCATAGCCAGCACCATGGTGACTATGTTCATCTGAACCGGCTTGGTCTTTGTCAAGTGCATTTGAGGAAATTTGTACAAAACAGCCTTCACTGTAGCTCTTCAGTGTTGATCAAAACTCCTTTGGTGAACTGTTGAATCTTGGTGTGTAATCACATCGATATTTATCTGTGGGATGGGTGATTAACCTTGATATAAAGATGGAAATGGATTTTGGGTGGAAAAATGCTTACAGGAGAGTTGCCAATGGGGGTAGAGAGGGACTAGACTACGGAGTAGTCATGGAGAGTAATTTAGTGATTCAACTTCTTGACTAACCTAATAGATAAGCACGCTCCTTAAAAGATGGCATCCCTGACAGGTTCAACCGATTATCACAAAGGAAATATGCATAAACTCTAGTTCCAAATTAGGTTGAACGGTCTTCATTAACTGTTTATGAAGTCTTTAGAAGTTGGTGCAGATATGTTGCTGCTTCAGTGCTAGTCATGTAGTGTACATTAAGAGCATGTTGTCGTCTTACATTTTGACCATAGTACAAAGTGTACACCTGCCAACATGGTGCAAACAGAGTTTAGAATTACTCCAATCACTTAAGCAACTTGTTTCCTTTATTTTTTATTCTGCCACTTTCCAATCTTTCTGGCATTTTAATGTTGAAATTACTCTATCTAGGATTTCACCTTCCAATCTTGCTGGCATTTTAATATTGAAATTACCCTGTCTAGAAAATCACTGTGATGAATGCTGGTGAACATGCTTTATGCTTTGTCTATCCTATATTTATACTTACACAAGAATTTAACGTTACAGAGAAGCAGCTGTTGATCCAAATTGCAGAGCTAGTTCCCAAGCATCATGGCAGGACTAAGAAGCAGGAACCCGCAGCCTCTTCAGCCGCAGGGACATCAAAGGGTGGGAAAGGTGGGAAGAAAAAGAAGTGACTATAGTACCGTCTTGTGTCCTTCTGTCCATAGGAAATTCCTTGAGGTTCGATATCTGTTCTGAGGCCTGAAAGTTTGCGTCTCTTTTGTACTATGAATTTCTGATTTCTTTGATAACTTCAAAACCAGTAATTCTTGTGGTTTGGACTATCGAGGAGAGAAAGATATTGCTCTTTCAAGCTAGAACGTTTTTTTAATAGAGCTCACTCTGAATTGTTTATGCTACTGAACGCTTGCATGGAACCGTGGGCTATCAGAGTTATGACTCCATGATGGATGAGAACAGTTAGTGTTGTAGCCTACTCCTACAGAGTTATGACTCCTACAGTTAGTGTTATAGCCTACAAAAATATTTAAAAACCCATCATGGAGTTATGCAAACTTATCGTATTAAATATTTTTGTAATAAAACTATGCTTCCAAAATAATGGATGAGAACAGTTAGTGTTATAGCCTACTCCTACAGCTTTATAAGCAATGATTAGAGACACCAAAATGCTTATAGTACATTCAATCGTATCTCCTATGTATCAACATGCCAAATTTGAGTTTTTTCTTTAGAAAAAAAAATAGTTGCAATACTTATGAGCTAATTTGTGTCCTACCAAAAAACTGACAACTTTAATAGTAAATACTACCTATTTGGGTTGGGGCTAAACTTTGCTAAAATCAATACAGTTGATACTGCTATCTTGTACCAAATTTAAATTTGGTAGTGCCAAAACCGGTAAAAGGCTTGGGACTATCAAATTTAGGGTTACAAACCAAATAGCTATTATTAAAGCTGTGCTAATAGCACCTCCTTGGTGGAGGCGATTTCGGTCTAAATTGTTCACCACTGTCTTGTCTTTTGCTGACTCAACTCAAAAGAGCATTATAGACCAAATACAATCGGACCAAATACAATCTGCGTTGCACGGCACATGTGCATTGTCCTCCTTGTCTTTGGAATTATCATCACTTCTTTTCTTCCCACTTTCCCACCCTTATGTCCCTGTGGCTGAAGAGTGAAGAGGCCGCTGGTTTCTGCTTCATAGAGCATTAGATCGAGTACAACAATGAGCTGCAAGCTGACTCTTAATAGAAGTGCTCTCTGTATGGGAGCATGTGTGGAGCTGGCGCTTATTTAGGCCTTGTTTAGTTCTTGAAATTTTTTTGCGAAAACATCACATCAAACGTGTTTTTGTCACGAATGAAAAAACTATTTTCACGCCTAGCCTGTAAACCTCGAGACAAATCTTTTGAGCATAATTAATCTGTCATTAGCACATGTGGGTTACTCATGACATAATTAGGCTCAAAAGATTTGTCTCGTCATTTACAACCCAATTATGTAATTAGTTTTATTTTTTTATCTATATTTAGTGCTCCATGTATGAGTTTAAAGATTTGATGTGATGTTTTTGGGTGAAAATTTTTGGGAACTAAACGGGGCCTTAGTCGCCGGATTATACTCTCGCTCTACTCATTTACGTGCCAACTCATCAACTTTTCCAACGTGTGTGCAGTTCAGCCAGCTAAATTTACCTATTGTATCTGCTCTTATGCAAGAGCTAGCTTCACACAAACTCCAAGACAAATACATTTAATGCATAGAAATAGAATGATAGAATTGGAGTCAATCTTAGAGCTAATCTGTTGTACATATTAGCTACAATTTAAATTAGAGCTGGCAGGTGAGCTCTCTTATTGACCTTGCTCTTAGTGCCTGTTCGATTTGTGCATAACATCAAAGACAAACATTACTTTAGTTCAAGAGCTACGATGTTAATGTTATTTTATAGGACCCAACTAAAACAACTTTTTATGTATTTTGGTCCTTTTTGAAAACTAATTTTACAAATAAACCATGGTCCGTGGTCCTGCACATGGCGCCGTGGTCCTGCACACGGCGCCGTCATCGTGGACCGGACAGACCAGGCAGGGGATCACGGCGCCAGCGTCATTGGCGCCGTGTGCAGGACGCTCATGGCGTCATTGACCCTCCCCCTTCTCCCTCATTCTTTCTTCCTTCTTCCTGCTGTGTGCGCCGGCTGCAACCCGCCCCCTCTCTCCTCCTTCACCTCTCCTCCTCAAATACACTCAAAACTTAGCCTTTTTTCTTGAAATTTCTTCGGGAAATCGAAGAGCAAGGTAAACTCCTCCATCACCTCTTGTTTTTTTCGTTTTTATCGGTTAATTTTAGAGATCGAAGGCAAACCCTAAAATTCAAATTTAGACCAAATTCTTGATTTTGACATAGTTTGTGAGTGATTTAATTATTGTAAAGTTGCATATGTGTAATATGCTTGTAGTGTATCAGTTTTTTCTTAATTTAAATGCTAACTTTTCTTAATTTAATTATTGGGCATATTTAGGGTTTGTAGTATATAATTTGAAGTGATCATTGCTTAGTTTATTGCAAAGATATGCCCAAATTAATTCTAAAAAAAATGAGATGGGGCATGCCCTCTCCTCACCTCAAGGCGGTCCGGAAACAGAGAACACGCTCCGAAGCTACATAGAGGTACTTCGATAGCCACAATCTTCAAATTACTTGTTGTGCCGTGCCAACCATTTTTTGTTTGATGCAGCGATGGGCTACGAGATGCCGAAAGATGACCGCTCGTCTTGGGTGTAAATCCGTGGGGGACGACGTCTACGTTCCGCGTCATCTCCCCCCTCCACTTCCACAATTGGTGTGTCCTAGCATAACCCAGCCTTCCATCACAAACGAAGCACGTCAACATGTGGGTTGTTTGTCATCCGCAAGAAATGCCAAAGGCAAGGCCCATGCTGCTTCTTCAAGCGATGGCGAGGACGAAGAAGAAGCCTCTTCTGACGATGTCGCCACCGATGAAGACTACATCGCCTTCGATGAGTTAACATCCTCTCAGCTGGAAGGTGCACCTAACCGACGCAACCTAGTCAATATGATCTCCGTCCGACTCGCGCCCAAAAAACAAAGTTACTTAAACTTGCTCTTCATATGTTACTACAACATCTCCGTTGGACTAATATGCAATTTATATATGTAGGTACATCCCGGGTTCACAAGCTCTTCGCCGTACGAAGAAAAAGAAGTGAATGTCGTGCGTTCTTTAGAATTAGGATGCATATGTATAATACTATGTTATTTTCCGTGCTATTCTTTATTGAAAAGACTACTACGTCATGTTGTGAGATATAATATTTGTGGTATGCAATTATTAAAGATTTTTTTGTCTATTTCTGATGTATATATGAATTGGAACTGTTTGAACCAGTTTTGTTCCTCATATGAACTTAAATGCAACTATTGTGCAGTGCTGGAACGCACGGGGCCATCGTCGCTGGCGCCGTGCATGCACACACGGCGCCAGCCCTGCTCGGGACACAGAAAGGAGGAAAAGAGGAGGGGGACAGGCCCGAGCGGCTAATTCCAGGGAACGGCGACAGCGTCGCTGGTGCCGTGGTTCTTCACATGCATTGGCGCCGTGCCCCGCTGCCCGATCTGCTCGGTCCACGCCCACGGCGCTAGCGTTGACGGCGCCCTGGAGTTAATCTACCATGCCATCGACGCTGGCGCCGTAAAAAGATCCATTCCTAAAATTAGTTTTGTCAAGGGTCTATTTGTAAAAATAGTTTTAAAAAAGACCAAAATGCATAAAAAGCTGCATGTAAAAATGATATGATGCTATAGCGGCAACGTGATTGGCTTACCAACAACTCCTCTTCGTGCAAAAGAATATTTTAACTAGTTCAATCCGACTTTTTTCTAGAGTACGGTTTTTTTTCTGACACACAAGAGTCGATGGCCACATTGTTCCCAATTCGTTTTTCTCGCTGCACGGTTCGATTTACGCGTAAATTCAATGATATGAAAACATCTGATATAAATTGGCAATGACCAAAAATATATATCCATGTTAACATCTATCACTTCATGAGCGTAAAGGCGCAGGTAAGCAACAGGTGAAGGACTGTTGCTCTTGTTTGTTTACATCAGTACACTTGGGCCTAACTGATTTGGCCCTCATTGTCTAAAGATTAATAAATAAAAATATAATCGATCCTTGATGATATACAATCACAATAGTTATGCTGCCTACCTGTAATCTGTATGCCAAGTTTGCACTGTCTGATCCAACCCAATTATTGGTGTCACATATGAGCAGGCTAACAGCGTATGTCCTGATGCTAATGGCGGTATCCCAGACGAACAGTCGAACAAGAATCAGCCGGCTGAACACCGTGCATGCACCACCATGCCCAGCTGCCGCGCTGACCCATGCTCTGCATCTGATACATGCACCGTCCCCACTAATCCTTGTGAACAAGAAAATGTACAGGGTAGCATTTTGATGCTTTCAATCCCCACTAATCCTTACGAATATATCTATCCACTTACAGTATTTTCTTACATACACAAGGGATCGAACATATATGCCGGATGCCTACGTCGACGAGCAAGCGAAGAACAGAAATTGTAAACGTACATCCCCCTTCAGCATCACTAATCAATTATCCCAACGCGGCAACGCCGACTAACAAATCAGTGGAACATCTAAATGTACAAGCGTGCTCTCTACAACGGAGGCGCCACGCATTCGCTAAGCGTTCTGCACCGTCATGATGGCGAGTGCCTCCCTCGCCTGTCCCAGCACGTTGAACACCGTCGCGGCGATGTGCGACGGCGTCAGCCCAGCCTCCGCCAGCTGATCCGCCGGAGACCCGTGGTCGATGTACCGGTCAGGCAGCACCATAGGCCGCCACTGCACCAACCCAAATCACGCAACCGTTAGACACACACGCCGGTGCGTGACAGTTTTACACATCGATCTTGTCAGTGGTGAAATTAATTAATTTTACCTTGATTTTGCCGTCGAGGAGGCCGTCGAGGGCCATGAACTGCGCGACGTGAGAGCCGAACCCACCGATGGAGCCTTCCTCCACGGTGAGGAGCACCTCGTGAGATTTGGCCAGACTCCTGATGAGCGCCTGGTCAAGCGGCTTGCAGAATCTCGCGTCGGCGACTGTCACCTTGAACCCGTGCCGCTCCACCAGCGACGCCGCGGCCAGGCAGTACTGCACAGCCGACCCGTACCCCAGCAGCGCCACCCTCTCTCCCTCCAGCAGTATCCTCCCTTTCCCAACCTGCCAAAACTCCAGCGATCAAATTACAGAAATGCTAGTGTCCGGATGTCCAATAAAAACTCAAACATAGAACGTCCGAACTTTTATCAATGCATAAAAAAAGATGTTTCAATGTTTAATGAAAAATGTTTCCGCAAAAATGTTTCAATGGCCGACATAATGTTTCAACTGTACATTTTTATAATATTTTTATTGAAACATTTTTCACTGTACGTTGAAACATCTTTCATATACGTATTGAAACATGATGACGGGCGTCTAATGTTTTACTTCCTATCGGATGCCCGAGGGTTATTTGGTCTCCGTGAATTCGGCAATCGAGTGTATGTGCGTGTCGTACCTCGAGGGGAACGCCTTTGTAGTTGGGTGGCAACGGGACGCCGATGCCATTGCCTCGTGGGTAACGGAAGCAGGATGGGCGATCGTCGATGGCGGCGGCAGTGGCGACCATGTGACAGAGCTCAGCCTCATCGGACGGGGCCATAACAACCATGTTCGGGAGGCACGCCATGTAGGTGACATCGAACGCGCCGCAGTGCGTGGGCCCGTCGGCGCCGACGAGCCCGGCCCTGTCCATGGCGAACCTGACGGGGAGCTTCTGGAGGTCGACGTCGTGCACCACCTGGTCGTACCCTCTCTGCAGGAAGGAGGAGTAGATGGCGCAGAACGGCTTGAGCCCCTCGCAGGCGAGCCCCGCGGCGAACGTGACGGCGTGCTGCTCCGCGATCCCGACGTCGAAGCACCGGCTCGGGAACCGGCGGAGGAAGTAGTTGAGCCCCGTGCCGCCGCCCATGGCCGCGTGGATGGCCACCACCCTGCTGTCCTGCTCCGCCTCCGCGATCAGCGCCTCCGCGAAGTAGTTGGTGTACGACAGCGTCTTCGCCGCCGACTTGAACTGCTTCCCCGTCGCCGGATCGAACTTCGCCACGCCTTCACCGATCGAACACGTACCAATTCGATCAGCTCGATCGGTTCAACAGGAAACGCACGAGAGATTTACAAGAATTAGGTTCTCACCGTGGTACTTGTCGGCGGCGCGCTCGGCGTAGGGGTAGCCGCGGCCTTTCTCGGTGATGACGTGGATGAGGACGGGGCCGGTGGTCTTGGTGCTCTTGACCTCGCGGAGGATGGTGATGAGGTCGTCGATGTTGTGGCCGTCGACGGGGCCGATGTAGTAGAGGCCGAGCTCCTCGAACAGCGACGAGCCGGAGCCGCTGATCATGCCACGAGCGTACTCGTCCACCTTCGCAGCAATCTCGTGCACCGACCCGCCGATTTGCTTCGTCACGCCCTGGATTCAGACACGCACAATCAAGACGAGTGTTAGAATTGAGAGTATTGGGCTAGCCCACAAGAATATGGGCTGGTACTTCATTTGGGATTGTTGTAGCCCAAAAACCAAATTTGACTGGCCCAGCCAAACGTTTATCCTTAAACCTAAAAATCCTTGAATAATAGTATTGCAAAGGTGCAAGGCCATAATGGATGGTATTATTAGTTGTGTCTCCAACCATTTCTAAGAGTAAACATACGCATACGATTTCAGTAGGTATGCGGTATGCGCCTGTAACTACATCCAATTGTACCCTCAAGATAAAATACGTTACTAATACTCTATGTTGTGGTTGTTAAGAGACGTCTGAAACTTGTTGAGATACTTAGGAAGGATGTGTTTGGTAGTACGATTTGTCGGCAGCACTACTCTAGGAGTATATAGTTTTGCACCCATAGATTTCATCGCCATTTTATTTCCTGGTGGGTGGATCCATGCATGACACGTATAAGATATGGGTACTTAGTTCGTGTCTGACGCAGCTTATTTTGGCATGTATACAGTACAGACACAAGCATCAAGCAACGGGCAATTGAAAAAACGAAATGCCTCGGCGTGACACTGACACGTCTGCTAACGACGTACTTCAGCACTGTTGCAGTTCAAATAATAATTGTCATCTCCACAGTGATCTCCACGGTTGCCTTCAAAATCTGTAAGACCCCGTACTCTCAACACGCGAACGTGTCCTCATGATTCATGAGAAAAAAATAGGTGTTTTCTTTTCGAAATCCGTGTAAAAATCGACGCATTTCCTAATGCATTCTACAGTAATTTAATTATCCGGCGTCCACTACTTTCTAATCTTTTCACGTGTCCTATCGAGCGTTAGCGTTGAACGCTTTGTGAGGCCTTACCTTTGCCACCTCCCTGAGCTCCCTGAGTGGCCTGCTGGACTGCAGCTTGCTGAGGGCGCTGCTGAGCGCTCCCACCGGCGGCACCGGCCCGTCCAGCGTCGCCGTCGGCAGCGACACCTGCTTGTTGTCGTTCAGTATCACGATCATGTCCGAGTCGAGGTAACCCGCGTTGTTCATCGCCTCGTACGCCTGCCCTGCCGTCATGGCTCCGTCCCCGATCACCGCCACGACGTTGTTCTTCCCTCCCTTCAGATCCCTCCCCACCGCCATCCCTACCAATCTCACATCACACCAGTTAGTTTGATTTCCCGGTAAATTTACAGAGATTGGATTGAGAAGGAGGAGGACTATGTTGATTACCGAGGGCAGCGGAGATGGTGGTGGAGCTGTGGCCGGTGCCGAACGCGTCGTACTCGCTCTCGGACCGCTTTGTGAATCCAGCCAACCCGTTGGTCTGCCGCATCGTCGGCATCTTGTCGCGTCGCCCCGTCAGAATCTTGTGCGGGTACGACTGCACGAAGCGAACGGCGCATAAACAAATTGAATTGGGTGTCTCCGAGCTCTGCAGCAGCTCACATGGCGCGGCGCGCGCGCAGCACGTTTTCTGCGAGGAAAACTTAAATTACCTGGTGGCCGACGTCCCAGAGGATCTTGTCCTGCGGCGTGTTGAAGACGTAGTGGAGCGCGACGGTGAGCTCGACAACGCCGAGGCTGGAGCCGAGGTGGCCCCCCGTCTTGGAGACGTGGAAGATGACGTCAGAGCGCAGCTCGTCTGACAGCTGCTGGAGCTCCTTGAGGGAGAGGTTCTTCATGTGGATGGGAAAGTTGACCGTGTCCAGCAGCGGCGTCGGCGGCCGCTGCGAGTGGTACTCTGCTTCCCTTTCCGTGGACAGCGCCGCCGTGATGCACGACGGCCTCCGCCTTGGCTGCATGGCGAATGCAGCAGCAGCAGAAGCAAGTATCGGCGTAGTGTAAGAACAGAGGCAGTACAGTAGAAGCAATTGACAATAGAATACAGAGCAATTGAGAGCTGTCAATCTGACCTTGAGTGGCTTCGGCTGGAGTTTGTGGAGATTCAGCTCCACAGTCGCCGCCGGAGTGAAATGCCCCTCCTGTGGCAGCGTGCCGGCGAGACCTCTCGGAATGGAGAACGTCGTGAGCGCCATTACTCGGTTACTCCTCTTCCTCTTGCTCCTCCACCTCAACACTACTCCAAACGGCTCAAAGACTCGACCTTTCTTCGCTACCCGCGCGAACTAATTAAACAAGCCAATCGAGAGAGTTCAACTGAACTGTAACGCAACCACGCGCAAGTGGAGTGGAGCAGTGGAGTGAAGAGGTGCTCTCGCGCGAGCGCGGTGGTGCGCGTAGTACTGATGGGATGGCGATAGAGGGAGGACAACGGCCGTGGGTGTGTGTGGCTACAATTGATTCGACCGTGCAGCTTATGTAACCATCTCGGTGCAAGCAGGCAGGCAGCAACAGCGCGGGAGCAGAAGGGGGAGTGAGAGCAATGGGCGTCCTACCAATCTAGCACCCCATTGGGCCAGCTCGACAAAGTATCACGAGAGGATAATGGGGGATAAGATAAATCATACAAATATCAGTTATGGAAAGGGAGGGAAAGCAGGACAAGGATGTATCGAGAAAAATGCATATATCAAAATATAACTATATCTTGAATGTGACTATATTTGGGCTTAGATCAACTTGTACAGTTTTTATTGAAGTGTTGACGAATTTCTAAGAAATGTATCTGCTATGAATATGATACGAAACTATGGTTTTCTGAAAAGTAAGTTTGATAGTACTTATTACCAGGGCTACCAGCGGTGGTCTACTGCCCTTCTCCAGTCCCGGTACTTCGGTAGAGCCACTGTATCTTCGCCGTCTTGCCACTCGACCCTCGGGCTACAATCCCCTCAACTGCTTCAACCATAGTGTTTGCAATTTCATTCAAAATTCCCGAAATTTTGGGAATTTGGTCCTTCCTGGTATATCAGGAATTTTGGAAATATTTAAATTTATTGTTAATTTGATCGGAATTTAGTTAAGGTTTAAAAAAAGTTAAATGATTTCATACCAAAACTTTTCGAGATTTTCGAGATCTCGGAAATGTTGATCCTCTCTAGTACAAATGTGTGAAACCAAATCGCAAACCCTGCTCAACCATACCTCTAAACTCATATTTGCACTTGTAGTTAGCAATTCCCATCTTTAATTCGTAGCAATGCAATACCCATTTTGCTTGAATTGGATTCTTTATATTAGTTAATTGGCATTTGTGAGTAATAATGGTTTGCTCTGAAAATCAAACTTATTTTGACGAGGCTCCTCGTGGCGGCTTGGGGGCGAAACCCTAACCGCTGCCGCCCCCGTCCTCCCTCCTTCTCCTTGCTTCGCCTTCGTCGGAGCTTGTTGCAGCGAAAGCAACGTGCTGAGATGGCGGCGGCGGGGCCAAACCACTCCAGAACCGCCCGCCTCAGGCATGTGAGGTGCGGTGGGCTAGCGCTGCTTCGCGACGACGATGGCGGATCCAGCCACCTCCTGGTCGGATCTGGCTTAGCGCGGCATCGTCAGTTGGCTGCCGCGGGTGGCGGCAACTCGGTCGGCTCTGCCATGGGGTGCCGCGGGGGGCACCACGTGTCAGCTAACGGCGGATCCGGCCGCCCCTCGGCCGGATCCGTCTCTTGGCCGACATTTTTGGTGGTGGGGTGGCGCGGCGTGGCGGCTAGCTAGTGTGGGCCGGCGGGTCGGCTGGGGTGGCCGGTGGCTACCCCCCAACTCCAGCGCCGGCATCCTCCCTTCCTTGTCCTCTCTTCTTCTTCTTTGTTGTCCCTTGCCCTCCTCGGGCCATATTTGTGCATCGTGTCTTCCGTTATTTCCAACTTCCTTGGTGCTCCTTCCCTTCTTAGGTCAGGCTTCCTGTTTTGGCCGGAGGAGTTCCTAGGTCCTATTGGAGAGGTGGGTAACAAGGGTGATGGTCGGTCCTTCTTTCCCGGTCATCGACCTGACTTATATTGGATTCTTTATTTTAGTCAACTGGCATTTGTGAGTAATGATGGTTTGTTATAAATACAAGTACATGAACATGAACAAATCCTCTTAATGCAGACTTTACGAAGAAAGATCGCCCTTTCAAAGTACTACACTGCGTATGAATATTTTTGTTTCCCATTTCTCGCTTTTATATGAACAGAAAACAGTACTTCCATCCATAATCTAAAGATGTCAGCTTTGCACGGACATTTAAATGGTGGAAGAGTGAAAAATACTTCCTGTATTACGAGTTCTTTACGTCTTAGATTCATCTGGCCATTTATGCTCAAAAATTGAGTGAGTTGTAATAATGGGTTGTAGCTTTTTAAAACAAAGGCCGGATATTTATCCATTATCTAAAAATTTGAGTTTCTCTTAAAAAATTATTGAAAATGAGTTTCTATGATTCTGACTTCCTGAGCTATATCTCTCCTTAAATTCCTATATATTTTTATATTTTTAGCGGTCTATTATAACGGTGACACATGTGTTTTCCTATTTACATTCTAGCTTGATAAAATTTCTCTCTTTTTTTTTTCCTATTTCTACCTTTTTCCCATGTTGCAAAGAGACCCTTAGAGTTGTGGTGATATATTGTCTAAACTATTGCTTATGACTATTCCACCTTCTACATGCATTTCCTATAAAACAAAAGGCAAAGTATGACTGTTTGCTTGCAAACATATGAAATGCAAACTATTTTTAATTGTATGATTTTAATATAAAAAGAGATTTCACCTTTATTTACCGCTATATATTTTTTGTTACGACAAACAATTGACTAGTTATGATTAAAAATTTTAGTAAAGTCTTGTTACATGGGAAGTTGTGGGAGTAAAAATACTTAATAAAATTGCATGTCTCCCAAGATAGAACATTACAGTTGGTTTATTAGGTCACCTCCAACTCTAACAGTAGAGATAGTTGCTAGCTTTAAGTCCTCTAAAACTAAAAGACATCTCCAAATAGTATAGCTTTTAACTAAAATATTACAAAATATAGCTTAGAGATAGATATTGGAAAAGACCTTTTAATTGATGAGTAGATGACATGAATCAAATTAGAGGCAACAACTATATCTCCTATTTAACTTGCTTTTAGAAATATGTAGATCCATACTATTTAAATACGATTTGTTCAAGCAAAGATTTGATGTTCAATTAGCTAGTTGTCAATTGCACAGATTGTTATTATCGATGTTATAACTATGTTAATGGTATTAGTTACTTTCGAAAGGTATAGTGGTTTAGATTAGAGAGGAGTCCACTTCAATTTACTTCAATTACAACTTATCAATTAATGTCAAATTTCAAAACTAAAAATTATGTGATATATCCAACTACATGTTTTATTGAACACAAATTATTTGTATGGTCTACTGTCATGGTAGTACGATTACCTAATTACTGACCAGATCTTTTAAGTTAATGGTGGAGGAGGGGCGGGGGGGAGGGAGAGCTTATGCAGTATAAGATACTCCCTCCAGTTTCATAATTCATGATGTTTTAGACAACGTCGGGTCTTCAGAATATGACTTTGATCATTGTTTTTATTATAACATGAATGACTACCCTAAGAAATATACTTTTATGAAAGTACGTTTTTAAGACTAAACTTATGCATATAGCTTTCGAGTTTTTTTAAACTTAATATTTTAAAAACTATTTGTAATCAAAGTTTTAAAAGTTGACTTAAACCTTGTCCAAAACGTTAAGAATTATGGAACCGGATAAAGTACTAAGATGTACCTGGCTTTTGTTGAGTTGTCAATTTGTTTTTCAATAATGTCTTGTTGATGATGTACCTGATCATTTTCGTGCCTATAGTGCCTTTCGGATTTGATCATTGGATGACTTTAAGGAGTAGATTCTGATGTTTGAAATATTGCTACTTGAAATATTCAAAGTTACCCCCATACATTACCCAATCAACAGTGTTTTTAGACCGTATTTATAATATAGATACGATATTTATAGTATGCTATGATATTTACCAAATATATCAACTACACATCACTGTTTGGCCCCTTTCAAAGTCAAAGGATCTGGTTCCATTATCTCTCATACTCAGTGAGCATGGACAGGGACTCTACTCCGGATGACAGGGACACGGCATGGACGGCCACATAGCTCATCTGTACCGATACGCCAGATCACCAAGCTACTCAGCAACATCGACGCAAGCGTACGTACGTGTCGCGCGTGAAACGATCGTGTAACGTGGATTACGTACGCTCCTGTGCATTGCGTAAGTATTCCCAACCGAGCAAGGCAGAGGAGGTGCGTGCGCTCCGGGGAAATCAAATCATCCATGCATCAATCAGTGCACGCGCCGGGCATGTACGTTGACTCGACCGGCGAACGTGGGAGAGTGCGCGGCGGCGAACCTCGGGCATCGTGCCGCGTCGCGCTCGCTCGTTGGCCGGCCGGCGACGGTGCGTGCTTTGCAGAGTGCGTCGTCGCGGGCGGCAGGGCAGGCACGGGCATCTCCGTTCGCGATGTGTCACGATGCGATGAGTCCACTGGTGACTGGTCATCGGTTGATCGTGCCTCGCCACTACGTGCGGGGAGGCGCCGATGGGAGGAGGGCGTCATGCACGCGCTGGGTGCCTGGGTCGGTCGGCCGGTTGGCCTGCCGCACTGCGGGAGTGGGGACGGCCGGTCGATCGCAGTGGGACGGGCGGACCGGCGGAGTGCGCGTCGGCACCGTGCATTGTGGTCGGTCGACACCCCACGCGGCGCAGGCGTGTTTGGTTGGTTTAGTAATCGACTCTTCGGTTCAACTTGCTTCAATTTTAACATATTAGCCCTCAAATTTAAATTTTATATTATAAATAAACATCTACGAAACTTGTCCTAGATTTGGACACATGACACCTAGCTTTGTGATAATGTCATTGAGGTCAGCATAACAGTGATCTCTGGTCACGTCAGTGACCAAGTCGGTATGTGTTCAACACGTCGTGGCTTTGTTAGACCAACATATATGTATAAAATACTGTGACATGATCAAGACGCTGAAACTTTGGCACCGTGTTAGGAGTCTAAATTAGGATTCTCTAACTTAAACTTAAAGTCATCCAGACTTTGAGGCTAACATATGGGCCATATTGTTCATAGGCCCACATGTCAGCCTCAATATTTGGGAGGAAGTTAAGTCAGAGGATCTCAATTGAAATCTAAGATAAGTTTTATGGGCGTCTTTATAAAATAAATATTATTAAAGCGTTATATCAAAAATACAGATAAGTTTGCATAACACTTTCGTACGAGCGTCTCGAGCAACATAAATAGTCGGACGCTCCTCGTGGACGCAGCCCTCCAAAGTGGATTGGATGCTGTGATTCATGCCAACGCGCGTTCATACCAGCCTGATTTTTTCCGGTTTCAACTGTTTCCGCTCCCATAATCGCCATTTGTTTCACTTTTGTGTTGGAGCGGAGAGGGGATCGCGGCGAAAGTAGCGACCTGTGCTCATACTAAGCCTATGGCATGCGGCGGCGCTAGCAGTTCTATCAATGGGGAGGAAGCTGTAGCACTGTCATCCTCCTCCGCACACCTCCGGCACTATTGCCCCCCCCCCCCCATCATGGTGTCTGCCTCCACCAACATAGCCTAGCGCAGCACCACCTCGTAACGGCCTCCTCCATCATCGTCCTCTGTGTTGACACCACGGGTACCGTCGACACCAGGCTCCCCACGAGGGGCCTCACAACCGAAGAGGAAGTGGTGGACTACTCCGCTGGCTAGTCATCATTGGGTGGGGAAAGTGGGTGCAGAAGCCTACGAGAAGGTGTTGCCGTCGTAGAAGGATGCCAAAGATGAAGAAGAAGCTATATCTACATCGATACAATTGTGGTTTTTTATGTTTCAACCAGAACATCGTGGTGTTTCGTGTGTTGGATTAAAATGTTTCAGTGATTATTTTTGTTGTGTTTTATTTCGTTTCATGATTTTTGGGGGATTTGGGGATTTTGTTGATATTTCTTGTGTTGATCTATAATGTTTCAATGGACATTTGATGATGTTTTATATGTGGTATTCGATTCTTGTGAAGTCCTTATGTCTTAATGATTGAAACTCGATGTTTCATATGCAAGGGACAAATGTTTAAAAACATGATTTAATTGTGTTTTGCATTTTAATAGCTTGTAACATTTTCTGTCCAGTGGTGAAACATTTTTTCTGATCTATGAAACATTTGGAACATTTTGTGCTGAAACATTTTTTATCGAGCGGTGAAACATGTGACACATTTTCGTACGTGGAGTGAAACAACGCCCGATAAATCGTCCCGGAACGGATGTTTGGACGCTAGTCACGTCCTTTAAGTTTGTGTTGTTCAGGGGAAAACCTTCCCGTGAAACACCATATTTTCACAAAATTAAAAGAGTAAATTATACTTTGGGCTAGATTTAGTTATTGGACTGGTCATTGACATATCCTTTTATTTTGGACAAGATTTATTTACCATACTTTGCACTTTAGACTACTTGTTCCACATGTCAGTGACTAGAATAGCCTTCTTCCTCAACCTGACTCATATTGCAAAATTCCTGTCCTCACCAACACTTGAGCTCGAGCTTTGCCACCGTCGATCCCATGGCCGTGCCCTCCACATTCAAGCGAAGAGCAAGGCCACTACCCCTCACACTTGAGCTGGCTGCTGCAGCCGGTAAGCAGAACCCCATGCTTGGGAAGAGATGGTGGAATGGACCTGCTCAACACTGATTAAGCAGTGATCAAGCTTGAACCCTGGCAATGAGATTGATGGTGGTGCAGATGTCTCACCGGCCATGGTGGCAAGAAGACCAACATGGTCCAATGTGTAACAATTGGTAAGAAATTCTGGTCAGTAGTGAAAACATGAAACATGGCCTAGTCCACCACGCAATTTTGGTAAATATAGCTTAGCCCAAAGTGCAATTCACTCATTTAAAACTATGCGGATCGGTTTAATTTATATTCAGAAGAAAATATCCCGTGTTTGGAAGCCTCACGCGTTGTACTTGCGCTGATATCTCAGATTAGGATCTCCCTCCCAGACACCCACTAGATGATCAACATGTATTCCAGTGGAGCTGGGCATCTGTGCTTGGGATGGGGCAAACACACTCCAGCTATACCATCTTTGTGCAAGGCACCGAATCAGCGAATCAGGATGTTCCTCGATCGCATCTTTGTCCTGTACGGCTTTCAGTTCACCTAGAAACCTCAATGGCTACTCTAATGCTCTACTCAATCATGCATTCCACCATTAGATCCCTGAAGCAATGGAGCTGGAGTACATCGCTGAGCCAGGTCAACATATGTCCGGACAGAGTCGTGTAACTCGTGTGATAGACAACAAAAAGAACGATCACATTTGTATTTGCCAAAAAAAAATCATATTTGTGTGTTACAAAAAAAATATCGGCCTCCTGTCAGCTGCTTGTGCACAGAGCCCCGGCCGGCGAGACGCTGTTGGCAGAGCACTCTGCTGCATGTGCGCTGCACACGGATAGCTTATCATACCATACTTGTTTTTCTATATGACAATATTCTGCCTGCCGCCCTGCGCAGAAAACACACATATTATACTTGAGCTCCAAAATCTATCAAGATATTTGGGGAGAATAGACCGATGGCGCCAATGGAGGGGAGAAAGGTGAGTAGTAGGAGTATATGAGTAGGGTCGTGCTGGAATAAAAGTTTGCGAGACAGGGTCACATGATATCTATCGCATCGCACGGGGCTTCAGCTGCCGTCCTGGGAATATTACCGCTAGCTTGCTGCTCCCATCCCATTCGTAATACCGCGTACGAATCGATGCGATCCGCCACGCCGAAACGGGACGTGAAAAGACGTGCTCCCGCACTCGCGAGCGACCACGCCGCCTATAGTCAAATGAAACGCGGGCTGGACCGGAGGGAGATAGAGAGGAGAAGAAACGAAACGCGGGCTAGAGGACAAACCATCGGCGGCGGCGGCGGCGAGCGAGCAGGCTAGGATTACTGGTAGCAGAGGCTATAGCTGCGCTAGATGCGCATGTACAGGAGCAAGTGGTCTTGTCAAGTTGACTGACAATAGCGGCGATAGATGTGCTGCGGTTTTGACCTCGACTGCCGCGGAGGCGCGGAGGGTTCCAGTAGAATGGAACGAAGAGGAAAGTTTGGCAGGCCAATTATTCTCGGGCGATCTTGGTGTACTCCTTCATTCAGCATTTCAGGCTACGGAGTACTTCAAGATTGTGCTGAGTGTTCGTTATTACTAAAAAGTGCTTCTCTTCCAGTTCAGAGATACAATATCTATACTAGTAATATATGCTACATACCCTGGAGTACTCACATAATAACGAGGACCTTTGTCCAAAATACAAGAATTTCTACAAGTACTTTGGATAGTTTTGATAGAATGGGGATGGAGATCCCTCCTTTAAATACCACTCCCCTCCTTCCAAATTAGAGGGATTTAACAACTGTAAAAAAATAATTTTAGGACGAAGGTAGTAACGTAGGGGTAGAATTTCTCTTTTAACTTGCCTAAAATAATCTCAACCTTTCATAGATTTAGTCTCCATCTAAACTTTCTATTAATTCCCATCGAGTCTACCAAACAGAACATTAGGATAAAATCATATTTCCTTGCTAATCTCACAGTCAATTTCCACATTAGAACTTCACCATCCCCTTTCCACAAGTTGCCAAACACACCTTCCAGTTCCACCACTAACCCGAAGAAAACTGCAGTTCTAATCCCAAACGCTTGAAAAACTACTAGTACTCCCTGAAAAGAACCTGAGAAGCTTTATCTTTCACCATTCCCAACAGAAAGGCAGCCAGCAGAAATGGCCAGAATTCCATCATGTTTTAATTAAAATTGGTCCTGCGGTTTTAGCTCCAAGCGGGTTTCTCGCACACCTTAGTTCTCACTCCATTTCATACCGTAAGACTTTTTAACTTTTTAATTGCAACGGTTGACTATTTTCTTATTTAAAAAATTAATACAAATATAAAAAAGATAAGTCATGTTTTAAGTCCTTTTGATAACAAACAAAATAAATAATACTTTCACAATATTTTGAATAAGACAAATGGTCAAACATTGCAAGCAAAAAGTAAAAAACAAGCAAAATATGATAATTGTAAACCAATCACATGCACATATTAAGACATACTCCTATACCTCAACGGAAGTACAACCGCAAGGCTGGCCATATATATATATATATATATATATATAAAGCTGGTCATAGAAGGCAATAAAGCAGTGGAAGAAAACTGCAGCTCAACGAAATTACAGGAAGCTAGTGTACATGTTTAAGTTCTCGTAGTAATCACAAAGGGCAAGACAACCACCCAGGCAAGACCCAAAAGCTCAACCTGCTAAGCACAACACAGCCGTAAATCCGTGGTGTACACAGCCACTCGCACATTTAGAACACGCAAGCAGGAAAGCAACAGAATGGTCAATTTAAATTATCAACATAGTGAACATGGTAGGACATGCTGACAGTCAATACTAGTATAAGATAGCAACATCTTCAACATTGGACTTCTTTACCTGTCAGGAAAATTGTTTATGTACGCTACCAAAACCAGACATGCTTGAAAGGGAAAACATTAGTTTCAGAATAGAATAATGAGAACATTTAGGGGATGTAAAGACCAAATGAGGATGCAAAGGTTGATATAATTACTAGTGTCTCCAACAAAATGATAACACCCAAGTAAGCAAAATTGTGAAAGAGGACATCTCCTCAAGTGAGGAAAATGACAAGATGTAAAGCAAAGAAAAAGGTGATGAAGCCATCTACGCAATATTGGAATGGCAAAAGCTAGAAGCAGGAGAACACTCCCCAAAACAAACTTTTAGACTGCATTAGAACGACCCCCTTTTCTTAAAAAAAAAATTAAGCATGGACTGAGAAAGCAGAACAAATAAATGAATGGATCACCAAAGAACAATTGATAAGCTGTTTGTTAAGAGAGCTTAGGGGCATCCATCCATTTAAGCCAAGATATCTTCAATTTCTTCCTTCATTTTTCATGCACATCATTCACAGAAAGATGACTAATCTCGGCCAAAAGTCGAGGATACACAAACACGGTTCAATACACAGGTAAAACTTGTCAACCAACTGGATCTGAGACCAAAACAAGAACAGAAACAAATAACATCTTTTACTCTTTTTTTTATTCAATGGCTTCTTACCTACAGGGTAGGGGAAACTAGGAAGATCCTCCCCTGCAGAAAGAAGGCCACTCATAGGGTCGGGGTGATGGAGAAGGATCCATTGAAAAATTGCTGTCATGCAACCCAGCCATGCCTGCACCACCAATGTTTCCAGATGGTCTCGTGGATCTGCCACCCATGAACATGGTTGACCATGTGTCGGACAGCCATTCACTCTTTGCTGCAGGGTTTAACAACGTTGTGTCAAGGCTCCAGTCTATTGAGGTGTAGTCACATGGTGATGGCTCAGTTGCTCTCCAATCAGGACGAGATAGAGACGAAGAAGACTCGGATGAGCTCCATCCTCTAAACAATCCAAGTGAAGAAGCCACGCCGAGGGAAGATGATGTACCTCCAGAGCCCCAGGTACCACCCCAACCATTAGCAGCCAGCTCTATAGGATTGGAAACAAAACTTTGTTGATGGTTTGCATGCACAAACTGCTTGGCAGGATTAACACCATCCAAACTCATATTTCTTAACCCATGACCTAAACCACCATTCAACATCATATCCACACCTGATGCACCATTTAAGTACCATTCCCTTGGTGGTTCTGACGCAAACATACTATGGCTTGTAGATGGCAGGCTTTGTTTGGCAGCTGCAGATTGGGGACGCTGCATTACAACTACTGACTCTCGCAAATTTCCATTATGCATTGTACTTTTCACTTCATTGCCCCCTGCCAAATGTCGTGTTTCAGACTTTATTTGAGGTGTTGCAACAGGTAATGGAGATGATGTGACGTAAGAAACCGATGGAACCGAATTAGCATTAAGCCGCCTTTTCTCAGGTTGAACAAATTGTTGCCGACCCATCTCTGGTTTAACTGGTTGGGCCAATGGTTGAAAGGCTTTAACTGTATGTTCCTTTGGACCATTACCATTTACCAAAAGCTTGTAATTTATGTCCTTCTCATCTCTCCTCATTTGCTGAGCCCCAACTGAGGAAAATCCATTTGTTTGAGGCCTAGCTGGGTTTTGAGCAAGCATGACCTGCTGTTTGTTAGCCAAGCCACTTGCATCGCAAGATCCTTCAGGCTTAGATGCAGTTGCTGTTGATTCTTGCTTGTGTGTCTTCAAAGCCTCTTCGGCCTTTTCTAGATCACCCTCAGAAGAAACAACAGCCCTTTCAACCTCTTGCTTTGTACACTTAAATTTAACCTCTAGGGTTGCAATCTTTGCAAGTTCATCAGTTATATCAATCTTCAAATTAACCCCAGCCTGTTGATCTGCTGCAGTTTGTTGTTTGCTTTCGTCACTTCCATCAAAGTTGCATAGCCAGGCAACAGACTCCTCGAGGCAGCCCTCATTCTGTATAAGAGCCATTGTTGCTTGATCTGATGAGAAACCCATAGCAACAAGCTTCTGCGCAAGTGTCTCCAGCTTTCTTGACATTAGGTATCCCTTGCAACGCTCATGTAATTCCTGGGCACGCCTCTCCTTCTGCCTTTGATGCTTCTTCTCATTCTTTTGTCTGATCTTCTCACGTTTATCAATATCACATCCGGGAACAGAGTCCACTCGAGGTGCATTACTTGTTGATTTTTCCTTTGGATCTTCTGACTCGCCAGAACAGCTACCAGTGTTAGAGGCACAATCAAAGTCCCCTGTACCATGAGAGCTACGAGAATGTTCATCTATCTCATCTGTATTCCTTAATTTGTCATTACCCTGGCTAACCAGCAATGAGGATGATGGCTCCAACAGATGGAATTTTCCAGAAAAGTTGTTATAAACACTTGCAACTGTGCCATTCCCCATAGGCTTTGCCGCAACCTTAGGTTGCTCTTTAGGTGCCTTGGCAGCTGACCTTTCTTTGGACTTGGATTTGGACGCAGACGGCATTTTCACCTGATCACACTGTTGTATACCTGCCAAAAAAAAATTGCAAACAAATAGTTATAAGTTATAACTACAGAAAAAGAAAACAGAGAACTTACAGCAAAGAAAATAATGGTATGCGCCTATCTAAGGGCCCCTCTCTTTTTTAGAAAAAAAAAGAATAACATTCATTGGAGCAAACGGAAATTCAGTATGACTATGATGTTGGAACTTGATTAAAATGTTGACATTTGAATAGCCATCAGATAACTACTAGCAGCAAAAGTGGAATTTTACATTTAGCATAGAATACTACTAGATGGTGGGTAAGAAGAAACACCTAGTCGCCCATTTTTATAAGCCATTCTCACCATAATATGCTAGTCAGTACAAACTACAGCTAGTGCTCAAATAAGCATAGCTCAGATGTTAGTAAGAGTTTCTTAGTGAGTTGGTAAAAATAAGGAGATATTTGCAAAAATGACACTCCCTATGTTCCAAAATACAGCATTTCTAGGATTCAAACTATGTACCACAATATAAGCATTTCTAGGGCACTGATTTCAATGCACAGAAATCTAAGCATTTTCAACCAATCAGAAGTTTGGAAAGGAATTCTAAGCAATTCAAAATTTGACCAGTATCACATGGGATCTTTTCCATCAACCTTAATCTTTGCTAAACAACCTAAAAATGCTTATATTTTGGAATTGAGGGAGTAATAAATCATTCTCTTTAGGTACAACAGAAATATTCAAGTGGGTGCAAAGTATACATCACTTCCTGGCTGTGGTTAACAACTAAAAATACATTTTCCCTATTGGTAAAAGCATATAAAGATTATCATTAAAGCAATTGCAATCAGCAAAACATGAATTTTCCTAATCAAATATATCAGACCCCTCATTGTTGTTCTCGAATAGCTGAATTTAGAGTAGGAAAATGTTACAGCCCTATTAATTCCTTGGTGCTGATTTTTATTTTTATTTTTGCTATATCTAACACCACATTTTCCCATTTCTCACAGTGTCTGATAGTAAGATGCATGATGAACTGATAGAAAAGGCATGCTAAAATGCTTGCCAAACAACAACTAATGCAATCCCTTTGCTTTACTGAAACCAAATCAGCAAAATTTTGGCAATGTCATTTGACCATCAATCCCTGTCCATCTATAGATATATCATCATGTACTAGCTACATTACATATTGCTTGTTTGGTCCACGCACAACGACAAATCTAGCTATTAATTATATAATACAGAATCTGAAAACTCCCGCCCTTAGGATTAGACCAGAGAATATTTTCCTCCTCTTTTATAGGATTCTCATACCTGAATCAGAATCTTCTAAATACTGTGATAATAAGTTCAAACACACAAAGGTTTGCACTTAATAATAGCATTTTAAGTTACTTTCATGTCTCCTTCACCGTCTAAAATATAAAACCTCTTCACCGTCCAAAATATAAAACCTGATTATCAGAAAGCAAGAAAACAAAACAGATAAACTTTCTCCTGCCATATGTGCAGCACCCCAGCACGACAGCCTCCCTCAGTTTCACCGAAAAAACATAGCGAAATGGAAAGGGTCCCCTGAAATCCGAAGCAGGCCACTCCAGCCCATCCGCAATTTACAAAATTTCTAGGCACGGGGCACGGGCCGTTCCCTCGATGCCAATACACCCGCGCAACGCCCTCTAACTCCGACGCCACAGCGCCCCCGCCGCCCAATCGATCCCCTGGCGCCCACACTCCGCCCTCGCCCCGAAAATTCCGCGGCGGCGGACCTCCGGCCGACGTGCCCGCACCGCAGTCCCATTCCTTCGGCCCCCGCAGATCAACGCCGGGGCGCCAGACGCGACACCCGAATCGGAACCCCGAAACAGAGAGGGATCAGCGAGAAGAGGATGAGGATGAGGCCGAGTAGGAAGGGGCGCTTACCGGGTGCGTCTGCGGCGGGCGGAGACGGCGAGAGAGGCGTAGGGTTTTGGCGCCCGGCGGTGGCGGCGGAGGAGCAGAGGCCGAGATCGAGAGGCGAGGGGTGGATTTGGCGAGTTAGGGTTTGGTTGACGCGGGCTTGGATGGTTGTAGAAGAGGGAGACGAGCGCGAGGGCGAGCGAAGCGAGACGAGCGAGAGAGAGCGGGGACGGGAGGGGATCAACCAACCCAATCGGGTGGGGCGCGTGAGAGCGGTCGCGTCGTCTCGTCTGGTTCGGTCCGGCTGGCCTGCCTGCTGCTTCGCGTGTCGTGTGGTTGCGGGTGGGAAGACGCGCCTGCGCCTGCGTGCGTCTCGGCGTCTCGCTGCTCTTTCCTCGTCCGCGTGGGTGGAGTGGAAATGGAAAGGAATTTTTGGTTGGGCAGTGGGGCGGAATGGAAGCTTCTGGTCCAGCCCAGCGCAGAACCGCAAAAAACTAGGTAGGCCTAGTTGGGCCGAACTGTGGACTTGGATGGTCTGGTTCAGCTGCTTCAACAGGAGACCGGCCATAATCCATAGCACCTCGAAACTGTTGAGATCACCGAAGTTCAACAATCAACAGAGGGTTTGATCAATAAGAGAGGTGATGTTAGAAAGAGAAATCCAATGTTTGGGGAGTCATCTACAATCTCTAGATGATGGTAGGAGAGGGAGGAGAAGTGATAACCACCTAGACGAAGACTTCCATGCGGCAACTCGTCTTCTCCGGTACCGACGGTACCAATGGCGGGTTCACCTTCTCCGGCGATGGCGTGCCATCTGTAGAGCGGTTAGGTTTAGGGTTTTAGGACAAGGTTGGGTTTGGGGAGGGAGGCTTGAGAGGGAGGGGAATGAGGGGGTGCTTCATAGGCTTAGAGGAGGGCTGGCAAGGTGGTGGGAACGCTACCAGAGCCATGGGGATGGAGGCTTGCGGTGGAAGGGGTCAACGATGGGGACGAGAGAGGCCATGTGGTTAGGAAGCATGGACTACAACAGAGGATCAGTTGCATGAGCTGCCGGAAATAAGAAAGAAGACGACTCAGGTTAATGGCACCACCGTCGGAGTTTTACTTCTTCTATCAAGGCTACTCTTTCTCTTTAGAGTTAGAAAATAGGTAGAGAGTGATGAGAAGCTCTAGAGATGTGCATACGGTCGGCACTCTCTTCTCCGACATGTACCTTGGTGGTGGTTTTCTTTAATAAAGTAGGTATTTGAGTTTTAATAATTATATTTTAATTATTTGTCTAAGTAAGATATATTATCATTGTTGCGGGTTCATTACTTATTCTTTATATTGAGTGCTCTAGTGATAAGACTGGATAAGAATGAAGTTCTTTGTCCACACTAGAGTAGGCCACATGACGAGCTGACGTAGACCAACATGGGAAGAGGGTGGTGTGGGGCAACCTGCCACGGGTAAACAAGAAAAAGGAGGCATGATCAAATGTCTCTTGGTTAGAATTGATAATAGCACACACCTTGGAGTTTGATGGAGACTGGAGATTGTAACACCACCATAAGAGGGAGCATACACGACATCGACGTGACAAGGTGATGATCACACATGGGATCTTCCTACTATAGATAGAGAAGGAAAAATAAATAGAGATGTTGACAGGCCATATTAGTCTGGGTAGAGTGCGAGTGACAAGGCCGGTGGCTGGTTGGCGATACATTTGGAGGAAAGAGCAACGGCGACGGTAGGCTAGACATAGACATGGGTAAGAAATATAGGATAGTTAGTATTTTAGTTCGATGGTGAGTTTTTTTTTACTAAAACAACAATTAAAACACACCAAGATAGGGATCTCATAGGGCCATAATTTTAAAATATTTGAAGTAGTCTATCAAATGTTCAATACAAACGATGGGTAGTCGCACTTGGATCGATCTTAATAGGCCAGGTTAGGCCACGTCTAATGCTCATCCAGACTTAGGCTTGTTAAATAGGTCTCACGCATTTTTTGGATTTGGGTTTTAGTAATAGCAACCCAAAAGGCCTAGTGCTAAAAAATGTACCCTATAAAGGATTGTTTTTTTTTCTATTTTGCAAGGATGTCATTCAAATGACGGTTCTGGTGATAATTATATAATTTTCTAGTGGCAGTTTTGCAGTAACGATTCAAACCAGTGATAGATTTGCAACCGTCCCAAATTGAAATCACTTTCTGCTGGGTCTTGGCCCATTTCAATTTATGTCCACTACACAACACTAATACCAAACAATCAAGTGCGATCTATGATCTACCTAATTCCAACAATGGTGCAAGACAAATACCATACCAACTAGAGCCCGCACAGAGGTACCACCTGTCGCATCATTCCTCCTAATCATCACTGCTGGTGCCCCCCTAGCCTTCTAGCTAATTGCCATCACCACCTCGAAGGCACATCCTTCAGGTGTCAGTGCTGCTATATTGCTAGAAGCTTTAGCGGTTCTTCTCCCATCACTTCAAACCCTTTACCTCCTAGACGTCATTGATAGGAGATGTTGTGAAGAACTCCTGCTCCTTGGCCTTTCTTCCATTAGTTATCCCCGGAGCAAAAATAGTCTTCTTCCCGACCGTTGCTACTAAGCCATCTCAACCACCCACCTGTTTACCATTAATATATCATGATCTCTTCCGCGGTTAGATCTAGAGCACTTTGCTCACCTTCACCTTTCGGAGGTCGTCAACCTCTATCATGGCTCATGCACACTTATAGCTCTGGCCTCCCCCATCCGACCTATCTTGGTCAGTTGATTTTTCAAGCTTTGCTTGGGCTGGGCTCAGGCTTGGCTCTACTGCACCACATTTTTCTCAAGCCATACCTGGAACCAAATGTGGCCCACATGACCATGTTGAGTACCCTACGAGTTATGACTGTTAGGCTCCACCTTGACATTTCTGTGATTCATGTAGTGTCGTTAATTTGTTGAAATGACTTTTAGATATTTTGGTGTTTAGTAAACTGGTTTTTGTATAATCATTGTTAAATACGACAATATTTTTGCGGTTGGAATATAAAACAATTGGAAAACATGAAAGTTGGACAAACCATTTTGCCTAAGCTATATTTCAATCTATAAAATGGGTTGTTCCATAGCAACTTCAAAAATAAGCATAGGGCAACATGTCAAAACCACCACAAACTAAACATTAATCTATAATATTAGAGAACTTTGTTGAAGTCAAAGCCAATTTTATTCATTTTCTAAAAATAATATTAGAGAATACTGTTCCAAAATACTTGTCGTTTTGGGTTTTGTCTTGTAACGTTTCACCATTCGTCTTATTCAGAAAATTATTGCAAATGTAAAAAAAGGATAAGTTACATCTAAAATATTTTTGATAATAAAACAAATCACAAACAAAATAAATAGTAATTTCATAATTTTTTGAATAAGACAAATCGTTAAATGTTACAGAACAAAAACTCAAAAAGACAAGTATTTTAGAACAGGGTAGTATTTCCAAAAGGCTGTTTGTTTGGTTTAGTTCGGCTGTTTACCGGATTTGTTATGCTGAGACTCCGAACGCAATAAATAGACTTGGTTCTCTTGATTTGAGTATTTGACTACAAGATGGTAAAGAGACCAAAAGGCATGTGCTGCTGAACATGAAGGCAAAGAAGATTAAATCAAAACAAAGCTAAAGCTAAAGCGCCGAAAAAGAAAAGCTAATGATGCCTCCCCGCTCTCACACCAATTGAAGCAAGGTATCAATCCGTTCAACTTCACACTAACTTACTATATGCATCCCTTAGCTAGCATGTAATGTTCATACAAACACTCATCATCATCTCCCGTTCAATGACCACCACCGTGCCAATGGCGTCAGTACGCCCTTACCTAGCTGCATTGCTCGCGCTGTTCGCATTCTCCATGGTGACGCCGCCACCGCCGTCCGCGGCCGCCGCCAACGTACCGATCACGACGTGCCGGTCCTTCTGCGGCAACCTCACGGTCGACTACCCGTTCGCGCTCCACGCGGGGTGCGGCCACGCCGGGTTCCGCGACCTTCTCTTCTGCATCAACGGCGCGCTGATGCTGCACCTCCCGTCAGGCTCCTACCGCGTCCTCGACATCGACTACGCCTACCGCGGCCTCACCCTGCACGACCCGGCCATGTCCGACTGCCGCGCGCTCGACCGCTCCCGCGCCGGCCGCGGCAACGGGTTCGTCGTCGAGCCGTGGCGCGCGCCGTACCTGGCCCCCGACCCGGACAACGTGTTCCTCCTCCTCGGCTGCCGCGCCACCTCGCCGCTGTTCCAGGGATTCCCCGACCGCCACCTGCCGTGCCGGAACGTGTCCGGGATGGGGTGCGGCGATTACTACGACTGCCCGGCGTGGGAGGACTACGGCGGGCGGCGCCCATCGGGAGCCGCGTACGGGGCGTCCGTGCCGCCCGAGTGCTGCGCGGTGTCGTGGGACGCCATCCGGGCGGTGAACGTGAGCCGGCTCGAGTGCGAGGGGTACAGCAGCGCGTACAGCCTCGCCCCCGTGCGTGCGGCGTCGGGGCCACGCGGGTGGGCGTACGGCATCCGGGTGTCGTGGGCGTTGCCCGAGGCGAACCGCGGGTTCTGCGGCGCGTGCCGCGCCACGGGCGGGGTGTGCGGCCACGACGTCGACGGGGACAGCCATGGCGACCTCTGCCTCTGTGGGGACTGGAACTCCACCTCCAACTGCGACTCCTCCGCCGACGCGGCGCTGTCAAACGCCGCCACCGCGGCACCACGCGCCATCGCCGCGCTTTGCTGGGCCGTTCTTGCCTCAGGTAAAGCATCTTGAAGATCTGTGCTTGTGTGTGTAAATCAGAGTTTAGGAGGTTTTGACATATGCTGATGTGCAAACATGCTGCTATCTTTTGCTGCAGGATTTTCAATTATGTAATGGTGGTACAATCAATGGAAATTCTGTGAGTGATTTTTGATCGAGTGGTCTGCTAGGACTATATATATAATTGTCGTTTATACATCAAAGGAAAGAAAGCTACGCCAATTTTATAGTCATAGCGATATGGATGTGTGCATTTTGATTTGTGATCACATCAATGGAAACGCTGCTTCTTGCGTTGGATCTTATAATTTCATTGAAAAACACATTTTTTTTCCCCTTCACAGCGATATGGATGTGCCTACCATGCATGTAACTATTACGAAACTATACTACGGGTGAAATCTCGGGGGTCTCCTAATGCAACAAACAAAGTAGAGACATAAGGTTTGGAAGGGACAACATTTTCTCGTTAGTTCATTCTCATGTGTGTATAGTATCTCTCTGAGTCTCTGTATACAGCCATGATGTTGTATAGTGAGTGGACTTTAATTAGGGCCCATTAGTAATTGGATTCCCAAATGGTTCTTCAGGTGCTCATTGGTTTCACAATAGTAACTTTTATCAAAATGAAACAACAAGATGGAAATGGAAGTGGATTTCTTGTAGGCATGTGCCGGTGATGTCTTTATTAATTTGTTGCTTGGGATTCAGATAGCTACTTTTTTTTAAGGAATATCATACAATGTAGGTAATTGGGTCACATACTTTTTCATATATAAGACAAAACTTGACTATCCTTTTTAAAACATTCACTACTACTTTGAAGTTTGAATGCATATTTTTGAGGACCCGTTTAGTTCCTAATTTTTTTTTCCAAAAACATCACATCAAATCTTTAAACTTATGCATGTGTATTAAATATAGATAAAAATAAAACTAATTGCACAATTGAGTTATAAACGACGAGACGAATCTTTTGAGCCTAATTATGCAATGATTAGCCATAAGTGCTACAGTAACCCGCATATGTTAATGACGGATTAATTAGGCTCAAAAGATTTGTCTTGTGGTTTCCAGGCTAGCCGTGAAATTAGATTTTTTATTTGTGTCTAAAAACATCTCCCGACATTTGGTCAAACGTCTGATGTGATGTTTTCGCAAAAAGTTTTCGCGAACTAAACAAGGCCTCAGTTTGATTTGTTTCTATTTTGTTTTTATGTACACGTAGATCAGACTTGCATTGACACATTGATGTGATTTCCAAAACTTTCTCGCATATATGAATTTTGTATAATCCCATTTTAAATCCATTCTCAACTTTATAATCTTAGTTAATTTGTTCATTTCCAAAACTATTCATCTATTCAGCCATTCAACAGAAAAGAAGGTGTCCTTATACTTCTGTGTCCACATGCTTCATGAATCTTGTAAGGGCACTAATTTGTTAAAAGACATGATAATACACAAAAGTGTAAAGAATTTAACCGCAGACATGTTCTTGGACTCGAGGAGATTTTGGGATCACGTGAAACTTGATTGACAAAAAAAATTTATAAATTTTCAACAATTGAAGGTAATGCCTGCATCATGTTCCCATGCATGGATATTTGTGTTCTTTAGTGTGTTCTTTCGATTTAAGAACAAGAATTTACCAAGCTGAATTCTTTAGTGTGTTCTTTCGATTTAAGAACAAGAGAGCAAAGACCAGAAAGCACGTCCTGAATCTGAAGACTATGAAGAAAATATATAATTTTAAATAAAGCTAGAGCACCCCAAAACAAAAGCAAATGATGCCTCCAGCTCCAAGTGGAAAGTAAGGAGCCATTGCGTGCAACTTAACACTTGCTAGGTCATACTTTCTCCGTCCATGTTCAATTCGTGTATAAAAATTGGTCTTTTTTTATACTGAGAGAGTATATATGACAACTACTTCATTAAAACATGCTCTCTCACTAGCGTTGCACAAGAAAATCTCATGCACATCCGGTTATTGTCTACCCAAGAACAAAGTCAAAATTTGGGGTTAGTCACTCGAGAAGTTGACCTTGGGTGAAAATGAACTGAAAGATGATGGTGCTGTGGTGATTGCAAAATCATTGGAAGACGGGTACGAAGATCTGAAGGAGCTTGAAGTGAGCATGAATATGTTGCAGAGGGTGGGAGCTCGGTGCTTTTCCTAGGAAATCACTAACAAACCAGGTTTTGTGCAACTTGTTCATCAACGGAAATTACATATCTGATGAAGGAATTGATGAGGTGAATGATATACTAAAGAATAAAAAGAACTTTGTGGATGTCCTTGGTTCTCTAGACGAGAACGACCTCTAGGGTAAGGCTGAAGAATGAAGATGATGACGAAGAGGAAGAAGATGATGCTGAACTAGACATAAAATTATAGGACCTGAAAGTTGAGCACGACGATTAATCATATTAGATTAGCTAGCTCCTATACTTTTCTTGTATTAGCTTCAAGATGTTGTAGAGGTGTTGAGCGTTTCAGCTCAGACAGTGATGTATGATTTTATTTCATCGACAACCTTATTATCAATTTTGTAAAATATTCTTCCGTTAAATCTTAATAAAATTTAGGTCGGTCAATCTTCGGCCGACCCGGCAAAAAAATGTTGTCCAACCAGGTTGAAAATTCACTTTGAACAAAAGCCGAGTCACTTGAAGCTAGAAGTTTCATGTAATAGCAACAACCTGGTTGTCACGTAAGGTCACTTGAAGCTAGACCATTGTATCATTCAGATATGTATTCTCTATGATATCTTTTGATGTTGTGTCTGTTATCACACGATACGTAGTTTGGAAGCTGCTACACATTTAGGTACCAATATCCATGTACCCTTAATTAGACGGTAGATTGTTCTATTGCCGTCGATACAAAATGATTCAGAACTCAATATTCATAATATTCATAGTTGCTTCGTGATGCTCTACATCATTGAATCTTTTATCCTTTCAGTTAAAGAAAATATTTTATCCTATTTTCCCCAGTATTTTCTGTATCACTAATGTTCTTAATAATCTTTTAGTACAAACTATTTGCAAATGGGGGATTAAATTGCGAAGACGTCCTCATGGCTCTTGTTTTTTACTCCCCCATTTGCAGCGCCGGGCACAGCCAAACCGCGTCCTGGTCGAACTCCTTACTCTCACCCACCGCCCGATCCAATGAGCGGACGGACCAGATCAGGAGACGCGTCGTTGTCCCCTCCACGCCAACCTGCCCCCACCCCGCGGCTCGCTTTCCCCAAACCGAAGAAGCCAAGCACCACACGCCGACGCGACGCGAACGCACCAACCGGAGAGCTCGGGATCGGAGCTGCAGCAGCAGTAGTACGACTCGCAACGACGACGATGCTTCGCCGCGGCGGCTGCAGCTCCGGCGCGCTCGTCGCCTCCGCCTTGCTCCTACTGGCCGTGGCGGCCGTCGCTCCCCGCGCCGCCGGGTTCCACCTCGGCGGCGACGAGAGCGGCCTCGTGCGGGGCATGCTCGCCGCGATCCGGGAGCAGGCCGAGGCGGAGGACGCGGCGCGCTTCGCCGTCGCGGAGTACAACAAGAACCAGGTCCGCTCTCTGCACTCCCCGAGGTCAATTCCGTTGAATCTGTAGTTCTTAAATCGGAGAATCGGATCGGCTTACGCCGATAGGTTTACTAATCTCGCTGAAAAAGGAACATATTAGATTAGTCTCACGAACCGGAGCGAATTGCATTATCTCGGTAAATTGCTTATGTTTATCACTTAGGTCCGGTCAGTACATCTTTCAAGGGCCTTATCTATACTGCTGATAATGTTAGAACCGCTTATCCTAGCTAGTCTCGTTGACTTCGGCATAGTTCGACAGCTCGTTGACATCTATATAGAAAGTATTTACATGAAACACACTGTCCAGTAGTTCAGGAAGCGTGCTCATGGAAAACAAGTAGCTAAGCTACCGAATCAAACTGTGCCTGAAATGGAAACATATGATTCGTGTAATAACATTGTGGAATCGTATGGAACTTCGGAAAATTTGATGTTTTTGCTGCATGATATAAACAGTTAGCACTAATCAATGCATAGTATGATCACAAAATTATAAGTGTGCCTTATTTGCTGCGTAGCTTCTGACTATAGTCTGTTGTTGTTACCTTGTTGTGAGCAGGAAACTCTGAGGAACTCTCACAATCTCACATAGACTGGCATAGCTTATATATACTCTATGTACCCCCTAGTGTTTTTCTGTCAGATGTTCTTTCCCTCCATGGAAGTTGAATTTTAAGATACTGTGCAGATCTTCTAGAATGATGTGATGTTTTGTCTTCTATGCAACGATGAATTCTTGACGAGTATTTGTGCTTGATTTCTTCTAAGGCCGCGTTTAGTTCACCGGTAGTTGGAAGTTTGGGTTAAAAAGTAGAATGATGTGATTGAAAGATTGTGTGTGTATGACATGTGATGGGATGGGAAAAGTTGGAAGTTTGGAAAAAAAACTTTGGAACTAAACACACCCTAATTTAATCTTGTTTTGCAGGGTGCTGCTTTGGAATTTGCACGGGTAGTGAAGGCCAAGCGTCAGGTTGTGACTGGTACCTTGCATGACCTGATGTTGGAGGTAGTTGATTCTGGAAAGAAAAGCTTGTATAGTGCAAAGGTATGGGTGAAGCCGTGGCTAGATTTTAAGGCAGTCGTCGAGTTCCGTCACATCAGGGAGACCCAGTCACAGTCGTCTGTTGCTGCTGATGGTAGTGCTGGTCAAGGTATTTTTCATCTCATTATTTTTGGAATATTTGCAGTAATAATGTTGATTGTTTCTCAATGCCCTTCATGAATATTATCGAAGAACCTCTTATGGGTACAAAAGGATAGTTGCATATTCTTTGAAGTTTTAAACAACTGCCCCATTAATTTCATATCTAATGTATTTAACTTATAGGGAATGCAGGAAAAAAATATTTAAATGATATGAAAACTAATTGTGTGTCATGTTGTCGCTTTGGCTTGGTAATAATTTTTGAAAAGCTTTGCTAAAAAAAATTATGGGAAGCTAAAAATTGTTGTTTGGCAAACCTTCATATTGTGTGTTTTCTGATAAGAATTTTGTAATCGCCCAGTCCAATCTACTGGATAGAAAGATAACTTGTACAAGTTGTTTTTCCAGATACTGCTGATCCTTCTCTAGCTCCAAGGACTCACCTGCACAAGATTGAGAACAATGAAGTCTCTTTTGGCTTGCCATCATTTTCTCAGGTATTATCTGTCACTCCTTTCATGCTTCTATAGAATTCATTGTCAATGCCGTTTCTAGCAGTTTGTTGATTGGTAAGCTTGCCTGTCAACTTCTAGTGCATGTTAATGGGTTAATCTTTGGCTTGATGTATAGCACCAGGACTTCAGGAGTATGGCTTAGCATGATGTCCTGAATCCTGATTGAGGCTAATCCTTAAAACTCAGTTCTGATGCATTGCAGACTAATCTTAAAAATCTTGAAAACTTTATTTTTAAGCACTAGCTGATCTATGTAGCTCTGTTGTGTATACTTTGGTTTGGTCCGTTGGCTAGGTAGTATACCATACTTTTTTCTGGTTTAAAGAGAGTGACTTCCATGATTGCCTGCAGTCAGATCATATAAATTTTGACTAAGCATGGGATCAAAATATGTAGTTTTAATTCTGAGAATGATGAGCATTTTGTGCAAACGGGTACATTTTACATATTGCAATTGCTTCTTTTGGTTCATTGTGAACAAATCTGACTTACAGTTTGATTCATATTTGCTTTCAGACATACTCGGCGTGACTCTAGCTTCCAGGAGAGGATGGAAGACTTGAGCTTCTAAAGGCTAGCTGTCAGCATTTTGTGAAGTAAAGTAGTTGTTATTGTCCAAAAAAAGTAGCCGATATCCTTTTGTGAAGTCTTTCCCAGTGTTATGGAATGATGTCTAGATCGTAATATGCTCTGTTCAGCAGTCACGAGTGACATCTGGAGTGTATATTTGTGCTGCAAAGTGAACACTCCTTGTATATTCCATACCTTTCTTTCCAATGAATGTATATAAGGCACATAACTGGTACCATTGTGGTATTGCTGCTCCATGTGTTGCACGATTCTTCTCCTGGTCTATTGTTGCAGAAACTGCCTTATCATCCCGATTGTGCCGCAGCACTTTATGCGATCTGGTCCATCTGTCTAATTGTTACTCAAGGTTTGCCTTATTTTACGAATGAAAAAGAAGATTTGCCTTATTTTTTTCCCCAAGGTAAGAAGAGTAGGAATTGCAGAAGACTGTGGTTTGGATGGTGGCCACACTTTGCTGAAAGTTTAGGCTTGTTCAATATTTTCAACCCTACCAATAATTGAAAATGCCAAAAGGCCAAATTTTGGTAGTTTGTCGTCATCAAACGTTGGTAGTGTTGGATGTACTTGGTTTAGAGTCTTACAAAATGTTGGTATTGTTTTCAAAAGTGGAAGTTTCTAGAACTACCAAAATTTGGTAAGGTAATATTGGCCCTGTTGTGTTTGGTTCATTACCTACTGAACTTTGGCATTGTCAATATTTGGTATGGTTGAAATTGGTTATGAACTGAACATGTCCTCTTTAGTGCACCTGTTTGTTATTGACGCATTTGTTTTCCATAACTTGTCTAATTTATGACAAATGATAATTTTGTTAGCCACACAAATTGTGCTATGCCACATCTTAGCTAAAAAGAGTTTGGCAATCTGAAAGAAAACATCGAAAAGTCGAAGCTAATCGTCTAACTGTAACTATTTGATGGCTAAACAATAACTATCTGTATGACTCCAAACTCCTATGATATGTTGTTTAGTGTCCACCATAAGTTCTGTAAAAATAAATAAATAAATAGTTTTATGCTTTTGCGCTTCCTAAAGTGACAATGTATTGTTTACCCAACATTTTCCAGTCGATCAAACAAAAGAAAATACATTCGCAACATAACTCAACTAGTTACCCAGTGGAAAACTTATCCACCCAAGTTCAAATCCAAAATTGACATAGGTGCTCACATTTACATTAAATCGGTCATGAGTGCTCACATTTACTTCAAATCCCAAATTTAACACGAATGTTTATATTTACGACTAATATTCTTTAGCTGCGTTCGTTTGTATGGGTTTGGAGAATTGTCAAATTTAAATAGTAGTGCACGTAAAATGAGAAACTACATTAGCACTTGATTAAATGGTATTAACTATTTTAAACTTCAAAAATATATTAATTTGATTTTTTTTAAACAACTTTCGTATATATTTTTTTTTCAAAAAACACACCGTTTAGTAGTTGGGGAAGGATGCGCACGGAAAAAGAGAGAAAAATATTGTAGGAAGTTGCATCACTGTTTTTTCAGTGAGAAATGAACACAGGCTTTAAGTGGTAAGCGATGCACCCATATACAGCGAGAGGGGTGAATGTGTGCATTTGTGACTTGTGAGCACCTATGTTGTGTTTCTCAAAAAAGAAAAAAAAACATTAGTGTTAAGAGCATGCCTGAAATTGCTGATGCGTACTCTCTACATAAAAAAAAGTGTTTCTGGGAACGTGTTTTTTTTGGGACAGAGGGAGTAATGGAATTTATCATGCCATATTGCTCCATTTTCCTTCCAAATTTCTACTAGTACTTAACACTAATCTTTTTGTGGCCCCCAAGTCTAGGCCGGGCTACGGCCCGACCGTTACCAATCACGGTCCAGCAAAGCAGCCGAGAACGGCGCACTTACCGCCCCGCTGGTAATAATGGCCTTCCCCCTCTTCCTCCCGTCGCTTCCCTTTCTCCCGCTCCTCTCCGTTCAAATCTCTCCCTAACCGCTCCTCTCTTTAAACCCTAGGCCGGGTGCACCGCGCGCTCCACCCCCAAATCCGATCCGTCCAGCGAGATCGGCCCCCGCCCCCGTCGATCATGGCGACGCCGCCGCCGCGCGTCTCCTGCGGCTCCCTTCTCCAGGAACTTCAGGTCTGATCCCGCGCCTGTTCATTCGGCATCCTAGGCGCGATTTCGGTGATGGTTGTGGATATTTGGTCGGGGAGTGTTTTATTTTGTGCATTTTTTTTATGAGATGTTGTAGCTGATGATGGATTAGGAATTCTATCTTGTTGCGATTTTGTGAGGAATGCATGTTTTTCTAGGCAAATTCAGGGGTTTGATGGGGTATGTGGGTGGAGGATTTTTTTTTTGAGGGGAAATATATGTGGGGAATCGGGCGATGATGTTTGTACCTTTATGAAGGTTGGAATTAACCTGATTTTGGTTCTGCTTAGTTCGGGAAATGGATTGTGATCATTATTGAATTTTGTGGTGTTTCCTGATGATCTGGTCATGGAGTTCATTTCAAGTTCTCTCATTTGTATTCATGTTGTTTCAGTATGTACTGTACGAAGCATTCATGTTTGCTGGGTTCCTTTATTTTGTATCGCATTGGATGGGGGCCCATTTATATGATTCCTACCTTTTTATACCTATTGGCAATTGCTGATCCAGGTGCTCTGGGGAGAGATTGGCCAGAATGAAGCAGAAAGAGACAGAATGATATTGCAACTGGAGGAGGACTGCCTTAATGTTTACAGAAAGAAAGTAGAGCTAACAAGGAAGCAAAAAGAGGACTTAATTGAAGCACTCTCTTTTGGTGAATCTGACATTGATAAAATCCTTTCTGCTCTTGGAGAGCGAGGATCTTTTTCTAGGGTCTGTGAATCGCTTTCTTTTTCTATTGTTTTTAATTAATCTTGGCTGGCATCTCTTCGCCGGCCTGAAGAGAAAAAAATGTATCGCTATTTTTTAATCTACTCCATGCTTGGTTTTTTTATAGCATTTGCATGTGTTGTTTATTTTTTTTCTGAAAGGAAGTTTATGTGTTTTTTTTTTGTTTTTACATATTTTTCAGGTAGAGAAGCTTGGGGGATCATTAATGGAACAACTTGCAAAAGTAGAGCCTGTCCTGGAAGATTTGAGACGGAGGAGGGATGAACGAGTTGAAGAGTTTATGGCTGTACAAATGCAAATAGTTCGTTTACATTCAGAAATTTCAGGAACAATTGATCATGGGGATCCTGTAGCTCCTTTGGTGGATGAGACAAACCTATCCTTAAGGAGGCTTGCAGAGCTTAAGAACCAGCTTAATGAGCTCCAAACTGAAAAGGTTGTACCATCTTTAGAACTTCACCCAATTGCCTTTCAGATTTCTTGAACCCTTATGCTTATATTGATTGAAAATTTCAGAATCTCAGGCTGCAAAAGATTGACGTACAGATCAATTGTATTCATGAAATCTGCAACACGATGTCTCTTGATCTAAGAAAGGAACTATATGAAGTTCATCCCAGCTTTGTTGAGTTGGGGAGAACCACATCAATGAGTATAAGTGATAGCACGCTCAAAAGGCTTGCAGAAAAAGTTCATTCATTAAATCAGGAAAAGAAACCGAGGCTTCGTAAGGTATTGATATGTATTATTCCACTTATTTGTATTATAAGGCCTCTTGCAATTCTTTCACATTCGCTACTTGCTGAAATTTTCACATCCTACCCACTATCCATTATCATGTGATTTGCCTTGACAAAAACATTATTACCACCTTTCTGCATCTTCATGCATTGGAAATTAGGTTTATTGTATGGAATATATTTTTCTAAATCATAACGTGATTGCATTCCATCATATATATGCATTTTTATCATGTACAACTAAATTATCCTGAATTCCTGATACTCAGATTGTTTACCATCCAGATTCAAGATAATGGAAAATTCATAGGAGTCACACTAATATATTATAACTGCTAGTTGCAGCTTGTTTATTCCCATCAGTTGTTATCATCATTGTTGCCTTTTATTTTGCACATACTCTGCTTCTTCATTGATTTACATGTGATTACTTCAGGAATTTTTAGACTTCTAGTTTTACTCTTGGATCCCCCGACACCCTCCTTATATCTATGTTCACACTGCTGATTTGCTTTCTATATTGCAGATGCAAGATCTTGGCAGCACGCTTATTGAGCTATGGAACCTCATGGACACACCGACCGATGAACAAAAATGCTTTGACGATGTTACTTCTTTGATTTCGGTCTCACCGAATACAAAAATGCCCCAAGGATGCCTTGCACGTGATCTTATTGAGAAGGTTACTATTCATTTGCCCTTTTCTGTTCTTTTTGCTTAATTTAAATTGTCAATGAAGTTAATGACTCCCAATTAGTTTAATTGCTGTTTATAATCATTTCCCTCTTATTTTAGGTAGAGGTTGAGGTTAAGAGGCTGAATTGTTTGAAAGCCAGCAAAATGAAAGAGCTTGTGTTAAAGAAAATGATTGAGCTTGAAGAAATCTTCAGAAGTGTTCACATGGATATCGACAGCGATCACGAGAGGCGGATTCTCAATGATCTTATTGATTCTGGTTTGCGTCTCACTTGAACATTTCAACCTGAAATGTTCATGACTGAAGTCATCTTTTTTAATCTGATTTGAGTTTTTGTTATGAAGATATTTTCTGGGAATTAACAGTGTTGAAATTTTCATTTCTATCAGTCGTCTTAAAATTTCACTACCTCTAGTCAAGTGATGAAGTGAATCATTAGCTGAAAATTATAGTAGTTGTCCAGGCAATTGTGTTCTCATTTGGCTTGTAGACAGATTCTAACCTTAGCAGAAAAATGAAATAGGCTCCTTCTAGAATTAAGATGGCATGTCTTATTTGATGGTTTTATAGGAAAGTGCTGTTTTATTGATTTTTCTGGTTTCTTATTTTAGCATGCCCTAATCCAAAAACATTCTCTTGTCTTTATTGTCTCTTACATTAGGCTTTTGTGCATTTTCTGTTTGATTTGTAAACCCACCACATACTGTTTAGAAACACAATGTATGTTCTGCTCCATATAACTTGTAACTATCCTTAGACTGCGATTTTTCCTTGATAGATTGGATTGCAATTTGTTTGTGATATCTCAAATTTGATACTGTTATCTTAGTACATGAGGCTGCTTGCCTCCTACTCCCTCTGCCCCATAAAACAAGTTATTCTGTGATCCAAATTTTGTCCCATAATTCTTGTCATTGTTACCCTATTTAGTATGTGCATGTGCATGTGCATGTGGCATTCAATCAACACCAAATATGGCAAATAAATAGGGGCAATCAAGATCATTACAAATCTTTGTTGATTTTCTTGAATGACTTGTTTTATGGAATTATGGGACAGAGGGAGTATTTTACAAAGAAGAATGAGTTAATAATTTTTTAGTGTACCGTTTATCAGATTTATGATTACAGTTAAAATATGTAGTAGGTTTCTTGCTTCATTTTGAGCCTTTCGTACCCAATTAGTGGTGGAACTTATTAGTCACTTCTGATTGTTTTCTCTGTAGTGTACCATCTTATAGTTTCTTACTGCTAATCATCAAATTTGATGATATGCGCCCCTTTGCAGGTAAAGCAGATCTATCAGATTTGCTTACAGGAATGGATGGTCGAATTACAAAGGCAAGGGAGCATGCTCTAAGCAGAAAGGACATTTTAGAGAAGGTTGAGAAATGGACATCAGCATCTGAAGAGGAGAACTGGCTAGATGAATACGAGAGGGTACCTTAAATTATCTCTTATACTGGATATTCTTCACTTGCTTAACTAGCTGGGACATATTTTTAGTCTAACTTCATCTGTATCAGCTTTAATTCTTGGTTTTCATTTCAGGATCAGAACCGATATAGCGCCGGTCGAGGAGCTCACAAAAATCTCAAGCGTGCTGAAAAAGCAAGGATGTTGGTCAGCAAAATCCCATGTAAGCCTGTATACTTGCTTATTTTTTAGTAGTTGTACTGGAGATAGCAGGTATCTTTGTTTTGATGCACTCCAATCATTAAAGGACTAAACATAGGCTAGGTGATACTCCAAAAGTCCTTTGATTGGTTGCCAATTTCAATTAGGAGAATGATACCTATGAACACATCAGTGTTCAATTGATGTTTGCTGTTTCATTTATTTATTTTATCACTTAAATATTTCTCTAAGCAGAACGCATGGAAACATTGTTATTGGTCCTTATGTGGTGTACGCCCAGTTTCAAGTTAAATTAACAGCTATTACTTGTTCTAGCATCTGAACTTCCTTTATTACTTTGATGTTTGGTGAACTAACATCGATTGAAAGTTATTTTTCTAATTTTCTCAGCAGAATTTAATTACGGAGTATACCTAATTTGTAACTTCAATGTGATTTCATACTGTAGCTTTGCTGGAGAATTTAACTGCTAAAATCATTGCCTGGGAAAAGGAGAAGGGTATTCCATTCATGTATGATAAGGCAAGATCAATTTCTCAACGGAATTTCTTACTTAGTTGTATTAATATTATCTTGCTTATGTTATATTTGGCCTTTCACTTACAGGTAAGGCTGTTAGATAGTTTAGAAGAATACACCTCAAGAAGACAGCAGAAAGATGAAGAAAAACGGCGATCACGGGTTGGTTTTTTTTTTTTATGACCTCTTGCAGTCAATCCTGATCACATTCATTAGTGTGCTCTGTTGGTAGTTTCACTTTCTTAGGCCCCGTTTGGTATAACTCCTACTCTGAGGGTGGACTAGAGCTGAGGAGCTGGAGAAATGCAGCTCCACCCTTTTAGTGTAATTTTTTTGGAGTGGAGCTGCAGCTCCACTTTATATTGTCCAGGGTCTATAAAGTGTTTGGTAGAGCTCCGACTCCACTGCACGAGAATCTGGGAGTTGGAGCTGTGCAAATGGGGCGTTAGTGTATATTGGTATGAGTATACTAAGCTTTGCTTCGCTAGCAAATGTCCCTGCTGAATCCAACAATTGGGGGTGCCCCCTACTGTCTGTTCATGATGTCTGGAGATGCTGCTATGGCCCAAAAATGATACTTTTGGTGCTGCTTTTTTTATCTTAGCATTCTCATTGGCAGTATCACCAGCTAAATATGTCAAATTTTCCATATACATGAAACATGATACACTTATAGTGAATTTTGAGTGTTAATAAAAGCTGTAGGATATTGATTCTATCATGCAAGTAGCTGCCTTGCCTGGTAAATATTTTATGTATTCTACTCTTTGCAGGAACTAAAGAAACTACAGGAACAGTTCGCAGCAGAACAAGGTGGTTCGTTTGGAATGAAGCCAAGCCCAATGCGTCCTCCTTCGGCTAGGAAGCCTCTTGGGCAGAGCTCCAACGCCAACATAATTGGTGGAACTCCGACCAGTCGCCGTGTCTGTACCCCAACGGCACGCAAGGGAGGCTTGTCTTCTGGAAAAGTGAAGGAGGCTGGCAAGGCAGCTGTCTTTATACCATCAAACTATGTGGCCCTTACCAAGGATGGCACAGACAATTCTTCTCTGTGAGAATGTAATCACCTGTTATAAGTTGTGGCCATTAGTTCGAATTTTTCGTTTTCATTTCGGTTGATCTATTTGATTAGCATCTTGCTAATAGTTATTTACTAATATGAACGTCGGTAAAACCATTCTCCCGTGAAATCACTGCAATGATATTCTCCTCCAAATATTCTATTGGAATGTTCCTTCAGATTGTTTTTAATATTTTGCATGCTACGCTGCCTTCATAGCAGTAGCTCTTTTGGTTTTGGTCATTTACTATACTGTTTTATGTAGTTTCCATGAATCGCCCAAAAGTAATTTCCATCTTCAGTTCGTCTTTTTGTTGAAAATGCAGTTTTTATTACTACATTTAGGAAATGAATCTGTTATTTTAAAAAGGTTTCTTGCATTTTCATGTTTATAAATGCTTCATTCTCATTTATTAACAATTTGTTTGAAACTTAAATTCTCATTGAAATAATTAAACATGCGAATACTATGTAACTATTGATACAGTTCATTTTTATATCTGTTCTATTCAAACTGTGTGAAACACAAATTTGAGGTTCGCCATTTCATTTACAGAAGAATCCCACCATCTTTGTGGGTTATGTCTCTGTTCTTTCATGCACAACCTTCTCCATTAGTGGTCAGTACTAGTATAATGCAGATGATATCATGCATCCATATCTCGATGTTAAGAGTGCCTTGCCTGTTTCATTGCATAGGCCCCAAAGGTATTTTGGTGCTTCATGGCCCCTGTTCTCTTGTTGCTAATCCAACAGGTAAAGTCACGGTGAATCTCTAGTTAAAGAATCCAGTGACATAAGAAGGTAAAATTTGTTCTAAAAGTACTATTTATTTAGTGGAATTTGGTTCGATCATGGGTGTTCATGTAGTGCGAACCCTAAATGCAAGCTTTGATTACCGTAGTATTCAACTTTGTTATATTTCTCAAGCTACAACGCAGACTAGGTTTCTCACTTGTGCCGTGCTGCAAATCGTGAAATCCTAGTTGGCTCACACAAGTTGTGTATGTTATTGCAAAGTATGTGCAGCAACCTGGGGAACTCAACTTTCGGACTGAAGAAAACTTCACTTGCAAAACGACACAACTGAATTATTGTACCGTTCTTTTTAATGAAAACAGTGATGTTAATAGTTTGAGTATATTTACCCAGAAACTACTTTGCAAGTTAAAGTAATCTCAAATGCAGCGATCATAAACTGTCCTAGTCATTTTCACATAGCTAAATGGTGAAGGTGAGCTGCAAGTTAAAGTCAGGAGTTAGTTAAAGCTTGCATGTTTCTTTTGTTTTCGTGTTTAAAGTGTCACAGATCCCCATTACGATAATTTATTCGTATCCTTAGTTGAATACTTGCTTGGTCGTCTCCGAAACTGTTGTTTTTATCTGCTTTTGTTGATAAACAACAAACAGATGGAATAAAAAAGCTGGGCACTTCTGAAGCAGTGCTGATACTTACATAATACGTTTTAATTTACTGTTTGGAGCAATCATGCTGTAAAATATCCGGTTTATAACGTGCTACAAAAAGGTAAAAACAATAGAAGCTATTGAAAAATAAGACAGTTTGGATTTACAGGAATCATATATGTGCAATTTGAGGCAGCAACATCGTCTCGCTTATATGCATATTGCGGGCTGCATGGGTGACATATCATACTTATGCCCATACCGTATCATGGATGCGTGCATAGTTAAGACCTAGAGCAAGTCACTTATTACTACTAGCATTTCTGTTCCTGCTTTGCGCTAATATGGCTGGTATTCTTTCCGAACTTTGTGCTAATCCCTTGAGCTTGGGTTTTGGAGTAAATGGAATAATTAAGAGAATGTAAGCTGAGTGTGGACACACCAATATTGCAAGTGTAGTTTCTTTATGTGAGCATCGCTTCTCTACACACACAGCTTTTCTGTTATTCATAAGATGTTGACAGATGTTCAGTGGAATCACTTTATTTTTTCCCTGCCTGATTAGGGGATAAGTGCTGGATTCAGTAACCGTCTACTCCTAAACCAACAGAAAGCATGCTTCACACTAATTAGTTACTGTAATAAGGGAGCCGGGAAAGATGCGAAGAAGGGAACTGAGAAAGAAGGATGTGATGAATTGCAACTGATGGCTTAGCTGGAATATATCCCCAACCATTACTTTAGAACCTGTGTTTAGTTTAACGTTTCTTCTCGTTTTTCCTGAGTAAAGACTTTGTTTGAATGTTTCTTATCTCTTTGGGCTTCTTTTTAAAGCCGGGTATGCAAATCCCCCACCCCACCAAATAGTACATGAAAGAAAAGGAGAATCTGCCGAGTTGCAGTATGGAACTATGGGTTGTATCTAAAAATAATTAATGAACTAATCACCTGTCTAGTAAAAAATCTCATCATTGATTGTTCCTTTCTTTTCTGTCCCATATGTTAAATCTGCTTTCATAGATTGTTGCATGGTTACATTAAGACATGTCTTGTACTGTTGTTCTTCAGCCAAACATTGATCTGAAATGCGATCGACAGATAAGCTGTGCTGCGTGATGCGCATCGGCTTGCATAATTGAACCGCGGAACGTGTATCGGTTCTCAAGTAGCGAATGATGCAGAACCCATTAACGTCCTCAACAAGTTACTGTATGCTTGTCATGTATGGCTCATGCAATTGCACATTTTGCAACTTGATTTATTCCCTCAGGCAATGGAAAGCCAAGCTGGGAAGAGGGAACCTAGGAGAGCAAGAGCTTATCGAATTCGCGTATCAATTGGGATCCCTTCCCAGGATTTAGAATGGGAAAAGACATGAGAATGAGAATATTGTTTTAGGAGGTGAGGAACATGAGCATCAAATTCAGGTATTGCTCTTGTTCCTGGCACTGTCCCTTATAGCACCAAGCCACCAACTTGCCCACTGTATTGGTATGGACATGGCTTATGGGGCCTTCTGATTGGAATATTTATATCAGTTAAAGAAATGCATGCTGGTTTAGAGTTGTCACTGAATCTTGCAAGTGCATGCTAAGTAGGATTGCTTTTGGGGAATTATTCCTCCAGCTTCCATCACTGCTTAACGCTGATTCTTGGAGTGTATCCTTGCCAATTAACGCAGGGTTCTTGGAATCACTATGCATCATCAGTCCTGCCTAGTACACCAATAGCATATACATATGCAGTGGATGCGTTTTCCTTCCTTTTCCCAACATGGAACCGAAACAATATTCTGTGCCAACCGACCGCATCAGCTTGATACGTAGTGAAATGCACATTGGTATTGGGTTAACTGTTCAATTACATAGATAAAACTAAAAAGTTGTCCGGGGGAAAAATGAACAATTTATAAAGGGATTTGCTTTTATGTGTACTAAGTTCTTCTCTTCAGAGTTTCGGGAGAGCTGCTTACACCCAATGATTTGAGCTCAAAGAATACAACTAATTTACTTGTGCAACTTGCCAGCAGTTACAGTTTTTTTTTTGAAACCTAAGCCAGCAGTTACAGTTGCATGGAGCAAGAAATACAGCTACCAGAAGCAGGATAACATGACATGATCAAGCAATTGATTGATATAGGATTGGTTCTGAGGCGCCATAGTGGTTTAGAGTTCAGACATGCCATCATTGAGTGAAGTGATACATTGCATTAGAAGAGAGAACAATCCCAACCTGAAAGCATCTGCTTAATTAACCAGAGAGAGGTTACAAAACTCCCCCTCGTTAATTGCGTGATTGCATCCTCCTCATCTTCCACACTACTACCAGCTACTACTAGTTTACTGTAATTACTAATTTACTACTACTGCTACTACTTACCACCATTGCTTACATCATTAAGCCACTACAACATCCCAGGGAAGAACAGATCATAATCAGGAAAAGACTGTGAAATGATCCAATGGTTCACCGATCAGTGGACCTATTTTCTAGCCTAGGCCTCCTCGTCCTTGCCCTGCATCCGGGCTTCCTCGGCGGGCACCGTGACGGCGACCGCCTTGCCGTTTGCTTGGGCCTTCTCCAGCTGCACCTCGTCCAGCTCAACAATGTCCATGATCCTGCCGTTGCCGTCGACGCAGCCCTTGATTGCCACAGGGATCTCCATCGATTCGGCCTGCTTCTTCTCCACGTTCTCCTTGTGTTTTCCCCACAGCACCGAGTACAAGCCGGCCACGATTAGAACGGACCCGATTATTCTGCAAACACCAAGAAACACCAAGAAAGTGAACATCTGATAGAGATTGTGCTGTTTTAGTCGCCATGGATATCAATCGATCGATCGATCGACAGGTACTTACCCTCCGAGGTAGATGTTCTCTGCAAGGATGAAAGACCCCATGATGGCGACGATGATCATCATGAGCGGGCTGAACGCCGAGGCGAACACCGGCCCCCTGCTCTGCATCACCAGCCCTTGCACGTAGTAGGCAATGCTCGATGTCACGATACCCTGCACAAGAGATCGATTCTCGGTCAGTGTCACGCCAATACGCCATGTTTTGATGTGCAGAGGATGGATTGATGGTTCTCGAGACTGACGGCGTAGGCGGCGGCGAGGAGGTTCATGTCGAAGCCGATCTTCCACGCGGACATCCTGTGCTCCATGACGAAGGTGATGACGATGGCTTGCAGTGTTCCCACGAAGCAGATGAGCGTGGTCAGCGACAGCGGCGCGTTGTACTTCTTCAGCGTCGCGGCCTGCAACGACAGACAGAAAACAGATTCGACCAAACACTCTTGAGTTCCAACGTTCTTGGAACAACCAAAGTCATCGCAGAAAAATCAGCTTTTGAGACGCGTGTGTGTGTCGACCTGGAGGATGAAGAGAGAGGCCCAGGCGAGGGTGGCGATGATGAGGAAGATGGAGCCCTTGAGCCAGTCCTTGTCGGCGGCAGCCGCGGCGACGGCGTCCTGGTGCGGGCCGTGGATGTGCATGTGCCTGCTCCACACCATCTCCACGGCGCGGCCCTTGTACAGCGTCATGAGCATGGCCCCCGCCACCGTCACGAGCGTGCCCAGCACCTTGGCCACACACCTCGCCTTCCTCAGGTTCACCTTCTCCATCCTGAATATGACGGCCATGACGAACGTCATGGCGGGCAGCATGTTGCTCATCGCGCAGGAGAACGTCGGCGAGGTGAATTTCAGCCCCGCATAGTAGAAATTCTGATCGATCACCGGCCTGCACATACATGTCAGTGTCAGGAACATAAGCGAAACATAGGAAACTGTGTGTAGGGTCAGAGTGTACGGACCCGAGGAGGGCGAGGACGAAGATCTGGAGGAAGGCGAGGAGGGACATGCGGGGGCGGACCTTGCGCTCGAGGACGAGCGCGAAGGGGGCGATGGAGAGGGTGGCGAAGGCGTGGCGGTAGACGACGAGGACGTAGTGGCTCATGCCGTGGTTGAGCGACACCTTGGTGATCACGTTCATGCCGGCGTACCCGAACTGCAGCGAGATCATCGCCACGTACGGCTTGCACTTCTGCATCAGCGACTCACCCTGCTGCTGCTGCTGCACCACCGCCATTGTCAGGTCGTGTGCGTACACGGTAGCAGTACACGTCTCAGGCCAAGATCGAAGGAGGCAGAGCAGAGTAGCGAGCGAGAATGTTGCTGCTGCTGCTGGGCGTCGCCTGAGGAGAGAGTGGCAAGAGGAGGGGACGGGTATTTATAGCCGTTTCTCCACGGGGTTTGGGTTCGTGGTTCGCGCTCGCGGGTGGGGGCCAGCTGCTGCTTACGCGGCCGCCACGACCCGCATCTTCATTTTTTTTTCCTTGTTGCGTTACTAGTACTAGTTCACAGTTGAGGGTATCCTCTGCCTGGCATAGTTACATCCAAATAAAAAGTCGACGTTTTTTTGCGAATCTGATGCAGGTGCTCGACAGATCGATGGCGTGCCGCGCGCGACAGTAACCGGTGCGGCCTCGGCGACCGTATGGATCGTCTCTCTTGTCAACTCAGTACTACTCGCTCCCTTTCGCAAACAGTAGTGTCCGTTTTTTTTTCTTTCTTTTTGGCTGAGCTGTTTTCTTCGTCGTCTCTATACACGATCGCGCAGGAAAACGTTTTCCCAGCCGTGACGCTTCGGCTCGGCTCACGTGTCGTGGCGGCAGTGGCTGGCTGCACGCCGAGGTGGCGACGCACGCAGCGAACTCGCCCTCGGCTGCGTGCGGTAGCTTGCTGTAACGCCCCAACCCACCGGGCCAGGCCCGTTAACACGTGGCAGCCCTCTAGGACATCTAGACTCTCCTCACTGACCAATACTAGTCTTTTCTGCGTACTTTGTCCTCACTCGTGCGCATCCGTGAAGAATTTCCAGGTCGGTCACCCATCGTCCAGGCCAATCTATCAATCCTATTAAGTCCTGGGTAGGGTGTCACATTGTCACCCCCTAGAAACACCAACATCCACGTCGGTCAACCCAGGCCAGGAATGTTCCCTATCAGTACCACGTATTATACGTACATTTTGACGCGCATATGTACGTCATATGACCACTCGGGTTTATCCGTTATGACATACATACGACCACTCGGGTTCATCCAATATGCACCGTATGCCAGCGTACATGATGCGTATATACGTATACATATAGGGTCGCTCTGATACCATTTGTAACGCCCCAATCCCCCTGGGTCGGGCCCGCTAACACGTGGCGGCCCTTGACTCTCCTCACATACCAACATAGTCTTTTCTGCGGACTTTGTCCTCACTCGTGCGCACCCGAGAAGAATTTCCCGGTCGGTCAGGCTTCCGAAAAGGAAATTGCAAGTATTCTATCGATCCTATTAAGACCTGGGTAGGGTGTCACACTTGCGAGCAGCGAGTTGTTGTGTTAAGCACGCGGAAAAAACCGAACTAGGGCGGTTTTTGAGCCTTTTGGGCCAGTGCACCGGGAAAGTGGGAGCTCTTTTATCACAAGATCATCCTCTCCGTGCGGAAAAGAATTAAATCCCTTAAAGTAACATTTCCTCGTTTTTTATATCACTATTCCATCGGTCCACAATGTATAAGCATTAGCTGCGATGTAAGTACAATGAGTCTGGACGTAGACAATAATTTTCTTAAAAAAGTTTAACAAGATAGATTAAAATAATATTTGTTTCATTTTTCCGCCTTTATAAGTTAAATCTAAATGCAAGGTCAAGTTACATGTGATTAAAATAAATTGAACTCTAAATAGTTAGGTGGAGCTACAAAATTAGATCACAAGCTTGTGTGGAATACAATAACTTTGCTTGATTGATAGTATTATCTTCGTTGCCTAATAAGTTTATTTATGTATTTCACCAGAGGTCATCGGGAACAACTGACCTCGATGAGATTAATGTTGCTCTGTAGCTCTTCGCCTCTTACACCTCCTCTTAAGAATCCTTCTTTGATCCATTACCATGAAATATGTTAATTAATTAATTCGGGTAATGTGCATTTGGCGAATGCATTTTCTTTTTCTAAGGAACCAATGACAAGATTTTTCTGCTGGAGTTTATAAAAGAAGAATAATTGATCCAATTTATAAGAAAAACCTAACAAATGCATGATTAATTAAAGGAAAACCGGCAAAACCTTTATAGAGACATGAAAAGAAAAATGCATATGCAGCGATCAAATTACATAGACCCTGCATAAGTCATTATTGCCGAGCATTGCAAATACAAGCTGTTCCGACTTTCAAATGACGAGTCAATAGCTCGACCACCACATAAACAACCTGCCTATGGAGCAAGACCTTCTGATCAAAGCATCCAAGAAGAAATAAAACATCGAAGACGTTGTCCAATGCCCGTCGAAATTAGACTTGGTTTTCACTCAAAGGAGAGAGAGGCAACACAATGATACCTCCAATGATGGAACAACGCCCACAGGCATAGATATCGCCGCCTTGGTCGAGGACTAGATAGTGCTTTTGTCCAAAGCTCTCTCAATTTCTACTCCACTTTCATCCTCTTACCTTGATGCCATGAAATTGGTTGAGGGTTATCGTTGTCGAGCTTGCCATTCCCAGCCAAGCAGATCTAACTCTATCACAATGAACAACACGGCAACAATATAGGAGGCCTCCTCTCCCGCACGAGACAACAAGTCTCACACTAGGAACACAAAACTGCCGCAAGCCTCCTGAAAGCAAAAGAAAAGTCGTAGGCCTCGCATTCTCCACCGTGCAGAACTTTCTCGACAAATCGCCACCTCTTGAGGGGCTCCCCACGAGAAGAGGGGTGGAGCACCGAAAGGAAGAGTGAGAAATGATAAAAAAGCACCCACACGCTAAAAATCAGGCAAGATTCCAACCACCTGAAGCGAACCGAGCCACCTAGACAATTTGTTGACAAACCGACCGCCGACAAGAAAGGAGAACCGACCATCACCCTCGTTGCCCACCATCACAACAGAAACAAAAAACTCCCTCGGCCATAATAGGAGGCAACCCAACCTAAGAAGGGAGGAGCAACAAGGGAGGTGGGAGACGGGAAGTGACACCACGCCGAGATAGCCAGAGAAGGACAAGAACCGCCATGGAAAAGAAGACAGAGGCATAGAAGAAGGGATGGTCCAGGCACCAGAGCCAACCTTCGCTCCACGCCGGTTAGCGTCCACCCACGCCGAGGATCCTTGCCTGTGCTCCGCCCAACGCTCGCGATGCTGTCGGCCACACCGACCAGCTAGATGTGTCGGCGTCGCGCTAGATCTAGCCGCCGCCGTCGCCACTTCCGTCGCGTCGCTGTCGCCTGCGATTGCAACAACCGTGACCAGTGCCCTCATCGCCATCTCAAACGCACGGGACGTTGCCACCTCCACATCGCCTTGCTGCAGCGGCCACCGCGCCACAATCCGGCGATGGTGGCATTACATCGCCCAATCGACGCCCGCTGCGCCGCCTCCGCACCACCAGCTGGTCTCCCACGTGCGCCTTGGCCACCCTCGCTAGATCCGCCGCGAAGAACCAGATCCACCCCGGGCATGGCCAGATCCAGGCGTTGCCCAAATGCCCTTAGGAAGACGTTGCTGCCGCGACTGCCCATCGTGTCGTCTGGCCCCACCTACGCTGGAGTGAGTCGGAAACAGGGAAGAGGCCTCGCACTGCCTACCTTGGCGTGTCGCGCGGCTTTGCTGGCAACGAACTCTGGCAGTTGAGAAGCTACGAGGAAGGAGGGAGAAGGGTGGTGTGCCGGCTAAGGTTCCGCCCCTGTTTTGCCGCGCGAGGGCGACACGTGGGGTAGGCCTCTAGAAGTTGGCAAATGCGTTATCTGGAAACGAGAAACCCATTTCGAGACTTTCTTGAGAAGCTACCAATTCCAGCCAAGTTCTGAAAATACTATTCCATCTGAAACACGATCCATATATTCAGCTCAACGGTGAACGTGCACATCCTATAGTGCTTGTTCGATCGACCGAGATGGACAATGGCATAGGCATACGTATACGTGGCCGGAACTGTTCCTAATGGTTGACAAACATCCACGGCACCGGCATTATCTAACTATACACATATGTGTTCACCCGATAGAGATAGCAGATCGATGCTTATTGTGAGCCGGACTACGATTCATCTCGCAATTTGCCCGGTTCTTGATGCCGAAAGCTTTCTCCGATCATCTGGCACTTGCATATTTGCACGTCGTCGCAGCATGGCCAGGTGTGCATAATGAGGGTCACGGATTTATCCTTGAGCCTCATAGATCCTATAGAAAAATTCCTCGCAGCCGTATTATTATTCTCAGATCACTTACTAGGCTTCCTGGAAATGAGATAACACTATATATAGATTCCTGAAAGAGGAATGATAGATTCGATCGGTGGATACCAGTGCCGGCCGTCCATATAAACTGGAAGCACCAACTAAAGTTGAAATTAATCTACGACCGAATCAGTGGCTTTATTGCAAATCCACTCCGATTAGTTATGCACCAGAAAAAAACCACGAAATTCACCGATGAGGCTCTACTTTAGATTTTGCAAAGAGGAATTGATTCAGCTATTATGAACTATTTTCTTGTGGGGAATGATTTTTGTTTCTCTTAGATATTAACCCGTCAGATTCGATGCTGACGGAGAGTATGAATATGTGGCCCTAAGTCCCTGACCTTGCATATATGTAGATATGAAGCCGTCTCACCGGCGATTTTCATTTCAGATATCATGGATGCATCTAATTTCATACGACATGAACACGCCTTTGTCACAATGGATGACTAATTCCCTGCATAGAGTTTTTTCCCCATCTTGCATTGGATATTTTAGTTGGTGCAAATACTGGGTGGTTATAGTTTTCCTTAGTGAATCTCCAACATAGCTCTCATATATTTAGAGCTCATAAAAGTTAGATGGGACTGCCACTGTTTCCTAAGACTACAACAATAGCCTATATTTCTCGGCTCTTATTTTTTCTCTCTCTAATTTCAATGGACACGCTATACGGAGTAATAACTAAATATTATTTCTAACCCATAGAACTTAGCAATATCTAAATTTAAAATTCCAAACACCACAATTCAAATTCATAGGAAGGTGTGGGGTGAAGCCATGGAGGAGCTTGGCGACCGGAACAAAATCTAGCATAGTGGCGTCGTTGGGCTTGAGGACAAGTACGGTGTAATTCTTATAACCTTACATGGTTAATCATTGTCTTCTTATTATTTCTAGAAATATCAAAAAGACTTACAACTATACATGGTTAATCATTGATTTATCCCATATTTTTAGTCTCCTTAAACAATATGGAGTTTGCATACAAATTTGTTTTTTTTGCATTTTTAAAAGATTTTTGTTTTTCTATTTTGTGTGTAAGTAAAAATGCAAAAAATTTTAGAAATGCAAAATCTTAGAATTTATATTTTTTTTACGATTATTGTGCAATGATGTTTAAATTTCAAGATTTATACTTCCATATTGTGCAACAACGCTACACAAGAAATTTTTATTTTTTTCGAAACGTTTAATGTGACAAATCATTGGGTGGACTCGTATGGTTATAAGGGTATTTGGGTATTAAAAAATACCCTGGTATCTTTTAGAATTATAGGTGAACTCCTCAGTATATTATATTGAGTAATGATGTTGATAACAGATTGTTAAACTATGACGAACTTGGTGGCATATAATAAATTAACATCCACAGACACTCGTATACTCATCCAAATAGACACACACTATCTTTATGGTCATATAACATTGCATACCACTGGGTACTAACAGTTGAGCTAAGGCTCACTGCGCAATGTATATGTAATTTCATTTTGATTTTTTTTTAACTGGCATTACAGATATTGCTGGTCCAAGCTTATCGGTGAAGCAAATAGTGAAATAGCATTGAAAATAAACTTTAGTCTATATTGTCGTATTGACCCTATCAAAGATTCACTTCATAGCTCTTCCACAGAGGTTTCACGGCCAGTAGACCTCTCCTGTTGTTCCTTCTTTTGCAGGTCTTGCGGATCTTGCCTAGGTTCCAGGAGGCGTCGGTGCTTCCCGGAAGATCTTGGAGGGCAAACAAATGACACAATCAATTTGTCCGGGAAAACATTGCATTTGGGACATGATTACGGTGAGAAGACAAAAGGCATGACGGGCTATGTAGTAGCGAGGAATCTTTGCTCATCTGACGGCACAGATTGTCGGCATTGAGAAAGGTTCGACTGAGGCAGGAAGAGTAAGGCTGCATTTAGCTGGCCAAATTCTTTTGCCCCAAAATGTCACATCAATGTTTGCATCCACATTTGAAGTATTAAATGTAGACTAATAATAAAACAAATTACATATCCGGACTGTATACTGCGAGACGAATCTTTTGAGTATAATTACGTCATGATTAGTCATAAGTGCTACAGTAACCAACATGTGCTAATGACGGATTAATTAGGCTTAAAAGATTCGTCTCGCGGTGTACTATCCGAATATATAATTTATTTTGTTATTAGTCTACGTTTAATACTTTAAATATGTGTTTAAAGATTGATCTGACATTGATGTGATGTTTTTTGAACCCTAAAAATTGGGATCCAAATGCGGCCTTAGTTAACTAGACCTATACAAATTTTATACTAATTTGACACTTCGAGACAAGGTTTTGACATACAATCTAGATTAGTTTATCCGTAATAACGATAATCACTCGAAAGCCGCAACTGTTTGTATATATTTTACAAAAAATGAACTGCAATATCAGAATTTCTTTACTTGCTGTCATGGTTGCAAGAATTTGAGGTCTTTTTGTTAAACACAAAACGAGGCTTTATATTTCACTGTGCATATAGACTAAAATTAAATAAAGGACAAGAAAACTTGGCATTTGTAACTTGTTTAGAACACCTAAGTTGTATATTCTGTAAAATTAATTAATCCAACTCATGTTGTTAAATTTGTACAGAATAAAAGATCATATTGTAGCCATGCTTAGAGCATTCACAATCACCTATATAACGAGTGGCCTCGTCTTATTGCTTTTGAACACCTGCTTCTGTGGAGTAGAGAATGGTGAAGACGAGTGTCTTCGCCAGGCCACTGGTATCTTGGGAGACTCGTCAGCCGCAAACAGAATGACACAGATACTGCTCGGAGGCACCCAACCACCAATGACGACAGGAGCCAAGATTATTAGAGCGGGCCTAGTGCACTATTACTTAGTTTATTTATCTACTTAATTAGATGATTCCATATAAAAATCACTTCATCTGTCTTAAAATATAACAAGTTTTAGAAAAGTTAAACTTAAGCTTTAAGTGAAAAACTCAAAATAAACTATCACGTAAAAACAATGCTATTAAATTCATCATAAAACAAACTATTATAATATACAATTATTTTAGCACATTTTTATAAATATTATTAGTCTAAATAGTATCTCGAAAACCGTAAAAAATAAAAATTGCTTATATTTTAGGGCAAGAGTATTTTTTTTAGAATGGGGACAGGTCTCTAGAGTCTGGATTTCCCTCGTATTCCGCCGCTGACTGGCGGTCATGAGGTCTCGTCCACCGAACCTGGCTAGATCCGAACAATGGAATTTCAGATTACAAAATAAGAATTTGAAAACAAATCAAGTAGTATGGTGCTGATCATGCGCATCATACCACCCGGTATCTCTGTGCACCTTAATTTTATAAGTACAACCGAAAGCATTTGATCGAGATCCCGGACCAAATTTATATCTGCGAACGAAAAAGGAAGAAAAATCTCTCTAGCTACTAGTAGTACTCCTACCGTTTAAAGCTATGGAGGCACGTCCTTTCTTCTTTGCACGCACTAGGCTTGGGCGAAACACGTTCCGTCACGGCGGATACTCCTGCCGCCACACGCCTGTAGACTGTAGTAGCCGATACGAAAGGCGGCCAGCATCCAATTTATTCGCCGAATCCTTGCATTTCTTCGTGACCTCCAAGTGGACGGCAACATTGCATGAATCTACACGTACTGCAGCACTAGCCATGACTGAACAACTGCATGAACGATCATGCATGGGCATCTCTACTAACTCGTAGCTAGGTTGATGCTACTTATCCGTAGCATCTGCACTGACCGGCACTGAGATGTGTTTCCTGTTTTCCTTGCTACTGCAAACTTGAAATGAGATGTGTTTGCTAGTATAGTGGCTGGAATGCACCCGACACGCTCACATTTCAACACCAAGTTCCTTCTTTGCTTGCCCGCATTTTTTTACTGCAACGTTACCTTTCAATAGTACCTGTAGAATCAATGTATTGATTTATAATTTTGTGATGAACAATTGGCACTTGAATTTTGAATTGATTTTGAGTTGATTTGGTGAAGAGGTGTGGCCTCGGGATGAGGTCGGTCAGACCGGTCAGTGACCTACAGTCTGACCGGTAGGGTGGTCAGATCGGCCGGTGCGGTCTGATGGGCGATCCAGAAGAGATATCGGAATTGGATTGTTGGGCCGGTCCGACCGGCGTGTAGTGCCCGGTCAGACCGGCTGAGCCCGAATAAGATTGATTTCGGGTTGTTTTCTTGGATTGCAAGTTTTCTTCGTGGATATGATTTAATTATGGTTTCTATTCGTGGATAATTTTGTTGTGTGCTAATGATGAGTCAAGTTGGTGAAAAGTTGGGCTCGGTTATGGTTTCTTGGTTGTTTCATGTGTAGGTATCGCTTGAGGCCTCGAGAGAGTATTGCCGGTGATGGATCGGAGTCGACTTGGGAGAAGTTGATGTCCAGAGGATCAAGAGATCA
>CM002483.1:12626041-12658163 GCA_000325765.3 Leersia perrieri
GGTTTAGCCTAGGGTTTCGGCTTGAGGTCGAATTTAGAGAGAGGAGTGCTGTTGTTGCATTTTGTAAACATATATTGAAGCAATAAAGTTAATCTATATCTACAAATTCTTCGATATTGTGTGTTTGGCGACGGTTCTAGGGTCCCGATAGTCGGACCGGTGGCATCGTCACGGTCAGACCGGTGGCGTGGTCAGACCGACGGCATAGGGATGATCAGACCGGCTCACCAGTCAGACCGGCATAGACTTAGTGGTCGGACCAGCTTTCGACAAAGGGAAAGGTAATTTTTAATTCCGCAAAAAGTTACTGTATTTGGGTGTTCCAATTATTCACCCCTCTCTAATTGGTTTGTCTTCTTGTTTTCGATCCTACAGTACCTATATTACCACATGTATAAATTATACTTCAGGTAAAGGATTGCATTAGGGGGGACCAGATCCTTTGTAGTAACTGCGAGAGAGCAAATAATTTTTCAAAATTCCTAAGCCGTTGATCAGAACCCAGCGCAGTCACAGTGTCACAAGTCAAGACCTGTTCTTACATCGGCTTATCAAGATAGGAAACAGACTCTAAAAGAAAAACAGGAAACAGATGATGAGTTGGTGACATGGATCGATCAGAATCCTTCCATCGTTGCAGACGATGCAGTTTGGTTCTTTTTCTTTCCTAGATGAACTTCGAGAGACGACCCTCTCCTTAGGTACACGGTTGCTCGGCTTGCATCTGAGACGGCCAGAGTGGTGTTTATTCAAGAATTCAAGTCCAGTTACTGTTCTGCCCGTCTACTATCCCATTTGCCCGGTTACTGTTCTGCCCGTCTACTAACCCATTTGCAGTGCGTGGTTCTTGCTGCTGATTGACTGATTGTCGCAGTGATTCCTCTAGCGCACTATACTTGGTTGCCCGGATGCCGAGAAGAAGCATATGCTGCATACGTATTGTCAGAGCAGGTTAGCAGTATGGTAGTATTCGATTAGAGCATCGCGGGAGCAACTGGGTATGGCTGCTTGCTCGTGCTGGAAACATTTTTCTCTGAATATTTACAGCTGGTTTTGATTCGAGCCGGCATATATTCTGCGCAACCTGGGTAATCTGGAAAGAAAGGGAAAGGCGACAGAACAAATAACAAATCTTGGAGTGACAGTGTTACACATGTGCCATAAACCGGTGCATCCATCCATCCATCCTCTCGTCTTTATTTTTATGGAAATAGTTGTTAGTGAAAAATATGGAAATAGTTGTTAGTGAAAATGGTTTACATCTTTAGCTTCTACCATAAGACGTACAAACAATAAATTTGTTCGAATAGTAGAAAAGACGTATAAGGTTGTGGAATAAACCTCCACATACCCTTATTATTGATTAGCGGTAGAAAAGCCATTTAGATTCTAGTCAATAATTCCAATGGCAGAAGAAGAGACCATTTGCCACCAATTTCAAAAAGTAAGCATTATTGTATATAGTATTATGTTCCTGTAGGTAGACCAAATATAGAGTCAATAGGAGGATATAAAGGTAATATGTATACGACTATGTAATTATTTATTGAGCAATTTTATAGTTCTTGAGGAGGTACCGAGAGGTATCAAAATTTTAGTATAAAATTCTTATAGTACATAAGATACTAGGAGATATCAAATTTATACTAGAAAAAACGATAACTCCTAGTACCTTCCCAAGGACAGGAAAATTTCTCTTATTTATTATTAAAAGCTTTGTCATCATGGCAATGCAAATTGACCAACGGAAAGAATCAGCTCTAATTTAAAACATCTTTTTATTGGAACTAGGTACTCCTCTAAGCTAATTATTAAAAATATTTTTAGAATTACGAGGTGGGGGTTGATTTTGAGAGTAAAAACACATATCTTCAAACAAAATGAGCAACATGACACCTGTATAAAGATTTTTAGTTGTCTCTTGTGCTTAGCAGAAACAACAATGTTTGTCTCCTTGGCCCCTTTTAGCTGTATTATACTTCGTTAGGATTACTTTTTTTTTTGAATAAATCATGACATCTATTTATCTCTCTTGTCTTAGACAAATATACATTATCAAAACAGATGGACAGTGCTGAACACTTCATAAAATTTTGAAAGTATGAGGTTACTTTAGCCTACTCGTACAAAAACTTCTATCTAAAAGTTGAACAACTTCATGTTTACTTCATCTTCTAATCCTCCTTTGAATATACAACTGGGAACAGTAAAATATAAAGCACAATGACTGCACTTTTGTAGTCAAAAGCTCACTTCTCGTACTGTTCTTAACAATTCCATCTATCTGAATCTGCCAAAAACATAAAAGGAATCCTAAAACTCAACTAGGATAAGCCACATAATCCACAAAATAATAGCCATTCACATAGAGACAAAATAGCCAGAAGAAATCTAAGCCGTTGGATAGATTAAGTAGTAATTTTGTTTAATAAAAAAAGAGACTTGTCTAGAAGCCTCTTGAACCAAGGATGAAAAACATAAGATTGGCCATATAAAGTTACCATGAGCAGTTTTGGTTTGATACCAAAACTTGCCCTACCAAATAATTGGCCATTTGAATAGTACTTCCTCAATGTTTGGATTAGTGCCAATTTTTTCTCAATCCAACACAAACACACAAGCAAACTCTACCAAAACATTGGTAGTACCAAAACTTGCCCAAGATTTGACACTACTAATGGTTTGGTAGGACACTAAACCAAATCTGCCCTATGTGCACCTTGAATAGAAGTGAAAAGAAAATCCTAAAACTCAACTAGGATGAGCTACATAATCCACAAAATAATAGCCATTGGATTCACATAGAGACAAAATAGCTGGAAAATCTGAGCCGTTAGATAGATTAAGTAGTAATTCTGTTTAATAAAAAAAACAAAGAGACTTTGTCTCGAAGCCTCTTGAATCAAGGATGAAAAACAAATTGGCCATATAAAGTTACTATGTGCACCTTCAATAGAAATACTTCTTTGCAAAGATACCTTGTACTATTTATATGAATTTTCTTTGAAAAATACTTACAAATATACCATTGACTTATATTTATATTTATAAAGAACCAACCAAAAAAAAAGAAGAGAAAAGGTATAAGAATTCTGTGTCTTATAATTAGTTGTTAATATGAATTTTAATAATTTTTTAAAAATATATAAATGCATTTGATAGAGGAAAGGCTATAGTCACATGAACGTGTGACTGATGTACTAGTCCTCCTTTGAATATACAACTGGGAACAGTAAAATATAAAGCACAACGACGGCACTTCTGTAGTCAAAAGCTCACTTCTCGAACTGTTCTGAACAACTCCGTCTCTCTGAATCCGCCGAAAACATAGTTTTCCATCAAAAGTGTTATAAATTGGCTTGCTATCCCAGAAAACAAAGCAAAGAGCCCAATATGACTACGGATGACTACGGACGTATATGCCTTTGTTGCAGAATGCATGCCCACGTGTTCCCCAAATTTGAACACTTTAATCGTCGATTATATCTTATTCTTTAAGGAGCAGAATTGAGAATTCTAATCGAACTACAAGAAGCAATCATCCTTCTATACACTAATACACATATTTACATTTTTATAGTGCCATGTGCCATTCCTTGTTTTTTATAGTCTGCAAGATTGCAAATCATACATATATGATATATCTCCTTGGTTAAGCAAAGTAGCACAATTAAGCATCAATCATTTGTGTACCGTGTGCACTTTCTCTGTTGTATCACTGACAACCAACAAGAAAAAAAATGAAAGTGAATGCCATTATACCAATTTCACCGGGAGTCAGCTGTGAGTTTTGACAGCTTTGTCGTATGCTCTTTCTTGCGAAGTTCTTCTGGCCAGTTCTTCCTCTGCTTAGTCGGTGTGCATATCGAATTGATCAATTAGTTGGGAAGTTTCTATTTCAGTTCCTCTTTGGAAAGCATGAAGAAGGGATCGAACTTTAGCCCGATATGTCTGGATCAGTTACCACGAACACTTGAACAGCCGAGCAGATAACACGTAACTCTTATCTTTCCAGGAAAGGTTACCAGTTTACCAAGTTAGACAAAATTGACAAAACATTCAGGAGGAGTCCAAGAGAAAGTAACAGTTGCTTCCTCAGTTGTGCACTTGTGCTAGCTTGGCTCTAAAGTTCACATAATAGTACCAGTACTGATTTATTTTATTTTATAAAAAATACCTGTTTCTGAAGGAAATTGAGAAGGAAAAAGGGGAAGGACAAGTTACCAATGAAGAAAAGTCCCTTCGTTAGTGCATTCATCTTTAGATAGCCATATTTTTAAGGAATGGATATTATCTTTTGAGAAATTATAGTGCAGGAGATTTGCCAATTATATGAGAATGAATAAAAGGCCCTAGAACAATTTTATAGTTTTTGAGTAGATTTCAAGAGGTACCAAAATTTTAGTGCAAAATTTGGTATCCCTTAATAGCTAAGGTATACAAGAGATACCAAATTTACACTAAAAAAATGGTACCTCTCTTGGTACCTTCTTAAGAAAAAAATATAAATTTGCTCAAGACCCTAAGGCTTAGTACAACTAGAAACAGTAAAAATTCTTAATCTTTTTCTATAATAATAACAGAAAAAGATTGAGAATTTTTACGGTATAACAAATAGTATCTTAAGGTATCAAAATACAATCCAATCATTTATTTTAAATTGGCACGATCAATGAATGGTTAGATTTTGATTTGGTACTCGATGTACTGGTATCTCGAGATATTATTTGTTAGACCATAAAAATACTCAAAAGGATTATATAATTGATATTACATAGGATGATTTAGCTACTAGAACGACCTGATCACTCATTTATGTGATCTTGCCACGTTGATTTGTCTGATATTTTTCTTTATTAGGAACACAACTCGTTCTTCGCTGCGGAAGGTTTGATTAAAGATTCGTCTATTTTCTTTCTAGCCACCCGTTCCACCAAGGCCCCGTTCGTTTCAGTTTTTTTTCTCGTTTTTCGTTAGCACGCTTTCCAAAATAATTATTCGTATGTTTTTTACGAACGAAGTTTATATAAAAGTTGTTTTAAAAATCAGATAAATCCATTTTTCAAGTTTTTAATAGTTAATACTTAATTAATCACGTACTAATGACTTATCTCGTTTTGCGTGCACAGATAATCCAAACTTCACCAGTAGAAACGAAGGGCGATTGTTACCTTTGATCGCAATGTTCTTGGCCTAATTTTTGCTGTGTTCTCCCAAAACTCCTTGACTCCTCCTTCGGATATTATCCATGTTACTAGTTCAAACCACTTCGTTAGTGCACTTATATGTATAGTACATTTTGGAAGTTTGGCAATGCAAGCTAGTGCAAGCAATGCAAACTGAAAGACATGGCAGACAATGAGACACATGTGACACATGATCCTACTAAATCGATCACTGGATTTGTCAATAGCGGATAATTACGAACAACTCCAGAAATCATTTCTTAGATGATGGATATCAACTCGGTCTCTGCAGCCCGCAAGAATGTACATATCCATCTACCGAAGTATAGCTGTAAAGTGCACGCGGCCAATTCGCCATGCATATTTTTGCTCCCTACAATGGACTTCATTTTTACTATAAAATCTTCAGCATTGTCTACGACATGCATGCATAACCTAGACAAATAAATTTTGGTAATGTGCTATGTACTTTAACCATGACCTTGTATATACACGCAGAATGGAAGAGCATCAAGGCATGATTGAGAGCAACGCGACTCAAATCCTTGAGCTGCCTCCACCATGCTTTGCTGCTTGCTGCTCCCTCCTTGACCGATTAATGCCCTTTTTTTAAGAACGTTGTAGCCTGCTTTGTCGCGCCATTGCTCGAGCTAGACAACATGAGTGCATTGATCCTCTCACCTTTGATATCTTCTGCGCCGTGTCGTCATTGCCTTATTGATTGATCAATTGGTCACTGATCTCTCGTTTGCTCATTCAAAAGCCAGAAAACATATTCAGATGGATCGATCAGATCCCTGGTCAGAGATTCATCTTTGCGTCGCCAAAAAGATTGAATCTTTACATTCAATCAAACTAACTCCCACTTAAGTGAAGATCGGTGGTGCTCTTCCTTTATCAGCTATAAACTAATTACGTATGTACACGCCATCAAACTGAGAGATGAACAGAGAGAAAACTCTGCATTTTGCATGAGCAGTTGGCCTTCATTGGCTGCTTTGCGTTATAAATATGTACTGATGCATATTATTTCTTCCTTTAAGCCGCAGGCTATGAGATAACCTAAATTGCCTACAAGAACATTTTTGTAAAGAAAAAATGCCCTTTTTTTAAGTGGAGACTACCTCATCACCAATATGGTGGTCCAAATGCCTACAGGTGCTGGTCCAACATTGTTTAGTTTGGGTTTGGCTTAGCAAAGCAAAGTTCGTCGGACACAAAAAGATGCATGTCGAAAGGGGACAATGGCTTCTCTGATTCCATTTGTCATAACAAAACAGTCGTTTTCTTTATTTCCTTGTCATAAAAATACATCAATGAATGGTCTGCTACATAGTTTAGTCAGCTAGCTATTGTGTTCGCTAGTGTGAAGTGTACACAGTGATAAATCCTTTTTTTTACACCCTGAAAAATGGACAAAGAAAGAATAAGGCTGTGTTTAGTTGTTTACCTAAAATTTTTTTAAGTATACGGACACACATTTGAAGTATTAAAAGTAGACTCAATAACAAAATAAATTACAGATTTTAACTGTAAACTGCGAGACGAATCTTCTGAGCCAAATTAATCCATCAATAGTAAATGTGCTTATTGTAGCACCACATTGTCAAATCATGGCGTAATTAGGCTCAAAAGATTCGTCTCATAATTTATATGCAAACCGTGCAATTGGTTTTTTCATTCACATTTAGTGCTCTATGAATGTATCCAAACATTTGATGTAATGAAAAAGTTAAAAGTTTGAAGAAAAAAAGTTAGAATCTAAACAAGGTCATCTTGAATAGCCCTTGATCACTGGAATTATTATTGTGGATTTATAATTAAATCATGTTTTCATAAGCTGTTTTTTTTAATAATGAATAACCGGCTGCTAGTACTATAAGGGTCATGCCATACTATGTCAGATGACAAGATCACTCGAGGAGGATAAACTTTGAGGTTAAGTCAAGTATGCATTCAATCTTGAATGTTTGTAAACAAGTGCTATTTTTAGCACTATTTATTGAGCAAATTATACTTTGCACTGGGTAAAATGTAATTTATTTCACTTTGCACCAGGGTTTAGCAGATACTTTCACTTTGCACCGGGGTGCATCGAACTAAGTTTCACTTTATACCGGATTGTATCATATAATTCAAAAAATCTTGTGAAATGTACAAATGTAACTTATAAAATAAAGTAAAGTTTCATAACATTTGATTCATAATTTGAAATATCCATAAAAATTCTATAGATTTGATAAATTATTTTGATATTAACCTGATGCAAATTAAAACTTATATTGATATACCATGGTGTAAAGTGAAAGTGTAAGCTAAACTTAGTGCAAAATAATACAAGGTAAATTTTACCCAGTGCAAAGTACAATTTACTCTTATCTATTTTACACTGTGACTAAATCTTTGTAGTAGTGAATGGTTGAGTGAATGCCTGCGCAGTCCAGCATAGATTCATTCTATGTATTATATTATGAGAATTTTATAGTCCTTGAGGAGTAGATACCGAGAGGTAAAAAAATTGTTAAAACTTAGTATCTTCTAGTACCTGAGGTGCCGTGATATCAAATATATACTAGAAAAAGTGGTATCTACTGATACCAAGAACCATAAAATTACTCTGATATTATAAAGAGTTTTGAAAAAAAGACACCACAATCGTTTAGAGGGCTAGAAATTTCCACGTTAATTGGAGAAAAAAAGAAAATTCCACACTATTCGATCGTGGCAGGGGTTCAAATTTTAATGGTTGATTTAAAAACAGTTCGTACAAAAGTTTTGGAAAATTGTAGTCCGTTGGAATTATAGTACATGCCATATAAGGTAGATTAGTGTTGACGTGAAATTTGGTTTCACGTTCTTTACACCGAAGGCCTGAGAGATCTGCTTAACTCTAGTGCAGGTCCTAAAATCGGGTTCAGGACGTGCCAGTTGATTTGATCGTGCGATCAACAAGAATAGAAAAATTAAGGTTAAATACCAGATGCCATCGACCACTGGGCCGATGGCGGGTAGCCGATAGCAAGAGTTTTGCGATCGGCTGTCATGTCTGCATCGGCTATAAAGATGAACCGATGGAGCTTATGATATGAAGTTGAATTAAAGATAACCTATTGGCTGAAATCCCGATAGAAACATACATACCTAAAACCGATATATCCAAACCACTTTGTTTCAATCTCAGTCCGAAGGATCGATCGGGGTCGAGACAGCTTGCGCCGAAATCTTCACTAATTAGCTTAGATATATTAATTAAAAACGTATATGATGGTAGATATACCGCGTCGTATAAAGTACTGCCTTGATATATTATTATCAGTAGTAACCTAGTTAGAATATCAGACTTAACCGAGAAAGTCCTAACTAGCATCTTAATTAGAATATTGGACTTAACCAAGAAAGTCATAGTCAAGATGAATCGATGCAAATATACCATGGTTGATCTAAAATCTAGCGATATATATGATACGCGACATGAAAACCAACAATCGAGTATATCAGATATAGCCGAGAAAGTACCGACTGCCGACCATCATAAAGTTTGACGAGTCATACCTATTGCTGTAGTTCGAACCAAATCGATGCAGCACGACTCGAAAGCACAGTCTCGTCGAAAACCTAGCAGAGCTAGGGTGGCGATGCGCCGAAGTTGTATTGATTAGAAAATGGTCCTTTTTACGGTACCCGGGCAACAATATTTATACCCATGGGTAACCGACTCCTAATAGTACACTGTAGGATCGAGGAGGCTGACTAGAGGGGGGTGAATAGGCGGTTTTAAAATTATTTGGCCAAAACCGTGTTTTATATGTGGAAGCGTAAATCAAAACGGTTTTGTACAATTGAAGCCTAAATCAACTAGTTTCAACTATGTGTACAAAGAGACTATACCTATGTTGAGATTTACATCCCTAGGTTGACTAGCTCACAAATATACAAACTAAATTAAGTCTTGCAAGCCTAGGATGATAAAGATGTCACAAATAATATCTAGTATATAAATTGCTCAAAGTAAATACAATAAGTAAAGAGAGCAAGAAACAACCAATTTTTTGTTTAATCAATGTTGGGAAGCTCCGTTGAGACGAGCCCCGACTTCACCGCTCAAACCACAAAGCCTCCGAACCCCTTTGCTAAGGGATGGGCAAGGTAGGAGCCGGCCTTGAAGTGGTCTACACAAGCCTCAATCACTAGTGGTAGCTCTTCCTCCACTCCGGAAATGGTGAACTCCAAACCTTTCACAATCAACACCGAGCCTCCTCCACAAACTCCTTTGAAGAGGTCACTGATTCTTCTCCAAGCCGTCTAGAAGGCGACAACCTCCAAAAATAATAAGTCAAGACTCTCTTGACTCTCCCTAAGTACCAATGCTCAATCTCATGCACTAACTCTTAGCAAAACTTGCCTCTACCACTCTCTATTTGTAACTAATGCACTCTAGTTGCAACTCATGCATTAGAGGAGAGGAGATGGCTCTCTCAAGCTAAATCATGCACAAAATGGCTCACGAGGTTGGCTCTCATGCATATGCCTCTAATAGGATCAGGAGCAACCACCAAACCACTCAAACTCTTGGTCTTATATAGACCACACCAAGGAACTAGCCGTTGGGGGGGAAATCAACCTTCTCTGGTGCCTGTCGGTCAAACCGGCATGTATGGGCTGGTCAGACCGGCCCCCCTTAACTCAATGGTTAGAAAACTAGCCGTTAATGCTCCCGGTCTGACTGGAGTGTATTGGGCGGTCAGACCGTAGGTTATTTTTTAGCACAACCGACAATTAGTAAAACGGCGATATCTCATCACCCGGATGTTGGAAATAGGTGTTCTTGGACTCTATGGAAAGCTTATTCAATGGGCTATCCAACCCATGAACAACTAACCCAAGAATCACAACTTATCTCAAGGAGAAAGGGCTCAAACTCAAGAGGACACTCCACCGGACATGCCCACAAGAGACCACTCTTTTCTATTTGATTTGCTCACTTCTCTCTTTGCCTAGACATTGAGAAAACACACCAAACATGGCTAGACACTCCTCACACATGCCCACATCTCTCTTTGTCCACACAACCAATTCCAACGAGAATCACGGGTGGACACAAAATATAAGCAATGCATGAAACATATCTAAACAAGTCTCACCACATGCATGCCAAAGGTTCTAGTCTAGGATCAAAATCCAACCTGGACTCCTCACTCAAACTAGACACAACCTTAATGTGCATGCCTAGAGAAAAATAATCATGCATTTGAGATTGAGCGATTTGCACATGGTTCCAATCAAGTGACAAAGTCATTGACCCCTCTTAATAGTACGTCGCCTATCATGCAACCCGGTCATTACTCCAAACACCAAGACCGGAAAAGGACTAAGAAAAGCATTCTTAGCTTCATTATACCTTTGCGTTGCACCCATAGTTTTCTCCATTAACTCCATCATGGTAGGACCTATTACTTTGCACAACTCAAAGGAAATCCATTAGTCCTAACAAATCGGTTGTCATCCTCCACTTGATGACCAACCGGTTGAATATAAAAGATGAGAATACATTGTTGAGTAATTATCAACACCACAAGTGTTATATACTCGCATATGTGCTCAAATGCAATGATCCCAAAATAAATATAGGTGAACAACATGGATCAAGAGCAAGCATAACAAATATATATAAGATTTGCTCCCCCTAAACATATGCATGCATACAAAATATATAAATGAGAGGCAAGTGCATGCATACAAAATATATAGGATTTGCTCCCCCTAAATATATGTATATAAAATTCTTGTATGTGAGAAAGTGTATGCATACTTAAAGATAAACCAATGGAGATTTATCCTATACATATGTGGAAGGAATGTGACAATAATATACACAAACATAATGCATACCTTCATGATCTCCATGTTCTTAAAGTGAACGAGACTAAATAAGATAAGGCTCAAATAAACATTAGTCTCACATTTATATCAATAACATGGAAATAATATACGCAATTTATCAAAATGTAGATGGAGAGAAGGAATGATACATTTCGCTTGAGCTCCATCCTTTTCATTTTTTATCATGTGTAGGATCCATCATCAATGTGCTCATAGCCATCTAGATGGCACTCTCGACATTTCCATATTCGTATCCAAATGAGACTAGACAAAAGTACTCAATAAAATATTAGTCCCCTATAATAGATTTGTCATTAATCACCAAAATTAAGATAATGACACTTGAACTTACATAACGACCCGATTGGCTTAACATATGCGATCGTTACACAGAAGGAAAATGACTCCTAACTTTACAAAACTAGGACTTTGATAACTTGCAAACAAAGAAAGTAACACACCTTCCTAATCTAGATACAATCGGACTTTGAGCCCGATACGACCTAGCACGGCTCCGCGTGTTGACTCGGTCTTCATGTTGACTTGTCCTTCATCGGCTACATCCTCATCGGTTTGATGTTCTTGTTCAATCCGATGTAGATTCATGCTTTTCCATCGGCTTCCGAGCCGATCCAAATTCTAGTATCAACACATGCCCCCCGATTCCGAAGTAGTTGGAAAGTGCTTTGGAATTTATTCCAACAAGTTTGATTTGTATCCCTGAAGCCTGTTCAACTTCAAGTCCAACAACAAGTACGAGAGTGGCTCGATTTTCGGCTTCATCATCGCTTGGTATAAATTTATTTGACCTCGCCTCTTTGTTTTCCTCAGCCCTCCTCAATTTCCTTCCAGCAGAAGCCTTCTCTCTTCCTTCTTTCTCCGGCGAAGCTTAGTCCAACAACCACCGTGAATCCTACCGTTTCATATCTCCGGCGACCATATTGTCCAGCAGGCTTAATGGTGACTCATGACTCCATTCCCGAAGTAAGTTTTCTCGTCTCTTGTTAATCTAGCATTTTAGACTCACTTCTTATTCTTCTCATATTCACCACCTAAGTTCTTCGTGTTCCTTATCCCGTACACTTCCCTTAAATTTTTTACTTTTTTGATCTATCATAGGATCTCAAAAATCAAATCCTGATCCCCCGAGCCGATGTGGCGCGTAACTTTTTCCTCGGCCCGATGGATAGTGAAGACCCAATAACTTTCATCAATGCAGAAATGAATCGGGTTCCGTAAAATTGGCTTCTTTCGACATATCTCACCGGTCAAGTACTTTTCGATCATGGCCGACAAAATTTCAACCTTGGACCGATTGGTTCCATCGGGTTCAGAAATCTCATTGCAAATTCTAGGCTCTACGTGGCATAGATCTATGCCTCGAACTCTCCAACGTGAATTACCTCAAAGACGAATCCCTTCTTGCAGCGGACTCCTATTTTTGGTTAGATGCCCTAAATGCCTTCATGTTCCGCAATGGGCCGATCACTCCAACCCTGATGGACGTAAAGATGCTGACAGGTCTGAAGATCACCGCTCCCTTCAACTTGGCCCAATTCAAAGGTCGTGACTCACATTACAAGCTGCAAACTGGCAGAACTAGTTGGAGCGTTTATGTAGAGGAGCACAAAAAAGATGGCCCTGTCGGGGACCGGGAACATGCTGCTTTTCTGTTAATGTGGCTAGAACGCTTTGTATTCTGTGGGTCAACTATGGCTCCAACATCCAACCTACAGCTCTTAGCCGAAGACTTAGCCAATGGATGTGAGATTCCCCTGGGCAAAATCCTGCACGGGGAAACTTATTGGATGTTGCATGAGGCATCGGTCAAACTCGCTTTTGGTTCCCCTATCAACCCTGGAGGCCCCTGGTGGTTTGTGCAGATGTTTTTACACTTGTACTTTTCTTGTTTCTTCGACCGCCCTCTCCTGTATGACATCAGTTTCTCTCTTTACGACCTCCAAATTGCCGACCTCAAAGCCGAACGAGCCAAAGAGAGAGTGGAGGATGATAGCAGTTCTTCATTGGATTCAGCCACCCGTCGCTGTACATCCTATGGTGAAGCCGTCTTTTGCTTCCAAGGTGCTTCCAGATTGAGCGGACCATTGATAGCTGAATGGTTCAAAAGGTTGTACATTGGTGCCGATGATGAATCAACCATCTGGTATCCCTATGATCAGGTTGATTGCTTTGAAAATCCACCCGATATGTCCTTGCATAACATTACAGAATGTCAGGACAACTTTCTGGCTTGCGTCCGTCCATGTCTACTTCCATCGGGTATATCATCAGGCCGTAAGAATAAAACCACTACTTATGAGTTTTATCATCCCTCAGTAGCAGCTCGACAACTTGGTTTAAGTCAACTGCCGATCAAACTTCACTACATGGATCGGCTTCGTTCAAGAAAACTGGTGGATTCAGAACTATTGTACGGTCGGCTCCTTGACATCCCGATTCCATCCGATGGCACACTCGACACCATTGCGCTCCAAGCTTCCACATCGGCTTCATGGGAATCGTGGTGGGATGAATGGTGTAGTCATCTGTTCAATAGAGAAGTGTCTCAATACTGCATTCAATTCTACCCTGCTTTCACCATTGAAGAAGAGGTAATTCATTCCAAACTTGATTTACTCTGATTATAATTATCATCTTTTACAATTTCATTTATCTTTTCAGCAACCCTCGGTCGATCCTCCCTCTCAAAGCCGATCAGGTCACTCAATTGAGTACGCGGCAGCCCTTCCCGATCCCAATATTGGTGCCAACGCTCCTCTCCCATTATCATTCCTGTAAGGGCAGATACGGAAGCCGATCGCCAAAACCCAAAAGCGCAAACTTCCAGCAGTCAGCCGCACCACTCAGGCCGAAAAGAAAAAGAAATCTAAACAGGAGACAACCCGACATGCCCAATTGCCGGATGATCTGGACGCCACCGTTGACGCAGCAGCAGCAGCAATTAATGAGGAAAACACTGAAGCTGCTCAGTCAACCGATCCATCTCCTCATGAACCATCAGCACAGCCAGTAAATTGCTTGTCCTTTGTCAAAATCCCTTTCTTAATCGCTTTCCAACTATTACTACTGATGATCCTTTACAGGTAATCCCATCACCACAACGATCGGGTAACATCGAGACTGTCCATTCACCGATACTGCCAGATACCGATGCCTCTTCTCCAAGCATCGCTGCTAATACTGCCCTCCTTGATTCAAGTAAATTCATCACTCGATGCCACTCATATAATCTAATGCCTTCTCAACTAAAAGTGAAATTGACTTAAAATCACAGATCCAAACATTGCTTCAGTTGTTGTTGAGGAAAACATTGAAGAGCTTGCCAAGGTATAATAATTAAATTATGATCATCCCCTATTTTTCTTAAATTACTCATCAAATTTCTTTGCAGAATGACCTCTTTGACTTCAACATTTATGAATTCATCTCTGATGATGAAGAGGAAATCCCTAACAAGCCAAACCTGGATCCATCGGTTGAAAAGAGAACAGCTCTATTAGATATCGCAAGATCGGCTCGACATACCGATTGAAAGCTTGGTGGCTGATGCTGGTGCTATTCGGAGCCGAGTAATGTATATTGCTCCATCAATTCCCGATGATCTTGCCAATGCACTCACCTTTGTTGCATACATTGAATCGTACCAAATCCGTATTGCCAGGGCTCAACAGCGTATGCTAGATCGTCAATCCTACCTCTTGCATCAGGCTGCCCTTGAATCGGCCAAGAAAACTGTCAAGGAAGAAAAAAATATTCTGGATCAAGTATCGGTTACACCTTCCACTCTCTCGACCAAGCTTGAAGAATTGAAAACAAGAAAAGCAGATCTAGAAACCCTCCTGGACCAAGTTAATCAAGAGATTTCATCAACCGAGCAGGAGATTACTGATCATCCTCAAGCCGTAAACACCCAAAAGGACAAGGTCAAAACTGCCATTCTTCAAGTCCTCAAGCCGGAACTGAATCCGGTGGAAGGAACCGATGACGTAGACGCCGCAATGATTAAGAAAGCCGATCAAATCCGTTTGCGTGCCATTGAAGCAATCAACACGTTCCTGGCTGAGTAAAACTTTTTAGTGCATTTGAACTTGCTTTTGCGATAAACTTGTGTTGATGAAAAACTCATGTGAACTTCTGCATCGGCTCTGTTGCCGATTGTAATAGAGTAGTTTCGCTTTTGTTCTGCCAAGTCTTTTATTTTTAATATATTTTGTTCTAAGGGCGATAGTTTATATTGGCCGTCTAAAGACGATGTATACTAAATACATCGACTGCATCGTAACCGGCTAAACTACCGATTAAGCAATTGATCTCCTCGTTAGATAGAAATCCTTTAATCTTTTTCAATAGATACCCTTAAAATATGTCGGCCTTATCTGTAAATAACTTATTCCTTTTTTGCCGACAAAATCCTCGCAAATCTTAGTAAACTAGAGCCGATGGGCAAATGCCCTGTCAAAAATCAGTTGTATTCGATCGCTAGTCACATCAAGAAATTCTCCTTCCCAAGCCTTCCTAATATACACTCGATTCCTTTTAACTCCCATAAAGATAAATCGGCTATAGCAACATTAACCGATTTGTCGGCTTGGATTATCTCAATCTAATCATCGTTCCATTGAAGTAAACTCTGATGCATAGTTTGATGGTATGCAACAATTAGCGTGAATCCAATCCCAACCTAATAATAAACTATAAGATCCCTTGCCATCAATAACAAAGAGTGTTGTCGGAATTGTCCTACTGCCCACAGTTAAATCCACGTTGACTGCCCCTTTTGGCTCTGATGCATTTCCTCCAAAGTCCTTTAGAACCATATTTGTCTTGATTAAATCCTCTGGAGTTTTACCAATCTTCCGATAAGTAGTATAAGGCATCAAATTAACTACAGCTCCTCCATCAACTAGCATCTTGGCCATCGGCTTACCATTGATAAATCCCTTAATATATAATGGTCTCAAATGCCGATGTTCATCATCTTCAGGTTTCTCAAAAACAACTTTGTTGTGGCTCTAAACATAACTGTACCGATGATTCCCATTCCTCATCCGATTCTGATGTTGGTGCCTTGAATTCTGCTGGCAAAAAGAATACCATCTGGACATCGGCTTCTTTGTTATTTTCTTCATCAGGCTTTATTTTAACATGTCACTCTTTGCTAGTTGCCCTAGGTCAATTTGCGCATTGTTCCCTGATTTGCTCACGATTCCTCAACCTCTGAACTCTTCGCTTTTGATTTCTAGTAAAAATTTCACTAGGGCACCATTGTCCTTCACGCTTTATCGGCTCATCATTAACATGACCTAATCGTTGATAAACTTCTGTTATTCATCGGCTTTTGCTGATTACATTCAGGACAATTCTTAGCCGATGGCAGTCTAATCCCATTATTCCAGCAATACTTAAAAAATTCACAATTCCAACGAGTATTGTAATCGGGTTCTTCATTTTCATAATAAGAACATGACGCTTCTTCATACTACCTCTGATATTTCTTGATTAATGCTTGGGAACTGATCCTAGGTTCCCGAGAAACATATCTCCTCCGATGCCCCCAATGCACCATATTTACTGGAAAAGGGTGACCGTCAATCTTCATCGGCTTTTTCTCCAGATCAAACTTAATCCTTGCTTGTTCAACAACCGATTGGATTTGCTGACAGAAAATCTTGCACTCATTTATATGATGTGTTCCTGAATTATGCCACTTGCAATATTTCCGTTTCTTCAAATCTTCTGCCAATGGAATAATATGACCAGGTGGCAATTGCAATTGCTTCTCTTGAAGTAACAGGTCAAAAATCTTATCGGCTTTATTAACATGAAAATCATAATGTTCTTCTTGATCGGATCTCTTAACCCATGGATAAGTTATAACTCTCTTATTTTTAGTTGCCCACTCAGCCAATCCGATCTCTCCATCCGATTCAAAATTACTTGAACAATAATGATGAGCTATCCTCTTAAATTTATCCTTTTGTACCTCTTGGAATCGGCTTTCATGAGCCGATATTCCTTGTACTAACTGTGATAAGCTCTCAAATTCCTGCGATGAAAACTTCTCCTTAATCGGATTTATTAACCCTTGGAAGGCCAAATCTGCCATCTGAGCATCATCTAAGTGCAGACTATAACATCAGTTGCTGATATCTCTGAATCTCTGTATATAATCTGCAACCGATTCGTCCATCCTCTGCTTCACAGTTGTTAGATCAGTAAGCTTCATCTCTTGAGTACCAGAGTAGAAATATTTATGAAACTATTTTTCTAGATCGGCCCACCCTCGAATAGAATTTGGAGCCAAAGATGAAAACCAAGTAAAGGCCGATCCAGATAATGATAATGGAAAAAATCTAACTCTGAGTGCTTCATCAGCCGATGCTTCACCGCACTGCGCCAGAAATCGGCTGATATGTTCTATGGTCAAAATATTTTCTTGACCAGAGAACTTTGAGAAATCTGGCACCTTATATCTGGCTGGTAAAGGTACCCGATCAAACCAGTCTGGATATGGTGGCCGATACAAATACGTATTTTTTTGGGGTTTCAACCCAAATTGTTCCTTCATAACTTCTGCAATCTTATCGGCATGTCTTTAGTAGGATTTGGATAATAGTTATTGTTTACTGGCTATTGATTATGAAACTGATTCCCTTGATATTGATCGGTGCGTTGTTGAAACCGATCATTCTCTGGTTGATACTGTTGTCCGATAACACCATAATTATATGTTGGATGTTGCGGTGTTCCCGAATGTGGAGGATTGCCGACATGAATTCTTGGAATATTATTCTCTGTGGTCTCTCAGAAACCAACATTCACCCGATCATAGATTGAATCTCTAGCAAAATATACCGGTCCCCTTGGCCTAGGAAATCCTTCCATTATCCTCTGTAGCACATCGATTATAAAATTGGCAAATACATTGGAATGATTGATCAGAGCTTGATTAATTTGTCTGCCAATTAGTTCTTCCATCTTGCGTATTTCTTCATATGTCGGATGTGGATTGGGGAAATTTGGTTTCACGTTCTTTACACCGAAGGCCTGAGAGATCAGTTTAACTCTAGTGTAGGTCCTAAAATCAGGTTCAGGGCGTGCCAGTTGATTTGATCCTGCAATTAACAAGAATAGGAAAACCAAGGTTAAATGCCAGGTGCCATCGGCCACTGGGCCGATGGCGGGTAGCCGATAGCAAGAGCTTTGCGATCGGCTGTCAGGTCTTCATCAGCTATAAATATGAACCGATGGAGCTTATGATATGAAGTTGACTTAAGGATAACCTATCGGCTGAAATCTCGATAGAAACATACATGCCTAAAACCGATATATATAAACCACTTAGTTCCAATCTCAGTCCGAAGGATCGATCGGGGCCGAGACAGCTTGCACCGAGATCATCACTAATTAGCTTAGATATATTAATTAAAGATGTGTAAGATGGTAGATATACCGTGTCATATAAAGTACTGCCTTGATATATTATTATCAGTAGTAACCTAGTTAGAATATTAGACTTAACTGAGAAAGTCATAACTAGCATCTTAATTAGAATATTGGACTTAACCAAGAAAGTCCTAGTCAAAATGAACCGATGCAAATATACCATGGTTGATCTAGAATCTAGCGATATATATGATACGCGACATGAAAACAACAATCGAGTATATCGAATCTAATCGAGAAAGTATTGACTGCCGATAATCATGAAGTTTGACGAGCCATACCTACTGCCGTAGTTCGAACCAAATCGATGCAGCATGACCCGAAAGCACAGTCTTGTCGAAAACCTAGCAGAGCTAGGGTGGCGATGCGCCGAAGTTGTATTGATTGGAAAAAGGTCCTTTTCATAGTACCCGGGCTACAATATTTATATCCATGGATAACCGACTCCTAATAGTACATGACCCGATCGGCTTAATATATGTGATGGTTACACAAAAGAAAACTGACTCCTAACTTTGTAAAACCAAGTCTCTAATAACTTGCAAACAAAGAAAGTAACACACCTTCCTAATCTAGATACGATCAGATTTTGAGCCCAATACGGCCTAGCTTGGCCCCGCACATTGACTCGGTCTTCATGCTAACTTGTCCTTCATCGACTACATCCTCATCGGTTTGATGTTCCTGTTCAATCCGATGTAGATTCCTGCTTTTTCATCGGCTTCCGAGCCGATCCAAATTCTGGTGTCAACAATTAGGAACGGACACACATTATATTAATTTCAATGCCGAACTACCTTTAAGGTATTTCAACGAAAACGACTTGTCACGATAATCAGATTCGAAATAGTATCATGTGGTACAAAATAGTGCTTTGTTTCCTACCGAACTTAGGCGTCATAATAAAAAAAATAAACGGTCAGCGAGCACATGATGTATGTAGAGCTAGCCTCTATATCCACTGCCCCAAAAGAAAATTCTACACTGTTAGATCGCGGAGGAGTCCAATCTATAATGACTGAGATTTAAAAATATCACGCACAAAAGTTTTGGAAGACCCTAGTCTATTTGAAGGACGCGACTAGCGTCCGAACGTTCGTTCCAGACTAATTTATCGAATGCCCTCCCTATAGCTGACTTTCTCTTTCTCTCTCATGCACACGTTGCCTATCCTAGTTCTATGCTAATGACGAAGGGCTAGATGATGTAGTTATCTCCTCTGTTTCTCCTCTAGCAAGATTTTCAAATATTAATTTTTCTTTCAAATTACTAAGAGTAAATTTCACAAAACTACAGGTTGTTTTAGATAATTTATCACAAAACTACATATTTAAGAACTTGCTTCACAAAACTATAGATTTAGTGTCCTTGTGTATCACAAAACTACAGATTTAAGAACTTGTTTCACAAAACTACAGATTTAGTTCTATTATCACAAAACTACAAATTTAGTGTCTCTGTTATCACAAAACTACAAGTTTAGTATTTTCATTATCATAAAACTATAGGTTTAAGCATTGCTAAAACATGTAGTTTTGTGATATTGTATTGCTAAAACCTGTAGTTTTATGATAATAGAGACACTAAACTTAATTAGCTAAAACCTATGGTTTTGTGATAATAGAGACAGTAAACTTAATAGAGACACTGAAACCTGTAGTCGACATGTATCATATTTTTAACACAAAATTAGGTATTTGGAAGGAAAATAAAATCACATAGATATTTACTTATATTTATTGAAGGCTCTCCTAAGATCCCACATTAATTAGCTAGAAATTTCCATCCTAATAAAAAATTCTAGAGATTGAAAAAAATAGTTAATCGTGCTGTGTACATAAAAAGGTACTACATCCATTTCTTAACGTATGGTTTTGACTTTTTTTAAATATGAAAGTACCATATATTTTGTTTGTGTTTTACTTTATTATGTGAAAAGTACTCAAGCACAACTTATTTTTTTTATATTTGTACACACTTTTTGAATAAGACGAATAGTCAAATATTAAAAGAAAAAAGTCAAAACCCTTATGTTGTGAAACAGAGAAAGTAATTTTAATTACGAAAGATTTAGATAGTTCCATGGCATATTAATCGTCGGGTTCTCTTAGTACCCAATACTAGTCTAAATAGGGAGTAGTATGGATGAAGTTTGTCCGTTAATATATATGATTATTATAGTAATTGATCTATTAATTTAAAAAATTATCCACCACACCATCGACTATAAATTTTAAATTAACGATACTAGCTTTTTGCACAATAAGATCATACAGTTAGGACCGTCCTTTCTGTACAAATACTCTATTGTGTAGTAATCTTAACCGTTAATTTGCTATTATAATTGTATAATAGTATTGGGTTTCATCGCACAGATACTGAGTACTGTACTACTATGTACTATGTACCGCCGGTACATATTATTGGCCGTGGAAGGCTGGCGTCGGCATGCGGTGGCCACGTGACCACTTGCGGATTCAATTTTCTTCTTTTCATTTTAGAAATATGGATTCAATATTACTACATGTAAAAGCTGGTGAAAAGGTATTGGAGTTTAATTTTAATTCATAGAATAACATGACCGTCTCTGCTAATACGAAATTTAATTGATCTACTTACCTTAATGCACAGCCATCAAATTGCATTGATGACTCCTTTATTGTTGTTCTTCCTTCTTCTTCTTTCAGCCGTACAGTACTGCCAGTACATGTTGTCAAGGTTAATCGAAGAATGCATCAAGAATGAACCACATCATCTACTTAATATTAGCTGTTGGGTTTACAAAGTGCCGAAACAGATAAAAGCAAATCCCAACTATAAGATGAAATGGGATATTCTAGAGCTTTCCATGCAGTTTCTCCTCTCACATGTTTAGAATAGATAGAGAGAATAAAAGTAGAGAAAAGTAAACAATTTTCTTGAGAGAAAAGAAACAAAGACAACTCAACAGAAGCAAGCAGAACGATCTGACAAAAACAAAAAAAACCAACATTTCAGAATGCAAACATATTTGTAGTACTATTGTCATAACACATTTAGCAGTTCAATAAATAAAGATAAAGTTAATGGTCTAAATAATGCATACTAAATTATTTGTTTTTATGACAATGTTACTTATTACTTCCTCCGTCCTCTAATATAAGACGTCCTTTTTTTTCGCAAAGTCAATATTTGACAGTTTTGACTAATAGTAAAACTAACAAAATTGGTATTTAGTGTTATGCATGTGACATCATTAGATTTGTATTAAATGTGTTTTTATATAATGTAAATTTTATAGTTTTTGATAATTTTTTATGGAATGAATTAATAGTTAAAGTAAAGTACTGTAGAACGTGTACAATTAAAATACGCCTTGTATTTAAGGATTGAGGGAGTAAGTTAGGAACATATTGCATGCACACAAGCTTTTCGTGTACACTTTATACACACCAACTAATAAATATCATCAAAAAGTCTAGAAAAAATTACTTCCAATAGTGTTACACATAACTGCAATGTCTAATCTAAAAATGCATTATACATAAATAGCAATAAAACCGACAAAATTCTGATAAATTTTTACTCAAAAAATTGTTAGATTTTTCATATTTTAGTTGTGCCTAAAATATAACGAATTTTAATATGAAACTTTGTACACATGTGTAAAACTATTAAAAGTACATGTACAAATTTTTCTAGAATTTTTTATAATACTTATTAGTTGATATGAACGGAGTGTGAATAGAAATATTGTGTGCATAGGATACGTCTCCTTACAAGCCAGAACCTACTGTAGAGCTGTTTTTTTTTCGAACACTATAGGAACACCTGCTTAACAATTTAAATATATTTGATGTGAGAGGCTATGGTTGTGCGAACGTGCACACTTAATAGGCTAGTATTATTGGCCATGGAAAGCCTAGACTCGGCACGCGAGTGGCCACGTAGTCACTTGCGGCAACTTTTTTTTTTTTAGAAATATGGATTCAATATTACAACAGGTAGAAGCTGGTGGAAGTGTTGGAGTTTAAGTTTTTTCATAGCATAACGTGATCATCTCTGCATATACAAAATTTAATTGATCTTCTTACCTTAATACATTAAGACATCAAATTGGATTGATCTACTCCTTTGTTTTTGTTCTTTTTTGTTTCTTTTTCTTTCAGCCGGCCGTAGATGGAGGACGTACAGTAGACGAGCTTAGCTTATTCGACTCCACCTACATCCTTATATGGGTGTAGCAATGCATTTAGCCATGTTTGGTTGGCTGGGCTGGACTGAAAATGGTTGGGCTGAATGATTTTTTTTATAGGAGTTGGTTAGACTGAATGAATTTTTCTTAAGAGCTAGCTGGGCTGGCTGGAGCCAGCCAGCCAGCCGAACAGGGCAAATGGCTGGAAAGCAGCAGAGGAAAACATCAGCATAGATCATTCGAGGCCATGACCATAGGCTTCTGCACATAGGAAGTTCTATTTTTTATGGTATGTTTAATGGTTGAAACATTATTGTATGTGTTTTTATGTTACGTAAAAGCAACATATGAGACATGACATGTACAATAAGTGTGTTTATCATTGAAAATAAGATAAATTGGTTTAATAGAAAAGAATACATGTACAACTTAACTATGCTACAATGATAAAAAATTATTTTTCTAATTTGATGGTGTTGTTTCTTAAACCATTATCAAAATAATATAACACTATTCTCTCTCTTCGTCCTCTCTTCCACCTAAACGAAAATCCAACGTGGTATTATTTTTTAATTTAGATCACCTGTACATGCCCGTATGCCGTCGACATCACGAAACAATTCAGCGACGGTTTGCCATCGTCGTGACTCGTCACATACTATTCATGTACTCACATCCTGCCAAACACAAAACAACCACGACTCATGTACGTTCATATTCGGTTTTGTCGCTGCTTTTTTTACTGTATGCATATGCATCACCATCATGCATAAGGCTTATTATGAAATCATCGTCATGATTATTATTTTATGATAAACAATTAAATTTAAAAATTATTAATTAAAAGAAAATTGGTTTAAAATATTTGTTATTATGGTATGAGTAGTGCGTGTGATCATGTGGTTCAGGTTGCGACATATGTGTCTAGAATAGTTATTTGTCTATTGTGTATAGGTGAATTTAGGTCAAGCTTTGTCAATGATGAACATTAGGACTAGATTTACGGAGAAACCAAGGCCTAGCATGATCAGACGGCCATGTGATAAGTATAAAATTGAGTTAGAAGTTTTTAGGTTAACTGTGATCAACGGTGAGATTAATACTAAACTCAAAGAGAAGCCAAGTGTAGAATGGTCAAGAATGCCTGGTTAGTTAATGTGTGGCACAACATGGTCAATACGCGAGCCCCGCAGGTACCGTGGGGAAATGCAGGATACAGTGCTATATATTGTGCTACAGTATGCAAGAAAGTGGCTCACGGGAACGTTACCAATGCCGTGACGCGACTTCGGGCAGCGGAGTGCGGAGGTAACGACCGTCCGTGACGAATCGATTTAAATTGGATTCTACTGGAGTGAAACGCTTGTTGCGCGAGTCGCGTCATGGTGTGATCTTTGGATAATTTTATAGTTAGGCCGAGTTCTTTTTAGTTTATTTCGGATTATTACCCACTAAATTATTACGGACACACTTCTCAAGCTATCAAACGGTGTATTTTTTGAAAAAACTTTTATATGAAACTTCTTTTTAAAAAGTCAAATAAATCTATTTATGAAGTTTACAGTTGCTAATACTCAATTAATCATATACTAATAATATTTTTTGTTTTGCGTGTCTAAAATAATCCACATCCCTAGTTAGATTCAAACGGGGTGTTAGTAGTATATCTGAAAATGTGATTTGAAAATGATAGAGCAAATAACAGCCATATCACAGAACTCAATATTTTGAGTTATATATAATCTCCAGCTATAACTTTTATCCTTGTTCACAAATAACCAAATCATAACACAGATACATGCAAGCACATTTATTTGCTAAATAGAGAATCAACTAAATATTCACTTCCGTAAAGAACATAAATTACAAATCTGCACTCCTCGTCTCCTCCCATAAGCTTTGAAATTCAGATTCTTAAACTTCTTTACCTATCATAAAAAAAACTTGATTTTTTTTGTTCTTTGGTATGCCTTACTTTTTTAAGAAAATTATTTCCTTTTTCCTTTGGTAGATCGTACTCTTTGCGTGTCACCCGCATATGCTTACTTCTGTGAAACTTAAACTCGGTATACTTTTGAAATTCAACGAAAACATTTTTTTTAATTTCATAACGATTAATTAAGCATTATACATATATAAAAGCAAAAGCTACTTAGAAAGAAAAAAAATAGTCAATGCGAATCTTCTATGCCACACGTTTTCGTCTAAGCCCATATCATTCCTCATGTCAGCCCAACAGTACTCCTCCCCCAGGGAAGTAGCCCACCTTCTTCCGCCCATGCACACCAAGCCAAAAGGCCCGTTAGGCCAGGCAAGCCATCCCTAATGTTCAGCCTACCAGACAGCCTCGCCGTCCCAAATTCCTCCTTCCCCTTCCGCACTTCCGGCGATACGGCGGTCGGCGTCGGCGCGTCGAGAAAACGCTCTCGCATGCCGGCGCCGGCGACAGCCACGCTCGTTTCCTGCAATGCTCTTGTCGCCTCGCTCGCACGGTCCGGCCGCCCCGCGGACGCGCTGCGCGCCTTCCGCGACATGCTCGCGCGGGGCGGCCTGCCCGACCACTTCACCCTTCCGCCCGTCCTCCGCTCCTGCGCGCTAACCGGCTCGTCAGCCCTCGCCGCCTCCGCCCACGCGCTGTCCCTCAAGATCGGGGCCCAGGGAAACCTCTTCGTGGCGTCCGCACTGGTGCTCTGCTACTCCAACCTTTCCAACCTCGCCGATGCCCGGAGGCTGTTCGACGGAATGCGCGAGAGGGATGCCGTCCTGTGGACCTCTATGCTTTCCGCGTACGCTCAGGGCGGGCAGCCCGAGGAAGCTCTGCGGTTTTTCCAGGGGATGGTGGCGACCCGGGTGCAGCTGGATGCTGTGGTCATGGTTAGCCTTCTTCTCGCGTGTGGGCAGATTGGGTGGCGCCGCCACGGGAGGAGTGTGCACGCATGCTGCATTCGGAGGTTTCAAGGGATGCCTCTGTCGCTTGGGAACGCTCTTGTGGACATGTATGTTAAGTGCGGCGAATTTGCATTCGCTGAGAGGGTGTTTGCCGGGATGCCAAGACGGGATGTTATCTCCTGGAGTGCGCTTATTCTTGGCCATGGTCTGAATGGGCGCCCTGATGTTGCATTGAGGCTTTTTGATGAAATGGGGGCTGAGGGAGTGAAACCAAATTCTGTCACCTTTCTTGGGGCACTGTCAGCTTGTGCGCATTCTGGCATGGTTGACAAAGCTTATGCGATCTTCAAGGGGATGAAGCAGCATGGCGTGGAGCCTGAGCTGAAGCATTACTCTTGCATGGCTGATGCGCTAGGTAGGGATGGGCGTGTTGTTGCTGCAGTTAAGCTCATAGAGGAAATGCCTTTCGAGCCTGATGAGGCCATGCTTGGAGGTGTATTAGCAGCCTGCCGAGTTCACGGGGAACTGGAAGCTGCTGAACGGATTTCAAAGAAACTGATGGGCATGTCACCTGCAAAGAGCGGCTACTTCATGAGCTTGGCAAACATATATTCAGATGCTGGGAGGTATAGTGATGCAGAGAGAATAAGAGGCTTCATGAAGGAAGTAAAAGTTGACAAACTCCCTGGATATAGCTCAGTTGAATATGATGTTTCTGTCTCTAAATCAAGATTCTGAATGACCAGTTTCATATAATGGGAACATATTTTGAATTACTTAGCAGTTAACCATATCTGGTGACATACATTTGGTGCAGTGTATGATTTTATGGTAAATATTGGTGACACGTTTGCAACTTAAAATGACAACCTTTTGAACCCATTACATGACATACATTTGGGCTTCTGTGTTAGTGCTGCCATTAAATAAGCAACTTTTAAGCTGACAAGGACAAGAGGTTGATGAAAAAAGGCAATGATAATCACATATTAGAAACATGCAATTCTCCTGTCTGATGATGAGTCACTATGTGTGGCTCATGTTTGTTAGGTTGCCAGTTGGGTGTAAATAGCTGCTGAAACTGACATGAGAATATGAGATGGTATTCAATTTTAGCTAAGCTCTCTCATGTACTCATCATCATCATCATAGGTCCCGAAACTATATTCGGAATGTAGACAGTGGTAGGGCTTATATTCACTGGTTCAATTTTCTCTCCATGATGATCTGATGCAAGGGAAGAGGAGATGTCATATATTAGTTATAAGTTTGTTGTGGTCGCTATGGGAATTGAGATTGTGCTATATTTCGAAAGTTCGCGTTTTTGATTTTATAGCATCGAAAGTTACTGGTTCAGTTTGATAGCACCAAAAATCTCTCTCCGTTAGTGATTTCAGCACTTCCGTAACTTTTCTCATTTTCTATCGTCAGTTTGGACCATAATTGAAACACCACCACATTATCAACAGACTAACAGCTTAACCCATTTGTTCAAATCGAGAAACACCTCTTCACTGCCGGTCAAGTTGAAACCCGTGCTCTGCTGCTACCCGCCCTAACTCTGGTGATTATTTTCGGCGGCGGCGATGCTTTTTGGCGAAAGGCGAGCATCAAGCTTTGGCTAATTAAGGTTGGAACTCATGGCTGCTATAGGAACGTATCGAGAATAATACAATCCATTGGTTGGCTTTCTTCCTTTGTTAATATCTGCAAATCAAAATCCAATTGCTACCTTCAGCGGCCACACCTCATGGAGCTATCTCGAGATCCTCCAGTTTCTTGGCAGTGAGCTGGAGCATGAGCCTTCATAAATCACAGACTAAACAGGCACAAGGGCAAAGCAGTTTGGACCATAATTGAACGGGGAGCTGGATAAACGCATATGATATGTCTGCTAGGGGTTTCACTTTCAGTCACACAACCAGCCGTAGGAAGGCAGGTGGCGTCGCTCCTGATTTTAGAGGTGGAGTTCAACGGTTGCGTTTTAGATTGAGCAGGTTCTCTCGCCATCAGCGATGCAAGAAGAATAACGTGTTTGTGGAAGAAGATCTTTGTGGTAATCAGAGTTGATGGCAAAGATGACAGAATTGCTAAAATCAGGGAAGGGGAGAACTTTTTGATGCCATTAAACTAAATCGGTAGTTTTCGGTGCTATAAAACTAAAAATGTGAACTTTCGGTGCTTTAAAACCAATTTTACCAATTCTTAAGTACTACCATTCCGTGAGACGCCAACTTTTACATGCTCAAATTTACTGTCCTTTAACTGTGATGAATGAAGAGTACTTGTTTTTGTGAATTGTTCTTCCATACCATACGATGGTTAGATTTCTCCATGAACTGCTGAAGCATTAGCAATGGGTGAATAGGCGGTTTTAAAATTATTTGGCCAAAACCGTGTTTTATATGCGGAAGCGTAAATCAAAACGGTTTTGCACAATTCAAGCCTAAAACAACTAGTCTCAACTATGTGTATCAAGAGATTATGTCTATGTTGAGGTTTGCATCCCTTGGTTGACAAGCTCACAAATATACAAACTAAATTAAGTCTTGCAAGCCTAGGATGATAAAGATGTCACAAATAATCTCTAGTATATAAATTGCTCAAAGTAAATACAATGAAGTAAAAGAGAGCAAGAGACACAACCGATTTTTTGTTTAACCGATGTTGGGAAGCTTGCCGGCTTCTTAATCACCGTTGAGACGAGCCCAACTTCACCGCTCAAACCACCAAGCCTCCGAACCCCTTTGCTAAGAGATGGGCAAGGTAGGAGTCGGACTCGAAGTGGTCTACACGAGCATCAATCACTAGTGGTAGCTCTTTCTCCACTCCAGAGACGGTGAACTCTAAACTACTCACAAACAACACAGGGCCTCCTCTACAAACTCCTTTGGAGAGGTCACCGGTTCTTCTCCAAACTGTCTAGGAGGCGGCAACCTCCAAGAGTAATAAGTCAAGACTCTCTTGACTCTCACCAAGTACCAATGCTCAATCTCATGCACAAACACTTAGCAAATCTTGCTTCTACAACTCTCTATTTGCAACTAATGCACTCTAGTTGCAACTCATGCACTAGAGGAGAGGAGATGGCACTCTCAAGCTAAATCATGCACAAATTGGCTCACAAGAGTTGGCTCTCATGCATATGCCTCTAATAGGACCAGGAGCAACAACCAAAACCCTCAAACACTTGGTCTTATATAGCCCACACCAAAGAACTAGCCGTTGTGGCCGAAATGCACCTTCTCTGGTGCCCACCGGTCAGACCGGCATGTATGGGCCGGTTAGACCGCCCCCTTAGTCTAACGGTCAAAAAACTAGCCGTTAGGCTGGTCTGACCATTGGTACGGGCGGTCTAACCGCAAGTCATTTTTCAACACGACCGACAATCAGTAAAACGTCAATATCTCATCACCCGGATGTTGGAATTAAGTGTTTTTTGACTCTATGGAAAGCTTATTCAATGTGCTATCCAACCCATGAACAACTAACCCAAGAATAAAACTTATATCAAGGAGAAAGGGCTCAAACTCAAGAGTACACTCCACCGGACATGCCCACAAGAGACCACTCTTTTCTATTTGACTTGCCCACTCTTCTCTCTTTGCCTAGACATTGAGAAAACACACAAAACATGGCTAGACACCCTCACACATGCCCACATCTCTCTCTTTGTCCACACAACCAACTCCAACGAGAATCACGGGTGGACACAAAATACAAGCAATGCATGAAACACATCTAAACGAATCTCACCACATGCATGCCAAAGGTTCTAGTCTAGGATCAAGATCCAACCCGTACTTCTCACTCAAACTAGACACAACCTTAATGTGCATGCCTAGAGAAAATGATCATGCATTGAGATTGAGCATTTTGCACATGGTTCCAATCAAGACACAAGTGATTGACCCCTCTTAATAGTACGGCGCTATCTAGCAACCCGGTCTTTACTCCAAACACCAAGACCGGAAAAAGACTAATAAAAGCATTCTTAGCTTCATTATACCTTTGCCTTGCGCCTACCCAACTTGAGGTCAATTCCTATTCGATTAATGATGATGAACTCCTGTTATCATCCGATTGAACCATCTTTGTGCCATTGTCTTGATCAACCTCTATTAATACTTCATTTATACCATGGGCCTTATCAATACGTTGGTGTCCTTTGAAACAAGAGCTAATTCCTTGAAACAATTTTTTTATTAAGCCACCATGCTCAAGTATCAGCAAGATGGAAATCCAATTTTGAACTCAAATTTAGATGCACACAACATAGCCAAGTTGACATTTTTCACAATAGAAAAACCTGTGAAAACGAGATCCAAAATATTTGGAATAAATCATGAAGATAGATTTTGGAACAATGCACAAGTTTTATTTTGGAAGTCTTGCAAAAATCTCAACCAAATGGAAGATACAAAAATCACAAGCTTTCAGCCAACTGAAAGTTTCAGCATTTTCAGATTTTTGACATTTTGACAAAAGCTTGAAAAGAGCAGTGAAACAGCATCCAAATGTCATCCAACAATTCCAAGAAAATTTAACATGAAAGTCCAATTGTAGAGGATGAAAAGTTGTAATGTAAGATGCTTCTAGTTTGCAACCAATTTGAAGATACAAATATGACAAAATCTCTGAAAACTGACAGTTTCAGGTTTCTCTGTTTTTGGACACTCAAGATGAGCATTAAACGAGCAATGAAAATGCATCTGAATCAGCTCTAAAAACTCTCAATAAATTTGGCAGAAAACTTCAACTATAGGGGACCAAAAGTTACAATATGAGATTCTTCCAATTTGCAAACCACTGAGAGATACAAAAATCACAAATCAGCCCAAAACAACACATTTTCTGAAAATTTCAGCAATCTAAGCAAAGTGAGAAAAAGTCAAAACTTTTGCAAATCAAGTCCAAATAATTTGAAATTTTGCAGAAATGATCTTTACACATGCAGGAAAATTTTCCAAAAATAATTTTTCTATCAAGAGAAATAGCAAAAAGAGAATTGTAGGCCTTTATGTAATGCAAATTTGAGTTGAGAGTTCAAATCTCATCCAAATTTTAAATCCATGGAGTTTGAAATTTTTATATCCTCAGGAGGGTTATAGATACTATTTTATGCCAACATTCACAAAGAACATTAGCACAAAAGGCTTAACCCACAAAAGTTCAAGTTTAGGTCAAAAAATGGTAAGTCAAGGTTTTGGATGAAATTCAAAAGGCTATAGAGTTTGAATGGTTGGTCTTTTGAGAAAGATTTGAACTAGAAAAAATGTTTGAAATGGACAACTCTAAAAGTTTTTTATTTGCAACTTTCTTAAATTCTCAACAGATTTTGATTTACGGGAGTAAAACATTTTCAGCAAAAACAAGATCCTTTAAGATACTATTTTGGCCAATATTGATATTTTGTTTCTCAAACAAGAATTTTTACTCCATAAGCATTGAAAAACATTTGAAACACATATTTAAATACTTTTGAGAGTATTTTCACAATTTTTGATATTTAAAATGAGATTGTTGACTTTTGACCAAATGGGCTCTTTTGAATGGCATAAATGCAACCCTTTGTTTTTCTTTTTTTAATCTTGAGAGAAAGGGATACATAATTATGATTCAGTTTACTCTCCCTTGATTGATATCTCACATTAGCTCCATGAATTCAAGATTTGATAGTAAAGGCCAAGTATGAGAGAATGCTACACAAGCTCTTTTTTCAAATCCATCCATCAAAGATTGCAAAAGAAGCAAAAGGATGTCAATTTGAGAGTAAGCTAAATGGAAGTAGGGTACCATTAGGAAGTAGAATTCACAAGATTTACAAATATCCAAATTATTGTGATGAATTTGAATTTTTGTAGGTCAACCCACTCAAGTGCTAGAAAGTGACCATATATGGTCTAGTTGATATTTTTGGTGAGTTTTGGCAACAAATATCTTTTCACAGGTTGGTCTTTTGGAGAAGGTTCAAAAACCAAAAACATTTGTAATAACCAACACTACCTAATTTGTTTTGGTCTCAAGTTCAAATTCCTTTTAGAATTCATTTTAGAGAGAAATTTTATTTTACCTCAAAACAAGAATCTAGAAACTAGAATTTTGGCCACCAAATGTATTTTCATATAGAACTATATTTTTGTGCAAACTAAATCTTGTAAAACATAGTAGATATCTTTTGAATCATTTTGAAAATGATAGTTTGTAGAATTTTAGCTTTTCACAAAATTTTGACTTTTGGTCAAACTAGGCCTTTTCTATTTTGAAAACCAAACTAGATATTTTGAAAACATTTCTAGCACTTGGTTAATATATTCACATTGTAAGAGTTGTAGTGCATACGTAAGAGATGCAATACTTTCCCTTAATGTGATGCTCTTCTTCTCAACAAAGATAGACAAATAAGCACAATGCGATATGATGCACTCATGATGTATGGTATGATCAAGCCTATATGTCCATATGCAACAACTCATCATGCTCAAAGATGTAAAATGATAACTTTCACATGAGCAATATATATATA